>CAMXCT020001402.1:565048-684059 GCA_947184155.2 Cladocopium goreaui | reverse complement strand
GCGAGGCCTTGCATGGAACAAAATCAAACAACATCAAACAATTACAATGTAAATGATGCTGCTGTTGAAATGCATATTTGCCGTGTTTTTGTCGAGGCGGAACCATCTTCATTGGCAGATGGCAGAAGATCTTTCCTCCAGGCCGGGCTGTTGAGCACTGCATTATTCATACGATCATTTTGCTAGATGCACCTGGATGCAGCCGTTGTTTCAGAAAGGTTTTTACTCAGCCAAACACGGCATCACGTTCTCACCAAGGTCTGGTTTCCAGGCCAGGTGCTCGCACTTGCCTCCAATCTTTTGACAATTTCGACTTTTTCCTGATCCCCCTCATTTGTTTGGTTGGCATCGATGGAATGGCAACATCTCTCACTGCATCATCTACGTCTCCCTAAAGGTCTCTCAACAGATCTCCCTATCCTTGGTTTGCCGCACAGCACTTCTCACATCTATACCGTTCAGATCCATTCAGCAATTTCTGCAATTTCTGTATTGGGTTTCAGGCCTCGGGTACCAGTACGAAGGTTTGCCGGATCTGGGCTGGCTCCTAAGACCAAAGTCTTTGTCAGTGCAAAGCGCTTCGACATTTTTGTTTTTTGTTTTGACTTCGTGGTGAGTTTGTTTTTTGTGCTATTTTGTGCTTATTTGCATGCAGAGGAGGTGAGCTTTTGAAGAACTTGTTGAATTGTGCTTGTGCTTACAAAATCTGACAAATATTTACAAATCACAAGCCAAAATTCCGAAGCCATAGCCTCAAGCTGCGCGCCGCAGCTATGGCAATGGCTCGGGGTCGACCGGGACCCCCCAAATCAAAGGCAGCGGTTGCGAAGCCTGTTCCGTATCACTTGAAGCCCAAAGAGGCCAAAGAGGCCGAGGCCGAGGTTCGGAACCAGAGGCCCAAGTCACCGAAACTTTCATCGCGACCGGGAAGTGCTGCTATTGATGCTGCAGATCTTAGAAGGGTGGTTGTTGTAGCGGAGTCGCCTAGGCCAGCCAAGGCTTGGGCTGATTATTTGAACCGAGCACTAGAGAAAACAGACTCTGGGCTCGCTAGCAGATTGATTAGATTGGTTGTCCTGGGAGAAGGTGCAATTTTAGAGCCTGGAGTCTGTGATGACAACCATCCTGCAGTTGCGGAACTGCAAGGGGTTGCGAAGAAGAACAATGTGATCATAGCGGCTGGATCCATGGTTGAACGTGATCCATCTGGTCAGTCGTGGCAGACCTGTGCCCTGGTCGGACAAGATGGCCTAATAGGTTCGTACCGCAAGCAAATGCTAGGAGCCCTTGAGGCAAAATCTCCCAGTCTGGGGATTTTTACAACGCCCATGGGTCGAATCGGGATTCTGATTTGTCTAGACATTGAAGATGACACGCTTCTGTATCAGACAGCCCAGAATTGTGACATCATTGTGAACCCAGCCCACATTCCACACCGCGGACATGGACAGCGCTCCCATGCACTGCAGCCGGTTCAAAGACGCCTCCAATGGTGGGCATTGGCTTGCAATGTGAGCATTGTACGCTGTGATTTGCGGCCTCCTATGGGCATGGGCACATCTATGGTCGTGACCCCCTGTGAGACTTTCCTGGCGTCAGCCCATTTGAGCCTTTTTGAGGCAGCAGTGTCATTGAAAGCGAGGCAGTTCTACTCTTGGTATGCTTCACGGCATCGGTCAGAATTCTTGGACAACACAGGAGCACATTCCATCAATACCTTGCAGGATCGACATCCAAAAGATGCCTGGCAGGCCTTACCACAGCCTGCTTTTGGATTACAACTTGAAGGTTGCGCTCAAGGGCTGTCGTTCCACCTCAAGGGTGAACTCTTGCATCTGATCATTCTGCCTGAGCCTCCAAACGAAATTTGCTTTGACCAGTCTTCAAACTTGCTAATTCGTGATTTGAAAGGAAACGTGTGGTCACTCCGTGCCCATCACAACAATATCCCGGTATCATTTAAAGACATCCTTGGCCCACAGACAAATGATACAGAAGGGAATTCGCCACCTGTGATTGCAAAGCAATCGAGCACATCGAGCACATGCCCATGTATATCTTTTAGATTCCTAAAGGAACTATGGCAACGGTTGTTCTCAGTGGGTTTTCCGATTATTCCTCGAATTCCATAATAGGCTTCCATAGAACCTTCGTCAGCATAATGAGATCCGTCGGCGAGGTGGATACCGTATGACGAATTTGGTTCGTTTTGAAAACAAACATGCCAAGCATTCGGTTTTCTTGTAGGCAGCAGTTGATGCGATTCGCTTGAGTGGAAAAATGTCCAAATCATAGTTTTCCGGGGGATTTCGATCATGCCTCAAAAAGGGCAACTTGTGACTCTGACTCTGCTTCTCAAATCTTGGCATGGGATGTAAGGCAGACAGCTCAAAGTATCTCGACTCTAGTCTAGATGTCAAGACACATGTCAACACATGTCAACACGTGTCACGTTCACCTTGTGTTGCGCCTTTGGAAGGGACTGGAATCTGCTGATGCAAGCACTATTTTACATACTGTACTCCAGTGCCTTGCAAAGCCTTCAGCTATTTGGTTCAAACAATTGAGAAAGCTGGGCTCAAGCGGCAGAGGTGAAGCTCGGCTCATCTCCTTTTGCCAGCTGTCGTCTGCTGTAGTGCTGTTGCAGTTCTGTGTGACTGGAAGGTGGTGACAGACATTGTTGGAATCGAAGGAAAGTCAGCATTTTTTTGATGAGAAGACAGAAGACTCATCAAGAGAGACGATGTGTGCACTCGGCTGTGGATGTATTTTTGCAAGCGTTGTAGTAGGGCAACGAAAAATCAGTGATTTCGGGGGTTTGTCTCAGGAAATTGGCCTCGCTCCGATCAGTACACTGGTACACGAGGCTTTGGCAACGACTCAGAAGAAACACAGCATGCCACAGCAATAGGCACTAGAATCACTAGAGTCACTAGAAATCACAGGCAGAACTTGAGTTTCGGCCAAACAGCGACTTTGACAGGAGGGTTCGCTGAGCTTTGCTGAGCCACCATGGATGATGCGGTCTTTGTGTGGCTGGACAGCAACAATGTCACCTTTTTCCTCAAAATTCAAGATGGTGCTTTGATACCCCATGTTGGGTAGACGGGGGGGGTTAGCCCAGAAATTCAACATGTTCGCACTCTGTGCATTTCCCTTGTGATGGGATTGGCCTGGTGGGCGATATGTTTTCCGAAGGTGACCAGAGATAGACTTGCCTTGATGATCTTTGATGAATCTTGTCAGGTTTGATACAGAAAGTGAGGAGGCAACCAACTTTGCGGTAGCTGCAAGGAGCTTAGCATCAAACCCCAGCTGCCAGAAAGGGTTGGATCGCTGAACTGGCGATGTTGGCACAGATCCACTGACTGCAACACAACAGCCCTAAACCTTCAGCAAAACCGCCATCCTTTGAAACTGATTGAACTGTTCATATACACTATACACTAGGATTTTGCATGATCCAATTGCTTATTCAACTGTTCCATTGACCCCAGATGAGACCGTGAGCTGGCCATGTTTCCTTGAGATTTTATTGAGCAGGTGTGGAAATCATTGCGACTTGGGAGCATCCAGGGAAGCGAGCAGTCAAAGATGTCAAAGCGGTTGCCATGCAAACACAATTGGCAAACCGAGAGGTTTCAAAAAAAAACGATTCCCCGCAGTCTAATCTAATCACAGGCCGGGCCGACGAATGGTTCCCTAAACGACGAATTCACACCAGACGATTTCATTCCGTGGTCCGTGTGGTCCATGTGTTTGCCCAGGAAGACTCTGCTGGGCGTCACTTTCCGAGAACCTGTGCCTGGCACGAAGCAGTTCGAAGTCAAGGCTCTGCCGGCTCTGTGTTTTCAGCTGGCCATGCTGTTTGCCCAAAAAAGATAAACTAATTATATATGGGAGCCGTCCGTAAAAGCAGGTCACAAATTTATGAATTGATGCGTTTACTTTGTTTTGCGCGATTGCTAAAACCTGCATCGCGATAGGCTGAGCGATTGGTTGGCGATTGGTTATACGGCTACCACCCTATTACTACTACTACTACTACTACTAGTACTACTGCTAGTACTATACTAGTACTACTACTAGTACTACTACTAGTACTACTACTAGTAGTACTACTACTAGTAGTACTACTACTAGTAGTACTACTACTACTAGTAGTAGTAGTACTACTACTACTACTCCTACTACTACTACTACTAATACTACTACTACTACTACTACTACTCGTACTACTCGTACTACTTTTACTACTAGTACTGCTAGTACTACTAGTACTAGTACTAGTGCTACTACTACTACGACTACTACGACTACTACGACTACTACGACTACTACGACTACTACGACTACTACGACTACTACGACTACGACTACTACTACTACTACTACTACTACTACTACTAGTACGAGTACGACTACTACTACTACTTCTTCTACTACTACTACTACTAGTACGAGTACGACTACTACTACTACTACGACTACTACTACTACCACTACTACTACTACTACTACTACTACTAGTAGCTCCTGCCGATCACTTTAAGCGGTTCCACCAACAGAAGCGGGTGTACCCCGGACCGGACGTATTCTTGGGGGGAGCGATCCAGGGCCTTGCGCAACTTAATGCATACCCCTAAAGGAATGCGTCGAAAACAGAACGGGGCTGGTGATCGGTAAGGAGGATAGTTAGATACCCGAAGCTATTACAAGATATATAGTGGCATTATACTGAGTGGCAGTCTCCACTATTACATTTCGAAAGTTCTGCCTTTGCTTTTTTTTCCAAATGACAAAGGTCCCACTGAAGGGTCAGAAATCAGTCAGAAACCAGTCAGAAACCAGTCAGAAACCAGTCAGAAACCGGCGAAACGCAACCTCTCTCTCTCTCTCTCTCTCTCCCTTGCCTATTCCCTCATCCTCTTACCAGGACTTCTATTCCAATTTCCACTACCACTACTGCTAGTGCTACTGCTACTGCTGGTGCTGCTGGTACTACTAGTACTACTAGTACTACTAGTACTACTAGTACTACTAGTACTACTACTACTACTACTACTACGACTACTACGACTACGACTACTACTACTACTACTACTATACTACTACTAGTACTATTACTACTACTGCTACTGCTACTACTACTACAACTACTACTAATACTACTCTATATTATCCTATCTGCGCGCCGGGCGCCCGGCGCCGGACGCCCGGCGCGCCAATTTACTTCGATATTGCTACTAATCTTATGTTATTACATCCATACTACTATTGTTAATATTATTACTACTACTACTGCTGCTACTACTACTACTGCTACTACTGCTACTACTGCTACTACTACTACTACTACTATAATATTATCCTATCTGCGCGCCGGGCGCCCGGCGCCGGGCGCCCGGCGCGCCAATCTACTTCGATATTGCTACTAGTATTACTGTTATAGTTTGAGTGTTGTATGCTCCACCATACACTTTCATCCAAATTAGCCATAGGTGTATACAGGTTGTGCCGACAACCAGAGTGCGCGCGGTCCGGAAACGGTCCGAAATCATATATTCCTTTCTAGTTTGAGTTTTGTATAGCTCCACCATACACTTTCATCCAAATTAGTCATAGGTTAGTCATAGGTGTATATACTCGCGCTTGGCCGGTTTCTGACAGGTTTCTGATTGGTTTCTGACTGATTTCTGACCCTTCCGTGGAACTTTTGTCAAGTGGAGAAAAGCAAAGGCAAAAATTCCTCGGTGTAGTAGTGGTAGTGGCGTTGCAGTGGTAGCGGCGCTAGTGGTAATACTGAGGGTAGTAGCAGCACTAGTAGAAGGATCTGCCCATGAACGCATTCGTTTTCATATTTGAGAAGAAAAGAAAATTGCCGGAAACGCTCCGGAAAACTCACAGTAATACCAGTACTAGGAGTAGGAGTAGGGGTAGGAGTAGGAGTAGGAGTAGGAGTAGTAGTAGTAGTAGTAGTAGCAGTAGCAGTAGTAGTAGTAGTAGTAGCAGTAGCAGGAGTAGCAGGAGTAGGAGGAGTAGGAGGAGTAGTAGTAGTAGTAGTAGGGGTAGGAGTAGGAGTAGGAGTAGGAATCGGAGTAGGAGTTCTAGTAGCAGGGCAAGGGAAGAAAGGGAGAGGGAGGGAAAGAGAGAAAGAGAGAGAGAGAGAGAGAGGGAGGGAGGGGGGAAACAGATGGTTGCGTTTGGCCGGTTTCTGACGGGTTTCTGACTGGTTTCTGACTGGTTTCTGACCCTTCAGCCGGACTCGTGTCAATTGGAATTAAAAGCAAAGGCAGAAATTCCTAGGTGTACTAGTGGTAGTGGTGGTGCAGTAGCAGCGGGTGTGGTGGTAGTACTAAGAGTAGTAGCAAGTCTAGTAATGAGAGTAAGGATCCATGCGTGAACGCATTCGATTTCAAATTTGGGAGCAAAATAAGCTTGCGCGGTCCGGAAACGGTCCGGAAAACTCACAGTAGTACCAGCAGCACTAGCAGTAGCAGTAGCAGTAGTGGTAGTGGAAATTGGAATAGGGGTAGGCGTAGGAGTTCTGGTAAGAGGGTGGGGGAATAGGCAAGGGAGAGAGAGAGAGGTTGCGTTTGGCCGGTTTCTGACTGGTTTCTGACTGATTTCTGACCCCTCAGTGGGACCTTTGTCATTTGGAAAAAAACAAAGGCAGAACTTTCGAAATGTAATAGTGGAGACTGCCAGTATAATGCCACTATATATATTGTAATAGCTTCGGGTATCTTACCATCCTCCTTACCGATCACCAGCCCCGTTCTGTTTTCGACGCATTCCTTTAGGGGTATGCATTAAGTCGCGCAGGGCCCTGGATCGCTCCCCCCAAGAATACGTAGGTAGTACTAAGAGTAGTAGCAAGTCTTATAATGAGAGTAAGGATCCATGCGTGAACGCATTCGATTTCAAATTTGGGAGCAAAATAAGCTTGTGCGGTCCGGAAACGGTCCGGAAAACTCACAATAGTACCAGCAGCACTAGCAGTAGCAGTAGCAGTAGCAGTTGTTTCAAATTCAGCAGAAAAGTAATGATATTACAAAGAATTAGCATAAGATTTTTGTCACGATTCATTATATAATACATAATTTATATTTTATGATATTTTATGTCTATGATCTGATCAACGAAGAACAAACCCTTCCGCGATTGCTCACTGTGGTACCGCGGTTGCTACGCGATTGGCTGAGCGATTGAGGGCTGTCCGGGAAAAGGTATTTTGGACAACCCCCACATGGCTTCCCCATGTTTTTCCCATGTTTTCCGTGTTTTTTCGGTTTAACCCAATGAACTACTCTTTCGATACAGCACCCTTTGCTCCGGGCTGAGGCGGAGCATGGCTTCACCTAGCGATGTTTCCTCACAAGCGTCGCCGGAGCGGGATCAATCGGTCAACTCCCACCATTTGCCCCGCTTCTGGAAGAGTTCGACGGGATCATTATCATCATTATCATTATTACCAACATCATCATCATCATCAACAACAACATCATTGGTATGATTATCGTCGTCTTCTAACAGAATCCTTGAACATTGGTTCAAAATGCACATTTCCAGCACTTTTGGTTGCTTTAAAAGTTCAAACAGAATCCTACTGTAACAAACCGTTGCAAAATGCACAGTTCTAGCAATCTTGTTAGAACGAACAGCTCTAACAGAATCCTAGCAAATTGCTGCAAATGCACCCACCCCACCCCACCTTAAACCATGATAATTAGATCATCTTGGGCGCAGCATCAAATGGGCGTTACCATCGCCCCACCCCACCCCATGTGAGCGTAGCATCAAGATCTTGTGAAAGGTGGAACGTGGTCGAAGGAACGTTACAGTATCATCCCACCCAAACCCACCCCATGTGAGCGTAGCAGCCATCTTGCGAAAGGTCGGGAACGTGGTCGAAGGAACGTTAACATCCCACCCAACCCCACCCCATGTGAGCGTAGCATCAACATCTTGCGAAAGGTCGAGGGAATGTGGTCGAAGACACGTTAACATCCCACCCAACCCCACCCCATGTGAGCGTAGCATCAACATCTTGCGAAAGGTCGAGGGAACGTGGTCGAAGGAACGTTCTAACGTTATAACATCCCCACCCCACCCCATGTGAGGGTAGCATCAACATCTTGTGCAAGGTCAAGGGAACATGGTCGAAGGAACGTTAACATCTCCACCCACCACACCCCACCCCATGTGTACGTAGCATCAGCATCTTGGTCAAGGTCGAGGGAACGTGGTGGAAGGAACGTTATAACATCCCCACCCCACCCCACGTGAGCGTAGCATCAATATCTTGCGCAAGGTCGAGGGAACGTGGTCGAAGGAACGTTAACATCCCCACCCCACCCCACCCCACCCCATGTGAGCGTAGCATCAACATCTTGTGCATGGTCGAGGGAACATGGTCGATTGAGCGTTAACATCCCCACCCCACTCCATTCCACCCCATCCCATCCTACCCCATGTAAACTGGGGAGCAAATGGTGGGCGTTGCGTCTATATATATATTTACCTACATTTGGGTGATTTTTAGGGCAAATGTTAGCAAATATTTCATACATGGAGCATATGGGAATGATTTTGAGTATGATTTTGGAGAACTTGTAGGAGATGAAGGGCACGTGATTTTTTTGGCTCATTGCTTTGCAGCCAATGAAACTGGACCACATATTGCAAGAGGCGTAATGTGAGCATTTGGTCATGAAACTGAACCATGATCCGAACACGAGGGTCGAATGGTTGCACATGAGAAGACACAACAGGGGTCCTTCAATGTCCCCCATGCATAATTCATTTGCAACTCTCCCTGCACCCAAACAGCATTAAGTAGCTACATGAATCATAGTCATAGTAGTTGCAACTACTTGAACAAAGAAACAGGTTTAGAAAAATTCTGAGCATGCAATTGTAGAAAACGTTTTTCTTCGGACTTTCATGTTCAACCTTCACTTTAAGTCACTTTTCAACGTGACCCATTCGTAATTTCACCAATGAACTTCGCCTATTTCGCTTGGCCGCTGGGGCGCCGCTTTTGTCGGCCCCTGGGCCGCACCTTGGGGATCACCTTGGCCACCGGCGCCAGCGCCATGCTGGCGCCGAAGCGTGGCTTCGTGCGGGCGGATGACACGGAACTGACGGAGGAAGAGAGGAGGACTGTGGAACTCTTCAAGCAATGCAGTGGCTCAGTGGTGCACATCAACACTTTCGTGCCTGGGCAAAAGCAATTTGATGGGCTACCAAATGTACATAAATGTACGTAGTTGAAGTTGAAAGGGAGGTTTGTAGTCAACGGGATTAGATAACTTGGATGGCCATAGGCCATACCTGTTGGAAATGGAGATGTAAACTCGTCTACGTTGACATGTACCAGATGTTACACATGTTGTAAATTGTAAGGTGCTTCTTGTAGGAATAGCTCTAGTTAAAAGCGGTAGATCAGCCCCTAGGGTGATAAGCCGAAGAATAAACCGTCCCATTCACCAGCCTTTTGGTGGCTACTCTAATTTTTCCCCATAATAAACCCCAATTGGGAATTGGTGTATTTTTGGGAATGGCTTATTATTGGGGCCCGGGGATGTGAAAATTGCAAGGCCATTGGCTTTGCCAAGGCCAACCAGAAAGCCCTGATCCGTGGCACCTGGGGCCTTTCTGTGGATCTACAAGAGATTCCTCAGGGTACAGGGAGTGGCTTTCTTTGGGACAAGGAGAGTAACTTTTTCTCCGAAGAGTTTTTCAGCACAACTTCTCCACAAATCCCATTTGGGTACCCCCATGGTACGGTCATTTTCATCCATGTTACATGTTCATCCATTTTCACTGGGAGAATGAATGATTTGATCTGGATTTTTGGTGTACGGCTTGCCTTTTTGGATTTTTTTTGGACAAACCCAGCCAGCTCCTGTCACGCCAGGAGCATATTGTCACAAACTACCACGTCATCAAGGAGAGGGACAGTTCAGTGGTTTCAGCAGTGTAAGACTATTCAAGATTTTGGATAGTGGAGTTTTATCACTATTGTTCCCTATCAGACTTATTTATCTGTATATAATATGCAGCATACATACATAGTCGATAAAACCATCAAAACCACGGCAGGTGGTTGTCTTTTTTCATCACTTTTGATAGAGCAACCCAAGCCCAAAACCTCAGTCTTCGTTTCCCTTCTTACCAATAGTCCGATAGGACGCTGATCGAGCCACAGTTACCTTTGCAGACCATTCTGTGCGTGAAGCACTACTGGTAGGTGCTGAACCTGACTGCCACGTAGCTGCACACCATTGGATTCAGGTAGGGACTTACTCTCGATTTGGGGTTATGGGGGTTAGCTTATTCTTGGACAAGCCCATATGGACTGCATCCAGATGTATGGCCAAGTCGTGCCCAATACAAGACATGACCATGGTTGTTTTGAATCAGTATGTTCTCATATACAATGTGGTCATACATCATATATAATATCGTATACTACAAGCATGCATACTGTAAAAAAACGCGTGTCAACAGATATTTCTTGATACTTGGTATCTTATATCAGCAAACTAATATATATATAATATATAACATATAGCCCCTGTGACCTTTTTGTCAGCCTATTTCCATCCGGCCCAGGCGACCTGGCGGTGCTCAAATGCAACGATCGACCCAAAGTCCCAGCACTGGAGCCCGGGACTTCCAGCAAGCTGCAGGCCGCCCGATGCCCGATGTATGGAGGAAACTTATGGTAAACCTCACATAATTCTGAAAGTAAAAAAGGAAAAAACATATGATTTACTATTTTCTTCGGTAGGAATTAGGTAAACCAACAGTAACTCGTGTGATTTATTGTTATTTCGCTAGGAGTTGGGTAAACCAACAGTAAGTCCCCAAAAAGATGCAGAACAGGTTCAATTGACCACTATTATTGGACTGGATTTTACTTTTCGATATTTTGCGGTTGCTACCAGTATGTGTTTGTATTGTGTTTGTTTGAAGATACAGTACCCGCGGGTACCCCTAGATTATATTCTATTCAGATGGCAAGTTTATGGGATTTTATGGGTATATATATTGGATCAGGCACCTTCCTCTACAAACGGCCCTGGGTGTTTCAGCTGAGGTTTCTGGCTCTGGTTGACGTTGTTGTTGACGTCGCAACCCCAATTTTTTTAACGTAAATTTTGACATTGTCAAAGCATTTGGTTTTTTACATAAATGTTGACGTTGTAGACGTAATTTTTTGACGTTTTAAACCCATTTTGTTGTAACATTTGACGTTGTAAACCCGAATATTTTCTTTTGTTTACGTAAATTTTGATGTTTTAAACACCATGTTTTTTGGCGTACGTACGTTTGACGTTGTAAACCCCATTTTTTGAAATATGTTTCAGGCACGCAGCAGATAAGGTTTTTAGCGATGGTTCCCTCGGATATAATTTCCCATATCTCAGCTTAGTCTAGGGTAATGTGTGTAAAACCTTGGGTTTAGGGTTTAGGGTTTACCAATGTTGACCATCATGGTTGGCAACTTCTAAGCAATTTCTGGTGAGGTTGGGGATGGTTTGTCGTTCAAAACCCAATTCTTGTGAGTCATTGGGGATGGTTTATAATTAGATTTATGATTGGATTTACGAGTGGATTTACCACACTACATGAACTATGTTGACACCACTTATTTGGAGAAGATTCTTCAAACGTTGCAATACCATGTTTTGTACATCAATTTACCAACGAAAGCGGGGTCGGGTGTTCACAGCATGCCCAGCATGCCCAGCTTTCGCACTTTTTTTCCGGCCCAGCGCAGGTTGGTCAGAAGGTCTTTGCCATTGGAAATCCATTTGGTTTAGATCAAACTCTAACCAACGGTATCATCAGTGACTCGGCCAAGGAATCCAAGGAAGCCGGGCGTGCATTTGTTGGTTCAAAGCTGGAAAGTAAAGGTCCTTTAAGATTATTTAAGGATCTTTAAGCTAAACATGGGCATGTTAAATATTTCAAGACTGGTTGGTGGTTTGGAACATTTTTTTATTTTCCATGTCATATATGGGATAATCCTTCCCATTGAATATTTGAAGATATTCAAAGATACTAACATATATATATATATATCTTTGTCCTCTAAAAATTCAATGGGAAAGTCATAGAACAAAATGGGGAAATAAACCCAGCCATTTAGTGTGTCCGGGGTGACAAGGTGGCCAGGTGGCCAAAGACATATACACATACACACATATAGACAATCTTAATGTAGTATGATGAATATATACATATATACATAGCATAATATATATAATACAATATAATATAATATGATATGATATGATATAGCATAATGAATGCAATATAATGTATAATATAAGATATAATATAATATTACCACAGCCACACCACCTTCCCCCCGGCTCCCCCGTTTCCCTCGTAGGTGGCTTGGGTCGCGAGATGCGCGGCGTCACCGGACGCATGATGCGCGGTCTGGTGCAGACAGATGCAGCCATCAACCCTGGCAACAGCGGTGGACCGTTACTTGATGCCCGGGGACGATTCATAGGCGCCATGGTTTTTTTTGAGCCAGGAGCCAGGAAGTACCATCTGGTTATTTAACATAGCCATGGAAAATCACCATTTTTAATAGGCAAACCATCTATAAATGGGTCATTTTCCATGGCTATGTTAAATAACCAGATGGTATTTTCTTTTTTGTGTGGTTTTCTGAGGGGATATGATTAGCCAGAGAATTATCGGATAACGATAGTTAAATCGACCAGTGGAGTGGGATGGGATGGGTGTATTGTGTTGATTTTTGTACGAGTTTGGTACCTGGAAATAGCTTATGCCAGTAGTAGTGACTCTCGTAGTGACTCTCCAGATTGGCCATTTAATGGGAAACATGATGATTCACGATTAAATTTTGGGGATACCTAATTCTCAAACGAACTTATATTATGTATATTATAAGGTGAAGCATGAAATGATTCTATGACATGATAAGACGCGATGAGAAAAATGATGATTTGTGACCTGACAAATGATGATCAATGATACATGGCAAATCGTGGCACTATATCGTGTTATGATGATGAAATGAGAACATGTATAGTACATAGATAACTTATAATATACTTAATTATATATAGAGAGATATAGATTATAGCACATGATGATACAGAACGATATGTGATCACATGTGGTGATCTATGGATGTAAACAATGAAAAACATGGGCACAAAAAAAAGTACTCCCAGCCTTTTCATGAGGGCCATACATACCCTGCTCTTCCTCATTATCATATGATATTATAGTATAGTCATTGTTATTATTCATCGCATTGTTATTCTTCTTGATTTGGTTTTTTCCTTCGGTAACATCATCTCATCGGTCATTGGGTCGCCATGCATATCATCTCAGTTTTTTCATGGTTAGCTCTAGCAAATGCGGAAATGCGGGAACAATCTCAGATATGCACCTGCATCATGACGTTTAGTGTCAAGAGCGAATGCGGTTTCCATAGGTTTGTGAAATGCGCAACGCATGTTAATCTAAGCTACAGTAAAGAAGGCTGTAACATATTCATGTTCTTTAGAGAATGTCAGAAATCAATATTGACAATCAACCATGTACTCAAATCATGTTGTATCTTATTGATTATATATATATATTGATGATATGCACTTACACCACTGACAATCCAGCCATGATTGCGAGTAAGGTGTGAACACTATGATTGCGAGCCCCTCTGGTGCCTTCGCTGGAGTTGGCTTTGCCATTCCATCGGATACGGTGAACCGAATCGTGACGTCCCCTGGAAAGATGGGGCGAAATCCGTGAAGGAAATGGAGGTTGGAATGGGAACAACATCTATAATCATATATATATAATTTATATATAAGATATAAATGATCTATATAAATCATAATCTATATATAATCATATGTATATATATGTATATATGTATACAATATAATATATATAAATCATAATCTATAAATCGAACATCACAAAACTCTCTTGATGTCCCTCGACCACAAGCAACAAACAGACATTCGCCGCAACTGCCGAACTGCTCCAAGGCCTGGTTACAGTATGTTACACATTGTTACACTAAATTCATGGCTGCCATGGCTTTTCATCAACTTTTCTGAGGCAAATCATCAAGTACGGCCACGCCAAGCATGCTTGGATGGGGATCTACTTGAGCATGGATCAGTGGACAGAGAAACTTTCCAGATCTCTGGAGCGACAGGGCATGCCACGGATCCAAGGGGCACTCGTGCCGCGGCTGGTTAAACCATGGTTGGTTGATGCATGGATGTTACACCCAGTTTAGTTGGAAACAATTGTCATGGATAGAGGACTTATATGGATCTAGTAACTATAGTATTGAAATATCTTGTGACAGTTTTGTGCTGGCGAAATCGTTGGGAATTCATTGTGAGTTTGAATGCTGAAGATCGCAGTTGACAACTAAAAACTTTTTGGTTGAAGTGGAACTGCTTGGGCAAGGAAATATCAAGATGAGATGTGCCGTCCCAACGTTTCAAAGTGTTTCATCCTTGATCCATGCAGGTGCTCAATGTTGAGCCTGGCAGCCCTGCAGAGCTTGCAGGGCTGAGGCCTACCCTTCAAAGCCAACAGGGGATCCTACTGGGCGATGAGATTCTGGCGGTGGATGGGAAGGACTGGGGGATCTGGGGGGATGGGCACATTTCTCAACAAGAATTGGCAAGAAAAGCCAATTTTTTGGGGATTTGATGCGATATGATAGTCTGATAGGGGGAGCTTCAGAAGCAGTTTCATCTTTTTGGGCTTTGGTACTTGAATATGGCCCGAATGGCCCGAATAGCCCCAACGGATGGCATTTCCAGGAGGTGAAATCCTCTGATGATATCGCGGCACTGGTGGATGACAAAGGTATTGGCGAGACGGTGGAGGCCCGTTGATTGGACCATGAAATGCCCGAAAAATCATGGTGAGTCAGCCTAGGTCACAACGATTCAACTAGGAAAGATCTGCAAATCCTGGTTGATTTACCTAGCCAAAATTGTGATTTACCTTCTAGCAAATGAACATATAATAACATATATATATATAGTTATGGAAAACCAATGGTTTTCCGTGCGGAAAATGATCTGGAAATGGTGGGTTTGCATTTTGTTGCAGTGATTTATATACTGGAGAGTGACCATGAAAAAGTTGAATTCCACCTGCTAAAATATGGAGATGAACTTGGGATATGACTGGATAGCATCCGTGTCATAATATGTTGTTTTCAATTCAAATAAAGTCTTGTATCTCCATTAGACAGATTATTGCTGTTTCTTGTGGTTTTTGCATGATTGTTGCATGTAGCTGAGACTTTATATTCCCTAATTCCTTTGTTAATCTTCCCAAATGATTGTATAATTTACCGCGGGTGGGACTTTTATATTCCCTACTACCTTTGTTGATCTTCCATGATCTTCCCAAGTCAAGAAGGATGTGGGTGACATGGGGTGTTTGCGCGTATAATTACCCGGGATGATCCCAAGCCAATGAATCATATAACTTTTTCAGTACACTGTGCATATCATATAGCATAATTTATATATACCTTTATTACAATATAATTTATGTATACCCTCAACTACTGAGGGCCTGGAATGGTAGACCCCTAGGGATTTCCAGCACCAGGGTCTAACATGGTCCAAGAATCACTTTAGACCTTTGACCCCTATGACCTTAGACCCTCCCCATTGGTGGTGGTATTAGGATCTTAGACCCTTGAATGTCGTAACATTTTGGCTTAGATACTTCCATCTTAGACCTTTGTGATGTTGACCTATAATTTTTATCTATTATTTTAAATATGTATTAAATGCAACAGGGAAAATTCATCCAAAATTTCACCAGAATTCAATATATTCAGTACTTGTGGATCACATGACTGAAGTTGGCTTCCAAAACTCGGAAGCATTGCGAACTAGTTTGAAGCTGCCACAGAGCCGGGGATGGGAGAAAGCAAGACAAAACAGAAATAACAAATTTTGGTGTTCATTTTCGTCGGAAAGAAAAAAATAAAGACAATTTTTTGCAATGTTTTTGTCACCACAACTTTTGGAGGCAACAATTTCCAATTTTTGACCAGCACAACTTTTTGGAATCCATGATCAATGTGGAAGCTTGCGGAGCCCATTTTTGGCTCAAATTTTTGGAAATGGCTCAGCCGAAGGAACCACCAGCACCACCTCCCTGCACAAAGTGTGGGGAGCCAGGAAAGGAAGTGGTGTGGGACAGCCATCTCCAGCTCTATAGGAGCAAATGTAGCAAGATTTTTGTTACCATGAAAAATCCATGCCGACCATCGGCGCATGAAGCTTTCACGACACTCTGATTTGCTTTGCCCATTTTTCTTTTCCTTGGTCCCGCTTTTGGTAGGCAAGCGAATTTTGCTCCTATAATTTGTTTTTGGGCCAGGCAGGTGTTTGTTTTCAACAATCAACTGCACTCCTTGAGGCCTGGAGATGGAGTTGCCTGGGAATGGTTGGGTGTCATTCCCAAAATTGAGGACGCTGGGCAGGGCGAAGATGTCCATCCACACATTTTTTCACTAAAGAATTATTTGAAAAAAGGAGGGCAAACATTTGCTGTCTCTGGCTTGCAGTCATTCACATGTCAGTCATGCATGCCTCTCACTATCCCATGCGACAGGAGCGATCGAATTGGTCGAAGTCCCTGAGGAACAAACTCAAGAAGGAGATGGGTCTAAGATGTTTTTACCCCATCTATTGCATGTTTAATCAATAGTCTCGTGTTTGGCAATGAGGCTTTAGACCCATTGGCCCAGGGAGGGACCCACAAAATGGATATAGGATGGCAGAAGGCTTTATTGGAGAGGAGAGGGGTCTAAGATGTTTTTACCTCACCTATTACATGTTTAATCAATAGTCTCGTGTTTGGCAATGAGGCTTTAGACCCATTGGCCCAGGGAGGGACCCACAAAATGGATATAGGATGGCAGAAGGCTTTATTGGAGAGGAGAGGGGTCTAAGATGTTTTTACCTCACCTATTACATGTTTAATCAATAGTCTCGTGTTTGGCAATGAGGCTTTAGACCCATTGGCCCAGGGAGGGACCCACAAAATGGATATAGGATGGCAGAAGGCTTTATTGGAGAGGAGAGGGGTCTAAGATGTTTTTACCTCACCTATTGCATGTTTAATCAATAGTCTCGTGTTTGGCAATGAGGCTTTAGACCCATTGGCCCAGGGAGGGACCCACAAAATGGATATAGGGTGGCAGAAGGTTTTATTGGATCAGAGAGGGGCCTAAGATGTTTTTACCTCACCTATTGCATTTGAAACCAATAGTCTTGTGTTTGGCAATGAGACTTTAGACCCATTGGCCCAGGGACGGGCCCACAAAATGGATATAGGGTGGCAGAAGGTTTTATTGGATCAGAGAGGGGTCTAAGATGTTTTTATCGTATCCATTTTTTTTGAAACCAGTAGTCTTGTGTTGGGTAGCCAGGCCTTAGACCCAGTGGCCCAGGGAGGGACCCACAAAATGGATACAGGGTGACAGAAGGCTTTATTGGAGAGGAGAGGGGTCTAACATGTTTACACTCTAACAATTGTATTTGATATCGCTAGTGTCTTCGATGGAATTGCTATTTTAGACCTTTGTCTGTTCGCATGCAGTCTTTGTAGAGTATCGCTGGCTAGGATGAATCGACGCCACCTCCGACAGCGAGTTTGTGAACACAGAATCAGGGGTTGTGGAAGAGGATGGAAGGGGAAGGGGTGAGTTGAGCAAAACTTTTGCAGTGTTTCCCCAGTCCCTGGCCAGACTTCAGTAGAATATAAATGAATATGACCACTTTCCAGATATATTCGTGTTAGATGTATTTGGATGCAAATGCTCCATGATCTTACATGATACTTCATTGTCTGCGATCCCCAAGGCAGTGAGGATGCTGACAAGAGCTGTGGGAAGAATCCGTCGGATATGAAGAAGGTGCCATATGGGTCATGTGACATACAGATGAAACCAGATGAGATCAGACAGATACAGTGAAAAGATAAAATATGTTCAAAGGGCAGGCCAGGTAGACATGGTTTTATGATGTTTGATCAGGTGACTCCTTGTCCTGCAGTGTGCTTTCCTCTTTTGGGGCCTGGTGACTGTTTTTGGTATGCGTTATGGTAGCGATGGGGTCTAAGGTGTAAATGTTGCATTCCAAATCAACGATAACATACATATTTTTTGGGGAATACCATCGAAGACCCTTGATCTTAGCCAGGGACCTGCATAAGGGAGGAAACCTTTTTTTATTTTGAATTTGATAGGGGGTGAGGGTCTGACATGGAATCCCCCAAGTAACCACCATTACATTTCAGGGTTTTGGTTTGAGAATGCCATTTCAGACCCTCCTGCAAAGCCAGGGTCCCACAAAAGTGCGGCAAAGTTTTTGAGTTGTTTTGTGGTAGCCATGGGGTCTAAGGTGAAAATGTTGCATTCCAAATCAATGATAACATAAATATTTTTTTTGGGAATACCATCGAAGACCCTTGATCTTAGCCAGGGGCCTGCATAAGGGAGGAAACCTTTATATATTTTGAATGATTGATAGGGGGTGAGGGTCTGACATGGAATCCCCCATGTAAACACCATTAATTTTCAGGGTTTTTGGTTTGAGAATGCCATTTCAGACACTCCTGCAAAGCCAGGGTCCCACAAAAGTGAGGCAAAGTTTTTGAGTTGTTTTGTGAAAGCCATGGGGTCTAAGGTGTAAATGTTGCATTCCAAATCAACGATGAAATAAATACTTTTTGGGGAATACCATCGAAGACCCTTGATCTTAGCCAGGGGCCTGCATAAGGGAGGAAACCTTTATATATTTTGAATCATTGATATGGGGTGAGGGTCTGACATGGAACCCCCCAAGTAACCACCATTACATTTGAGGGTTTTGGTTTGAGAATGCCATTTCAGACCCTCCTGCAAAGCCAGGGTCCCACAAAAGTGCGGCAAAGTTTTTGAGTTGTTTTGTGGTAGCCATGGGGTCTAAGGTGAAAATGTTGCATTCCAAATCAATGACAACATAAATATTTTTTTTGGGAATACCATCGAAGACCTGCAGTGTGCTTTCCTCTTTTGGGGCCCCATTTTGGTCACCCAATTGTTGCACTGCTTGCTCACCAGGATGAATCGACAGGTCACGCAGTCGGCCGGGGTCCACAGGATGTTGCCAGTAGATGCCAGAAAGTCACTGTTATTCGGAGTAGTAGTTTTTTGGTTTCGGAGGAGTTTACTATTGCCAACTTTAATTCAAGGTCAAAGATGTTGAATCCATGGTTGGAAACAAGTATTTCTTTGTTCTCTTCTGTCAATATACCATGTGGATCCATGTGGTACCTCTCGATTTCCACAGGATGTTGCCAGTAGATGCCAGAAAGTCACTGTTATTCGGAGTAGTAGTTTTTTGGTTTCGGAGGAGTTTACTATTGCCAACTTTAATTCAAGGTCAAAGATGTTGAATCCATGGTTGGAAACAAGTATTTCTTTGTTCTCTTCTGTCAATATACCATGTGGATCCATGTGGTACCTCTCGATTTGGTATTGCTTTGCCTACATGGATTGCAGTGAGGAAGGTCTGAAATCATTGTCTCCCTCCTTTGGAATCACTTGGAGACAAATTGGGTGAGAGGAAACCAATGTAGACCTTAGTCAGCAGCCACATGGCCATTTGAGGAAAGACTGCGGCTTCAAACAGCAGTGGGAATGATTTGTCAGAAGGAAAGAAGGCACATTTTGGGTGCGGGGTGGAAATGTATGGTGATCTGGAATCTGGAATGATCTGGAGATATGATGGGATATGATGGGGTTTGATGGGATTTGATAGGATCTGATGGGGTATGTGGGGCACCTGACAGCAGCCATTTCAAGACAACATTGCCAGTGTTTTATCGGACTGACACAAGACTTGTATGTATTGTATATACTTACAAAAACAAAACAAAGTCGTGCTTCTGCCCAGCGCACTCAGGACGA
Organism: Cladocopium goreaui; assembly: GCA_947184155.2. Classification (NCBI taxonomy): domain Eukaryota; class Dinophyceae; order Suessiales; family Symbiodiniaceae; genus Cladocopium; species Cladocopium goreaui. The sequence goes on along the minus strand of CAMXCT020001402.1, from coordinate 664,045 downwards.
ATCGGCAGCTGAAGCTGCTGGCAGGGCGCTACAGAGTTTGGGTTGTTCGGGGTGCTATTAAGCGTTTTGGTCGAGGAGTCAACTGTGCAGTTGTTTATCCTACTTTGTTTCTTTCAAAATTTCAGGTGATTTGTCCTGTTCCCCTTGTCAGTTGGAAGGGTACAGTTTGGGGCAATAAGGTCTGAAATGGACATGCCAATCTTTGACCATGTTTTTGATGAGTCATAGCTACCAGATTACCATTTTAGACCCATAGCCATAGAACAATGTGATTTTTGGATATACTTATAGCTCACCTACTGCCAGTTTTAAACCTAGTGCTTGATTTTATTGAACTTAATGATCTGTGATGCCACTGCGCTGCTGGGATTTTAAAGAAGGGGTCTAAGATGTTATTTTGAAAGCTGTCAGAATGGATACCATCGGCTTCAAGTCTCAGACAATCATAGTAGACCCATAAGTCAGTTTACTGGCCTACCAGAGACATTCTTTGGTGGGAAAGGGGTTCTAATGTCTTTTTCCTTAGAGATACAATACATTGTTTTAGTTTTTAGGTGCCAGAAGATCATGTTAGACCCCTAGCCAGGAATTTAGCCCACAAGAGCTGTGAGATGCTATGAGAAACTATATTTTTATTAGTAGGCCAAGGTCTAAAGATATAATCTGCTTGTGACACGGATTATATCTGAAGGAGTAGGTGTCAGAATACCATTTCAGACCCTTTAACAAAGCACTAGCCCACAACATTCAGTATATATGCAACAAAAATCCAATAGTGCATATTCAAATTCATCGCGGCCTCTCAGGCAGCAAGTCTGCAGCGAAGGGCTCGGGCACTCCATCTTCAAAGACAAAGGACATTCCATCAGTGGGGAGGGTCATTTGATGGGATGTGCTGGAAGATGATTGACGACAGCAATGCAAAGCTATACAATTTGTATCAACTTGTTAATACTGTTTGAATATGATTCTGGACTTGTGGCTTGTTATTTTTGGTATCTGTCATCCGCTGGCTTGCATTTTTTCCCCTATCCCCTTTGCTCAAAACATCTCAGAACCTGTCGCAACCTGTCCGGAACAACATGAGACAATAGGGACAAAGGATTGTTATGGCATGAAGGGTGCTATTGTTTTTCTAGAAAATCTTCGAGGAACCTTTTAACCTGCGAAGCCATGCCGCGTGTTGCATCTCGGAAGAAGGATGATGTCCTCTCCTCCAGTGTTGAGGCCAATTGGTTCAATGCTTGGGAACATATGGACGAGATGCGGAAGTACTGTGCTGATTGGCGTGGGCATCGTTGGCTCCAGGTTTTGGACGTCTTTTCGTATGGTAAAGGGATGCAAGCTGTGGTGGGCACCATGCCTTGCGCATCCTACGACATACGTTTAGACCGAAAGCGGCACGACATTACCAGCCGCAGGGGAGTCTTTCTCTTGCTAGGGCTGGGAATGTGCCTAGCATATGGTGGTTTGATCACATGTGCTCCGCCTTGTAGCCTGAGCATTTTCCTCAGTTGCTCAGTGCATCTCCGACATCTTCTCGGACCTCTCGGGGACACTACTCGCTTCAAAGTGAGATTGTCGAACCGGATTGTCCTCAATATGGTAGGGGTCTCGCCAAAACAATTCCTTGACCTCATTTATGTGTATACTTATAACTATATAAGATGTGTGCGTGTGTGTGCTATATCCATCTATAATCCATCTATATCCAGATTTTGTTTATGTCCCAATGAGTTTTTAAATAAATGTAAAGTGCTTATATGGGCACGTCACAAGCTGTGCTCCCGTGCATGGCCCTTTTGCCACCCAGATTCTGTCTCGTTGGCAGGTGGCTGCGCTGAGTTGCCTGCAGATGTTCCGCACCTTCTCCCTCTTGGTTGAACAGCCAAAAAGTTCCTGGATGTTTTGCTTGGAGGAATTTATCCAGCTGGCTGCGGAGCGCGGGTTGCACAAGTACCTGACGTATTTGGGCCACTGGGTAACTAGGCATCAAGAATCTTTCAAGTATGTCCTTTCACTATTTTGCACTGGGATATCCCAGGGTTGCAGTGTTTTTAAAATAGGCCTTGAAAATAGTGTGGTGGGTCACCTGGAACCAAGGGATCTCCTCTTCAAAAGGCTACATGGGTCCTCACGGACATGGTGGGCGACAGCTTTGTTGTTAAGATGAGCAAAAAGACCAAGATCCGATGCCAAAGGAATGCGGCCAAGTACTACAAGAAGGATTCTAAGGGAGGCAGAACCCGGGTGCACGGGAAAAAAGCACTTGGGCTGACGGCAAAGTGGCCGCGCCGATTCTGTTTGCAAATCTTCAAGATTTGGATGCAGCAAAGGAACTCAGACCAGGCGCTGTGAGAAAAGCACAGATGCCTCAGGTGCCATAGCATTTGTTCCTGTTGAGCTGCTCCAAGTTAGCCTAGATTATTGGTTGCAGGTGTGAGGTGCATCGGTCAAAAGGCGCCAATTCAGCTGGCCTTCATTGTGCTTAAATTTTTCGTTGGCCTTTGCATTTGCCGTTTGCCAACCGAATTTTGAACAGTTCTGACAGACACCAGAATCTACATCCATTTCAATGTTTTTCAAGTCAGATACTAGCAGATGAAGTTGATCAGATCCCCCAGACAAGTTGTGAAAACGATGTTCCTTCAGCACAAGTGCCAAGAACCATCTATCACATGGCCGCCAGGATGCCTTGATGGAAAGGAATGGAGGCTGGGTTTGTTGCCTTTTCAACATCACTGTGTATCTTTCTAAGGGTGGGAGCATCCATGCTGTGGGTCTAAGTTGGTTTTACGGTACCATGAATGTTTTCTATATATACCAAGGGATAACAGCAAACATTCTAGACCCTTCTTATCGGAATATAGTGGAATGCGGTTTGGTTATGTGAAACTTCCAGGGTTTGGTGTCTAAACATGTTTTCCATGACCATCAACGATTCTTTTGCTTCCTCGTGACCCTCCAAGAACCACTCTAGACCCACCATGGGGGCAGCAGCTTGATTCAAAGGGTGAGGGCCACTTCCATGGGTCTAGGAAGGTTATTTTGGAGTGGAGTTGATGATTGGGACCAATGAATGGTTTGCATTAACCATTCTAGACCCATGCTAATGTCCAGCAGCAGCAATCTGAGACTCAAGCACCTGGGCCAACCGATTTAATTTCACCGATTTCGCCTTCAATCATGCCATCAAGCCTCTACCAGCGATTGAAGAAGGTTCAGGTACAGGAGAAACATGAGGGTGGCAAGAACTTTGACCAGTATTCACTCGACCAGCTCAAGCAGATGAAGGTGGCATTCGGCCAAGTAGGCCGTGGCTCTACATTCATTCACATGTGGGATACAAACCAGTCATGGGTTGGCTGGGTGGTGTCACATTTTGAGAAGTCGCCTCAGGAGGAACATGCTATCTTCATCCACTTTGTGACTCTCATGATTGAGCGCCTGGAGATGAGTGGAGAAAAAGTGAAGGTTCCAGTGAAGACGGTTATCAGTGAGGATCTCCTCGAAGCTCGCTTGTGCCGACTCGAGAGCATTTGTGGCTTGGAGCCATTGACTCATGTGGACGAGGAGCAGTAGAGTAGAGACCATTGAGGTGAATGACACAAGTTGAGGCAGGTACTTGTGCAGATTACATTTTGAGGCTGGACAGCCTGGAAAGCACCCGGTGGTAAAGCATTGACACGACAAAAAAGCTTCTGCCCGCTGGTCTGTCAAGGGTGATAAGGGACATCCACCCAAGGGTTGGGCCCAAGGGCTGGGGTCTGAACATATTTCCCATTACCATCAATGTTTTTTGGTTTCGTCGCAACTCACCCAAAACCATTGTAGACCCACCATGTGTGGATATGGCTTAATTGTGGAGGGCCTTCCATTCAAGGGCTGGGACCATTTATAGGGGTCTAATATGGTTTTACATTATCTCCAAAATGTTTTTTTTATTGTCTAACGTTGCCAATAACCATTCCAGACCCCATCATGAGGGGACACCTGTATTTCCACATGTATTTTTTTGGGTTCCCTACTAGTGGAAGCTGGTAGGATCTGCTAGGTCCATGTAGGTTCAAGAACTAGACATGACCAGGGGAAACCAGGGACCCAAGCCAGCCTTATCCAATCTGACTGTTTTTGGCAGGTGCTAGCGAGGCAGACAAACAACAAGGCAAGGTCTGAGCTGATGGTCAGCAAGTTTGGGCGATGGGCTGGTGCCGGGAAGGGCCTTGAATCAATGAGGTCAGGCCCTTGTTGTAGGTCTAACTGCATTTTCCATCCCCTCTAACGATTATTTATCTTCGAGAAGGGTTGCTTAGAACCAGTGTAGACCCATCATGTGGGGGTATGGCTTAGTTTTGGGGGGGGCTTCCAGTCAAGGGCCATTGGTATGGGGTCTAATCTGGTCTTCCATGATCTCCAAAGTATTTTTTTGTTTGTCCAAGGTTACCAATAACCATTCCAGACCCCATCGTGTGGAGATACCTGTATTTTTTTTTGGGTTCCCTACTAGTGGAAGCTGGTAGGATCTGCTAGGTCCATGTAGGTTCAAGAACTAGGCATGACCAGGGGAAACCAGGGACCCAAGCCAGTCTTATCCAATCTGACTGTTTTTGGCAGGTGCTAGCGAGGCAGACAAACAACAAGGCAAGGTCTGAGCTGATGGTCAGCAAGTTTGGGCGATGGGCTGGTGCCGGTAAGGGCCTTGAATCACATGAGGTCAGTGCCCTTGTTGTAGGTCTAACTGCATTTTCTATCCCTCTAACGATTATTTATCTTCGAGAAGGGTTTGCGCGAAGAACCAGTGTAGACCCATCATGTGGGGTATGGGCTTAGTTTTGGGGGGGGCTTCCAGTCAAGGGGGCCTTGGTAGGGGGTCTAATCTGGTCTCCATGATGCTCCAAAGTATTTTTTTTGATTGTCCAAGATTACCACCAATACCATTCCAGACCCCATCATGTGGAGACACATTTAGTTTTTGTTGAAGCTGGTAGGATCTGCTAGGTCCATGTAGGGTCAAGAACTAGGCATGACCAGGGGAAACCAGGGACCCAAGCCAGCCTTATCCAATCTGACTGTTTTTGGCAGGTGCTAGCGAGGCAGACAAACAACAAGGCAAGGTCTGAGCTGATGGTCAGCAAGTTTGGGCGATGGGCTGGTGCCGGGAAGGGCCTTGAATCAATGAGGTCAGGCCCTTGTTGTAGGTCTAACTGCATTTTCCATCCCCTCTAACGATTATTTATCTTCGAGAAGGGTTGCTTAGAACCAGTGTAGACCCATCATGTGGGGGTATGGCTTAGTTTTGGGGGGGGCTTCCAGTCAAGGGCCATTGGTATGGGGTCTAATCTGGTCTTCCATGATCTCCAAAGTATTTTTTTGTTTGTCCAAGGTTACCAATAACCATTCCAGACCCCATCGTGTGGAGATACCTGTATTTTTTTTTGGGTTCCCTACTAGTGGAAGCTGGTAGGATCTGCTAGGTCCATGTAGGTTCAAGAACTAGGCATGACCAGGGGAAACCAGGGACCCAAGCCAGTCTTATCCAATCTGACTGTTTTTGGCAGGTGCTAGCGAGGCAGACAAACAACAAGGCAAGGTCTGAGCTGATGGTCAGCAAGTTTGGGCGATGGGCTGGTGCCGGGAAGGGCCTTGAATCAATGAGGTCAGGCCCTTGTTGTAGGTCTAACTGCATTTTCTATCCCCTCTAACGATTATTTATCTTCGAGAAGGGTTGCTTAGAACCAGTGTAGACCCATCATGTGGGGGTATGGCTTAGTTTTGGGGGGGCTTCCAGTCAAGGGCCATTGGTAGGGGGTCTAATCTGGTCTTCCATGATCTCCAAAGTATTTTTTTGATTGTCCAAGGTTACCAATAACCATTCCAGACCCCATCATGTGGGGATATGGCTTAACTTTGGGAGACTTCCAGTCAAGGGCTGGGGCCATTTGTAGGGGCCTAATCTAGTTTTCCATTATCTTCAAAGTATTTTTTGGATCGTCCAAGGTTACCAATAACCATTCCAGACCCCATCATGTGGGGATATGGCTTAATTTTGGGGACTTCCATTCAAGGGCTCGGGCCATTGGTAGGGGCCTAATCTGGTTTTCCATTATCTTCAAGGTATTTTTTGGATCGTCCAAGGTTACCAATAACCATTCCAGACCCCATCATGTGGGGATATGGCTTAATTTTGGGGGACTTCCATTCAAGGGCTAGGGCCATTGGTAGGGGCCTAATCTGGTCTTCCATGATCTCCAAAGTATTTTTTTGATTGTCCAAGGTTACCAATAACCATTCCAGACCCCATCATGTGGAGACACATGTATTTTTTTTGGGTTCCCTACTAGTGGAAGCTGGTAGGATCTGCTAGGTCCATGTAGGTTCAAGAACTAGGCATGACCAGGGGAAACCAGGGACCCAAGCCAGTCTTATCCAATCTGACTGTTTTTGGCAGGTGCTAGCGAGGCAGACAAACAACAAGGCAAGGTCTAAGCTGATGGTCAGCAAGTTTGGGCGATGGGCTGGTGCCGGGAAGGGCCTTGAATCAATGAGGTCAGGCCCTTGTTGTAGGTCTAACTGCATTTTCTATCCCCTCTAACGATTATTTATCTTCGAGAAGGGTTGCTTAGAACCAGTGTAGACCCATCATGTGGGGGTATGGCTTAGTTTTGGGGGGGGCTTCCAGTCAAGGGCCATTGGTAGGGGGTCTAATCTGGTCTTCCATGATCTCCAAAGTATTTTTTTGTTTGTCTAAGGTTACCAATAACCATTCCAGACCCCATCATGTGGAGACACATGTATTTTTTTGGGTTCCCTACTAGTGGAAGCTGGTAGGATCTGCTAGGTCCATGTAGGGTCAAGAACTAGGCATGACCAGGGGAAACCAGGGACCCAAGCCAGCCTTATCCAATCTGACTGTTTTTGGCAGGTGCTAGCGAGGCAGACAAACAACAAGGCAAGGTCTGAGCTGATGGTCAGCAAGTTTGGGCGATGGGCTGGTGCCGGGAAGGGCCTTGAATCAATGAGGTCAGGCCCTTGTTGTAGGTCTAACTGCATTTTCCATCCCCTCTAACGATTATTTATCTTCGAGAAGGGTTGCTTAGAACCAGTGTAGACCCATCATGTGGGGGTATGGCTTAGTTTTGGGGTGGGGTTCCAGTCAAGGGCCATTGGTGCCTGGTGTTCTACTCTTGTCTTGTCTCCTTCTCCCCCATTCCTGTTTTTTGTTTGGTCCCAGGTTAGCTCAATAACGCATTCCAGACCCCAGCCGTGTGGAGATAACCTGTAATTTTTTTTTGTGGTTCCTACTATTGGAAGCTGGTAGGATCTGCTAGGTCCGTGTAGGTTCAAGAACTGGCATCGACCAGGGGAAAGCCAGGGACCCAAGCCAGTCTTATCTAGGCAATCGACTGTTTTTGGGGCAGGTGCTAGCAGGCAGACAAACAACAAGGCAAGGTCTGAGCTGATGGTCAGCAAGTTTGGGCGATGGGCTGGTGCCGGGAAGGGCCTTGAATCTATCAGGTCAGGCCCTTGTTGTAGGTCTAACTGCATTTTCCACCCCCTCTAACGATTATTTATCTTCGAGAAGGGTTGCTTAGAACCAGTGTAGACCCATCATGTGGGGGTATGGCTTAGTTTTGGGGGGGGCTTCCAGTCAAGGGCCATTGGTAGGGGGTCTAATCTGGTCTTCCATGATCTCCAAAGTATTTTTTTGATTGTCCAAGGTTACCAATAACCATTCCAGACCCCATCATGTGGGGATATGGCTTAACTTTGGGAGACTTCCAGTCAAGGGCTGGGGCCATTTGTAGGGGCCTAATCTAGTTTTCCATTATCTTCAAAGTATTTTTTGGATCGTGCAAGGTTACCAATAACCATTCCAGACCCCATCATGTGGGGATATGGCTTAATTTTGGGGGACTTCCATTCAAGGGCTGGGGCCATTGGTAGGGGCCTAATCTGGTCTTCCATGATCTCCAAAGTATTTTTTTGATTGTCCAAGGTTACCAATAACCATTCCAGACCCCATCATGTGGAGACACATGTATTTTTTTGGGTTCCCTACTAGTGGAAGCTGGTAGGATCTGCTAGGTCCATGTAGGTTCAAGAACTAGGCATGACCAGGGGAAACCAGGGACCCAAGCCAGTCTTATCCAATCTGACTGTTTTTGGCAGGTGCTAGCGAGGCAGACAAACAACAAGGCAAGGTCTGAGCTGATGGTCAGCAAGTTTGGGCGATGGGCTGGTGCCGGGAAGGGCCTTGAATCTATCAGGTCAGGCCCTTGTTGTAGGTCTAACTGCATTTTCCACCCCCTCTAACGATTATTTATCTTCGAGAAGGGTTGCTTAGAACCAGTGTAGACCCATCATGTGGGGGTATGGCTTAGTTTTGGGGGGGGCTTCCAGTCAAGGGCCATTGGTAGGGGGTCTAATCTGGTCTTCCATGATCTCCAAAGTATTTTTTTGATTGTCCAAGGTTGCCAATAACCATTCCAGACCCCATCATGTGGGGATATGGCTTAACTTTGGGAGACTTCCATTCAAGGGCTGGGGCCATTTGTAGGGGCCTAATCTGGTTTTCCATTATCTTCAAGGTATTTTTTGGATCGTCCAAGGTTACCAATAACCATTCCAGACCCCATCATGTGGGGATATGGCTTAATTTTGGGGGACTTCCATTCAAGGGCTAGGGCCATTGGTAGGGGCCTAATCTGGTTTTCCATTATCTTCAAGGTATTTTTTGGATCGTCCAAGGTTACCAATAACCATTCCAGACCCCATCATGTGGGGATGACTGGGGATGTGACTGCTGTCGCAGGCGGCGTGAGTTCTCGTGATCTCTTGGCGTGGGGATTGCGCTGCAGCATGCCAAACCAGTGGCTGGAGTTTCCAGATGTGCTGCTCTACTGTTACTCCAAGAACGTTCCCTTGCAGATCCTCGTGTGGCACGAAGGCCACATGAGTCGTTGCTTTTCCAAATCAACAGAATTAGGCAAAATTCATCGAAATCCATCATGTTTGGTGGTGTCACTTAGTCAGTTTTCAGAGTAGGGGTCCATCTTGACAAAATGTTCACGATCAAAATTGCTATACATATGGCTCTTTCTAGAAAGATATGGACACATCTTCATCTACCATAGTTGGTTCTAGCAGGCACAGAAGGCTCCTTATCATTCCGATTTCAATATTCCTGCGCTAGCCGACAGGTGAAAAGCAAGTGCAAGATGGAATGAAGTTTGCAAGGGAGATCTTGGGCTCTGCAGATGGAGGTGAGGCTGACGAAAACCCTTGTGGTGACCCTGAGAAGAGCCAGCGTGTTGGCATCTTGTGTGCTGCAGACTATGCTGGTGATGTGGGCATCGAGCGCTGTGTGCACTGGGTCCCTGGTTGGCTTCGATCAGCCGATGACCCTCCAGACCTTTTCGACCAGTTGTGCAAGGACAGCGAGTGTGCAATGCAGAAGAGGATTGAACAGCTGGGGAGCCCACCGGCAGATGCATCAAAGAGTGAGGAGGCCTATGTCAGAAAGGTCGCACATTCTGAGGAGGTGGACAGGATCACATCGAGCCACCACAACCTCACCCAGATGCAGTTGGCTCTATGGAATGATTTCAGAATTGCAGCCAAAGGAACAGTCGGAGACGGAAACTGTGGCATTGAAATGCTGTTGTCTTTCAATGAGAACACTCCTGTGACACAGGGAGAGATGGCATCAAGAGGAGACATGCTGGACATCATCACAGCATACCGGAAAGAGCTCCAGCGGCTGTGGCAACAAGTGAGTGAATTGGAGTTCTGGCAGGATCTTTGGCAGAAATGCGTGGGCAATCGAGTCAATATGGATCAGTGGAAGGAGTTGCTCCAGCCAGCGCCATGCACCCCAATAGCTACCCCACCTCGGGGCGAGAGGAAGCAGAACAGAGAAGCTTCAGTGACACCGCCGAAGAGCTTTGCTCCTGGCAAACTTCTTGCGATCGGGGAAGGCGAGCCAGAGATGCAAGAAGTTGTTGTCGAAGCAGGAGAACCCCCGCAGAAGAAGGCGAAGCCTACAGGGAAACCGAGAGCTCCATCTGAAGTCATCAAGTTTGAAAACTACTTCCCCAAGTTCCTTGCCGAGAGAGGCTTGACCTACCGAGAGTGGATCTCAGAGCACAAGAGAACTGGGGTGCACTTGCCGTTCCTTGACATCCAAGGGCTGGGGCAGGTGCTATAGGGGATGTAAACTGGTTTGCCATGACGATGGATAGCAAGAATGTGGCTCCTCTACGTTTTGAATTTGGAAATGCAGAGTGCCGTAAGTAGATACAAGAAGGTCACCCATCCTCGTACTCCCCTACAGACTCTGGCTGAGGCGTGGCAAAGAAGTTTGCCCCACGGGCTTTTGGCACGACTTCTTGGACATAGTAGTGGCTCGTTCAAGGAAAGGGCAAGAGCCGGGGGTCTAGACATGTTTGCCATGACCTCCAAATCTTTTTTCGATATCCCAATGGGTAGCAAAAACCAATCTAGACCCATAACATGGGGATATTTTATGATATTTTGGGATATTGGTTGATTTTGGGGAGCATCCAGCTAAGGGCTGGGCCTTTTGCCAAGGGTCTAGACATGTTTGCCATGACCTCCAAATCTTTTTTCGATATCCCAATGGGTAGCAAAAACCAATCTAGACCCATAACATGGGGATATTTTATGATATTTTGGGATATTGGTTGATTTTGGGGAGCATCCAGCTAAGGGCTGGGCCTTTTGCCAGGGGTCTAGACATGTTTGCCATCACCCCCACATATTATTTCGATATTTCAATGGGTAGCAAAAACCAATCTAGACCCATAACATGGGGATATTTTATGATATTTTGGGATATGAGTATGTTTTTGAGGAGCATCCATTCAAGGGCTGGGCCTTTTGCCAAGGGTCTAGACATGTTTGCCATGACCTCCAAATCTTTTTTCGATTCCCAATGGGTAGCAAAAACCAATCTAGACCCATCACATGGGGATATTTTGGAATATGTGTTGATTTTGCGGAGCATCCAGCTAAGGGCTGGGCCCTTTGCCAGGGGTCTAGACATGTTTGCCATCACCCCCACATATTATTTCGATATTTCAATGGGTAGCAAAAACCAACCTAGACCCATCACATGGGAATATTTTGGAATATGTGTTGATTTTGGGGGGCATCCAGCTAAGGGCTAGGCCTTTTGCCAGGGGTCTAAACATGTTTGCCATGACCTCCAAATATTTTTTGCGATATCCCAATGGGTAGCAAAAACCAACCTAGACCCATCACATGGGGATATTTTTGGAATATGTGTTGATTTTGGGGGGCATCCAGCTAAGGGCTGGGCCTTTTGCCAGGGGTCTAGACATGTTTGCCATGACCCCCAAATCTTTTTTCGATATCCCAATGGGTAGCAAAAACCAACCTAGACCCATCACATGGGGATTGCATCTTTTTCTGGGGGAGATACAGTGGCCTTCTCCTTGGTGCAGCACTGCAGGCCAAGGGCGCATGGCCATCTGACTGTGCCACATGCCAATCAACCTTGGAGCGGCGCAAGCTGGGCCATTCGGAGCTTATTGCTGGTCTTGCTGCTGTCCGACAGCAAGTGGACAAGGATTTGAAGATTTTGGAGACCCAAGGGCGAGTGCCTGTGCAGGGTCGATCGCTTTTGTCTTTTGGAAAGTCATTGTTAGAACTGATGGGTCTGAAATCATGTTGCAGGAGCTTCCCCGTTGTTAGGTGAAGCCATGGCACACGGTAGTCAAACTTAGACCCACCAGTTTGCAAATATAAACAAATATAACATATTCGTATTATATTGTTTGATCTTGCATATATGTGCTGATGCACCTGGATGGGTCTAAGATGGAAAACAATTGGTTTTGACCATGGTTTTCATACACCATAGGTAAACTAATACCATTGTAGACCTTTTCATTACCAATCCCTGCCTTTGACTCTGAGCTTCTTCGTGGCCAGGTGCCTTTGAAGGCATTGAAGCGCAAGGTCCACCAATTGGAGAGCGATCCAGCAGCCAGCACACCTGCCAAAGGCATCAAGGCTGAGCGTGTCAAGGTAGAGGTGAAGAGTGAGCCGGCAGGCACTGCTGGTCAATTGGTGAAAGTAGAGAAAGCAGAGCAACCCAATCCCGGTCCTGGAGAACAGCCGGCACCAGCGGAGGAAGAGCCGATGGAAACCACCATGGGCCTGAAAGAACTCCTAGCTTTTCATCGGTTGACAAAGTTGGAGAAGAACTCGAATGGGAAAAAATTCCCTGTCGAGTGCAAGTACTGCAACTGCATCTTTGAAGGACGAAATCGAGCCAAGGTGGCGCAACACACCAACGGTTTGGAACATCGTCGAAAGTGGACAGCAGATGTTTACGGAAGTAGCCTTCAACCTTTGGCTGATGTGAGTCCAATGGATGAAGTGGCTAGGGGTGTGACCAAAGGCACTTGCAAAGGACTGCGCCTCTTGTCATCTTTTGGGCAAAAGACACGGCTGGGCTCATCAATGCTCCCGGTATGGCAAGAGTACATCAAGTACGCCAACCTGAACAAACCTGACGGGCCTGCTGGCAATGCCTGCCATTCAGTGACGGCACTTTGCAACACTGGTGATTGGATTCTTAGATCAGCCAAGTGCAAGAAGGACAATGTTGTAGCAACTTGCACTTCATCATTGGTGCTTCGTTTGTTTTCCGGTTCGTGATGGTTTTTGAAGATTTTGGATGCTTCTTGATGTTCTTAAACGATTTGTTTTTTTTGGTTATCCTTGTGGTTCAGGTGCATGTTGATGGAGATGACCAAGTGTGTGAAGAATGCTGCAGCCTGGGTAGCCAGCAACGATACCTTCACAAGGTGTCGGCATTTGTCCATTCCATGGACGAAGGAAGGCTGCTGTACCACCGAATGTTTGCGGAGGAGACACTGGAAGAGTTCCTGGTTGGGTTGAGGGAGTCCGCCAACTACCAGAACCGAGCAAGGTGTATGTATGAGGCTTCAATTGCCAAGGATGCAGAATCACTGCATCATCGTGTTGGCTGCGTTTGGCGTGGGCGCATGGGACAGGAGAATACAGAAGCGATGAACCTCTTCTTTGCCCAATTCATTCAACCATGCTTGGACACAGAGCCAGGGCATCCTGTTCAGCACAAGGCAATCGAGCGACTCATGGCTTTCATGATGAACGATCCCAACACTTCTTCTTTGGATGCAACTTTGGTGAAGAGCATTATCACCGGCAAGCTCAACAGGCACCCTGCCATGCAGGGAGTCTTGGTTGGATGCATGGCAAAGTTGAGAAACTGGGAAGAAGGCAAGAGCACAATGAGAAACCGCTATAGAGACTTGGCTGGCGATGTTGGGGAAAGTTAGAATATGTTAGAGTTTTGGATGCAAGGGTCTGAAATGGAAGTACTGCAGTTGGGGAATGAATCTATGTTGGTCATAGCTATCAAAGTATCATATTAGACCCTTAGTATCCATTGACCCCACTGTTCCACAAAGCAATTTGAATAGCCATGATTTGTGCTGTTGCCCTTGTAAGTTGGAAGGGTACAGTTTGGGGCAATAAGGTCTGAAATGGACATGCCAACGTTTGACCATGTTTTTTTTTATGAGTTATAGATACCAGATTACCATTTTAGACCCATAGTGTCCACCAATCCCTTTTGGCCAGGAAGCAACTTTAATAGCTCTGATCTTCCCTTTTAGCGGGAAGGGTGCAGTTTGGGGCAATAAGGTCTGAAATGGACATGCCAACGTTTGACCATGTTTTTTTATGAGTCATAGATACCAGATTACCATTTTAGACCCATAGCCCTTTTGGCCAGGAAGCAGCTCTGATCTTTCCCTTTTAGTGGGAAGGGTGCAGTTTGGGGCAGTAAGGTCTGAAATGGAAGTTGTTTGATCCGACCATAATCACATCTCTGGCAAACCCTTGGAGAGCATCATTTTAGACCTCCTCTTTGTACCTGTTGCATACTGAACCCGAATCTGAGATGAAGTTATTCCCTCCTCTTGGGTGCACTTGCAATGGCTCAGGAGAAGAAAGTGAGAGGCAATTGCTGATACAGGCGGGTGCAGAACTTTCAGCCAATGGAGCGAACCACCAGGCTCTAGAGTTCTTCGGACTTCAGTGGATTCACCGAAATGAGTGGAGAGGGTGCTTAGCCAAGATTGAAAGTTTGGGTCTACCAGTTCATACTGCACCAGACAGTCCCAGGATCCAGCAGAATGACCATGTCATCTCGTGCCTTTTTGGAAGGTCAGACGATTGCCCGCAGAGGCGCTTGGTAATGTGCTTCGACCGCACATACATCACTGCATGCAGCCAACTGGCTACTACAATGAAAGGACACGTCATGCTGGGTGGTGCACACAGGCCTGAGAAGTTCGAGGTCCCAGACGAGTCTCAAGCAGTTCTCCGCAGCCCTTCTGGCGAAGTCACAAAGGTGGTGCTCAAGAAGAACCGGACTCTGGCAAACGACATGGAGGCATGCATCATCTGGGATTGCACCCGAAAGAAGTCCCCAACGTTTGAGTTGGCATCTTATCCATGCTGTTCTGCAGCATGCCGTGACCAACGGTTTGAAGAAGCAGCTGCAGACCTTCGGAAACGAGGCAACTGGGAAGTGTTATGTCGAATGGGCGAGGTTTTGAAAGCAAGTCCCAGCATCAAACATGTGATTGCCGACGCACATGGGTCCCACCAATTCTTGGGCCGGTGGCTGCTGGGCCTTGAGGTTGCCTTGTCTGACGAACTGAAGTCATTGGTGCCGTTTTTTGGTGAACTGAAATTTCAAGACCTACCCATGTGCTGCTTCCCCATTGGAGCCAGAGTCGCGCTCTTCCAGGGCGAAAGCATTCATTGGTGGCCTGGTCCTGCACACATGCAAAAAAAAATTGTTTCTCAATTGAGGAGCTGCCTGGGCACGGTCCACTTTGGCAACAAGTGGTGCGATCACAGCTCCGCGCTCGAGTTGGGCCTCTTCCCGACATCATACATCGGGACAGACACGATGTCGGACAAGCAGGCAGCGCTGTGGTTTCTTGGCATTTTGCAAACTTTCAGGGGCAGTTTAAGGCTTCAAGCTCTCCATTATCAGGATCTTGGGGTGATGATTGCTTTTGTCTATATGTTTAGTGGTTCTTTTGCAGGTTATCTTCATATTGCTTGGTCTAAAATCATCATACCGGAAGCTGACAACAAACATTAGTAGGCAAGGCTTACAGAATACCATCTCAGACCCAACATACCCATTGGAAGTTCACTGGATGCTAGGGCTAGGTTTGATGGGTCTGGAATGCAGGTGCTGCAACCTAATCAGGATTTTAAGTGACAATACAAAGGAAAATTTCATTTTAGACCCTGAATCCTATATGCAAGTGATGGAAATCGGGTAAGATGGAATATAAAGGCAAAGCAAATAATTATTTCTTTTAGGATCTGGACTTCCCTCATGGACCCTCTAAACATATCTTGGAACCCATGGGTCTGAAATGGGTTTGGTGCAACTTTGCCAGTATCATTTAATATCATTGTTAGCAAGTATACCATTTTAGACCCAACATATCCATTGAACATAACTTAAAATTCATCAATGTCATTAGATGTCGTTGGGGTTGGTGGGTCTAAAATGGAAGTACTGGAGCCTTACCATTATTTTTCTGTAGCAGTGCTTTCCAGGATAGCACCTTAGACCCCCAAACATTGATGTAATATTGTGAGATACGTGCATATGCTTCTGCCCAGGCTGTCACCGGCCAACTTTGTCTTCGATCCGAACGACACCAGGCTGCAGGTACCTTGGTGCCTGCAGGGCTCAATGGTGCTGTCATTGGTTGGTGCGCACATACAGGCTGCACTGCTGCATTCTGATCTCGATCTGCAATTGCGGCTGGAGACTGCGATGACAGGCACCTTGGCAGAAGCATGTTGGAAGTTGTTGTGTATATATAGCTTCATGTGGACGCAAGTTTGTCATGGTCCAATTCATCTGCAAGGGTCTAGGTTGCTTTTTTGCATGTTGCAGAAATTGGAATTATGGTTCTTAGCTGCAGTGAAAACAGTTTAGACCCTAGACTCTGTCTAAAAACTCATGGAAACTGACATTTTTTTTGATGTGAGAGGGTCTGACATAATCATACCTTTGTCCTTGCTTTGGAATTGTGGAATTTTCTACCGAAGATTGCCATATCAGACCCTTGTGAGTATAAAGCTTGACTCAGGATTGTTGATGTTGGACTTCGGTGAGTTGATGGCCAAGGAGCGAGCCAGAAGGACTGGCTGCAAGCTGCGTGATGTGTGGCTTGATGCAAGACCAGCACGAATCATGAGGCATGTCGCCTGCAGCGTCATTGTGGCTTGCTGGGCATGCAAAGCTCCGCTATGCTTCGAGCGGCTCACGGAGCGGAACCTTGAGAAACGATTTGGGCGTGTGCGATCCTACTACCCGAATGCTGCCATGAGTGTAGGTGACTATTGGAGAGCAAGTCTCCACTGCATGCAGCGAGAGTTCACACAATGGCAGGAGAAGCAACGTCCTCACCAGGCCGTCCCAAATGAGGGCATGACCCAAAACACGTTCTGTTCCACAGCATCCAGAGCTTTCCAGGCAGTTCTCAAACTCTCGGCAATGTGTTCAGACAAAACACGCGCCGATCTCCAAGCGGCCTTCAACATGTCCTGTGCTCATGCACGTGGTGCTCATGATGATCCAGATTCAGAAGAAGAAGGCAGGTGGTTCCGGACTTGGTGATGAAGGAAATTAGATGGGTACATCATGTTGCACACATTTTAGTTTTTTACATTTTTCTACCCAACATGTTGAAACATGTTGAAACATCATTTGAAACCAATGGCTGCCAGCTACCACCTGAAGGTGATGTGCAACAGCAGGAAGTTCCAGCACCGGAGGTTTCAAGTGTCTTCGAACGCATCAGAGCAAGCCATGCATTCCAAGAGGACCCTGAAGCAGCGAAGGTGAAACCTTCAGAAGGCAAGAAGCCCGAAGATCCAAAACTAGCTGATGCCACTGATGAAGTGATCCGGCCAGTTACCACTTCTGCCAGCGAACAGAAACATGCAGGGTTCAGGCTTACTTCAGGGAAAAAGACCCTGGGTGAGGCATTGGCTGGTCATGAGAACCTTGAGTCAGCAATGGGAGATCTTTGGCGACTCCTGTGGTTTCTCCGCAGTGGTGAAGCTGGCTCAGATGTGGAAGTGCTTCCCAAGCCGATGTTGAGCAGGCAGAGGGTGTTGCATCAGCCACAGAAGTGGCAGAATTTGGTGCAGCATCAAATCTCCCTCCTCGATGCTGATTCCAAGGCCCCAGCTGTTCGTCAAGGGCGCCAGCAAGCATGGATCAAGCACATGGAGAAGACTCGTGCAGATCATTGCCCTACACTCCCAGAAAATGTCACAATCGACCGTGGAGATGTTGTGGCAGTGCGGATGGGAAAGGAATGGGTTCCTGGCCTGGTGATGAGCATATGGCGCAGCTTCAAAGGAGGGCCTGGTTCAGCACAGCTGTGCCCTCGCACCCTCTCACGAGGTAGCCTTGCTGCAATTCGTGCAGTGCGTGGCCTGATGTGTTGTCTTCAGCAAGACTTTGTCTTTGAAATAATTAGTTTGCAATGATGTATTGTGTTTGGATTTTCGGAATACTGCGAACAATCTTTGTCTTTTTTATTTTTCAAATGATGTTTTCAACTTGTGGCTTCATTTATCAAATGAGGCTTGTGCTTGGAAGAAGGCTCTGAGAATGTCTACAGGTGCAACTCGACCAGCCTCTGCAGCAATGTGAAGTACGATGCAGTCGGGCTGAAGCTGGTCGGGGAAAGACTCACAGGAATTGATGGAGCACGTGTGAAGCTTGATGAGGCCTGGTGACTGTTTTTGGTATGCGTTATGGTAGCGATGGGGTCTAAGATGTAAATGTTGCATTCCAAATCAACGATAACATACATATTTTTTGGGGAATACCATCGAAGACCCTTGATCTTAGCCAGGGACCTGCATAAGGGAGGAAACCTTTATATATTTTGAATGATTGATAGGGGGTGAGGGTCTGACATGGAACCCCCCAAGTAACTACCATTACATTTCAGGGTTTTTGGTTTGAGAATGCCATTTCAGACCCTCCTGCAAAGCCAGGGTCCCACAAAAGTGCGGCAAAGTTTTTGAGTTGTTTTGTGGTAGCCATGGGGTCTAAGGTGAAAATGTTGCATTCCAAATCAATGATAACATAAATATTTTTTTGGGGAATACCATCGAAGACCCTTGATCTTAGCCAGGGGCCTGCACAAGGGAGGAAACCTTTTTATTTTGAATTTGATAGGGGGTGAGGGTCTGACATGGAACCCCCCAAGTAACCACCATTACATTTGAGGGTTTTGGTTTGAGAATGCCATTTCAGACCCTCCTGCAAAGCCAGGGTCCCACAAAAGTGCGGCAAAGTTTTTGAGTTGTTTTGTGGTAGCCATGGGGTCTAAGGTGAAAATGTTGCATTCCAAATCAATGATAACATAAATATTTTTTTGGGGAATACCATCGAAGACCCTTGATCTTAGCCAGGGGCCTGCATAAGGGAGGAAACCTTTATATATTTTGAATGATTGATAGGGGGTGAGGGTCTGACATGGAATCCCCCATGTAAACACCATTAATTTTCAGGGTTTTTGGTTTGAGAATGCCATTTCAGACCCTCCTGCAAAGCCAGGGTCCCACAAAAGTGCGGCAAAGTTTTTGAGTTGTTTTGTGGTAGCCATGGGGTCTAAGGTGAAAATGTTGCATTCCAAATCAATGATAACATAATTTTTTTTTTGGGGAATAGCATCGAAGACCCTTGATCTTAGCCAGGGGCCTGCATAAGGGAGGAAACCTTTATATATTTTGAATGATTGATAGGGGGTGAGGGTCTGACATGGAACCCCCCAAGTAACTACCATTACATTTCAGGGTTTTTGGTTTGAGAATGCCATTTCAGACCCTCCTGCAAAGCCAGGGTCCCACAAAAGTGCGGCAAAGTTTTTGAGTTGTTTTGTGGTAGCCATGGGGTCTAAGGTGAAAATGTTGCATTCAAAATCAATGATAACATAAATATTTCTTTTGGGAATACCATCGAAGACCCTTGATCTTAGCCAGGGGCCTGCATAAGGGAGGAAACCTTTTTCTATTTTGAATGATTGATAGGGGGTAAGGGTCTGACATGGAATCCCCCATGTAAACACCATTAATTTTCAGGGTTTTTGGTTTGAGAATGCCATTTCAGACCCTCCTGCAAAGCTAGGGTCCCACAAAAGTGAGGCAAAGTTCTTGAGCTGTTTTGTAGTAGCCATGGGGTCTAAGGTGAAAATGTTGCATTCCAAATCAACGATGAAATAAATACTTTTTGGGGAATACCATCGAAGACCCTTGATCTAAGCCAGGGGCCTTCCAAAAGTCAATTGTTTTTTTTGATTTGCAAATGCAGGCGAGCAGAAAAGCTTTGAAGGCGTTGTCTGAGATGAACATTGAGTTGGGGGACCCATCGGACAAAACAAAGTCCACGCCAATGCCCAAAGCCAAGTTGGGCCCCAGATTCATTGTTCCGATTGTGGACAACTTCAGGCGCACCAAAAAAGGACGCAAACTCATCGTGCAGGAATGCTCCAAGTTGCTCACCTCACAGTCCAAACGCTTTCCTGCAAAAAGCATGTTGGACTTGGATGGAAAAATCATCAGCTGGAAATTCAACGGTGCGGAAGGCAAAATCAGCCTTGATGAATTTCTTCTCAAAGCCCCACATGTCATCGACAATTTTTTTGTGCAAGTGCGACGGAAAGTGGACTACGGTGCCAAAGTTCACACGTGGCTCACGAACATTGAAAAGGAGATGACTCAGTCCTACCGATTCAGACAGCTTCAGGAACTGGTGTGGACGGTTTCTGTGACGCAATTGGCAGCCACCAAGGGATCCAAGAAAGCTTTTGAGGACCAGAAAGATGCAGAAGAAGATGCCGAGACAGACAACTACGCCGAGGAGGATGGAGAGGAGTATGGCTCAGCTGAGGAGGATGATGGCCCTCTGGAGGCAGAGCACGCAGAAGACTCTGAAGAGTCTGATTCTGACTAATTAGATTTAGAGAGTAGATTTCGAGAAATTCGATTTCGAAAAGGGGTTTACGGCCAAATCTGGCTGTATGGGGTTTTTCTCCTCTAGTGTTGAGGCCAATTGGTTCAATGCTTGGGAACATATGGACGAGATGCGGAAGTTTTCATAGATCTTTGGCAGCTTTCACATGATGCCGCAGGCTTTCTTTTGCCTGAAGATACGCGAGACTCAAGATCAAGACGCAGCAGATGGAAAAAAAACAGCTGATCTTTGTGTGAGCCTGGCTGTCTGATGTTGGTTCGCAATGACTTGCAATGATTTACAGCACTATAAGAATCTATAAGACTATTTTCCAGGCATTTAGGTAGGCAAATGGGTGTAGGCCAGGGCAAGGGTCTACAATCCTAATACCGGCCTCATGTTATGGTAAGTAGCTAGGCGGTACTTGGATGTTAGACCCCTGGTACGGCATCCCTAGGGGGGGGTCTAGCATGGTCGAAGAAAATTGCCATTTTTACCTAGAGATTAGGATGCAAGACCCTAGATTCTAGGGTCTAAAGTGATTTCCCAAGGTCCCTGGGCAGTAGTTGCGGGGATATTTATGTAAAATTATGTATAATTCATAGATATTTGAGTTGAAAAGATGGCTCAACCACCAACCATCTCACCCTTCCGATTTCGGCCACCTTTCCACAGGTCACGTTTCTTCGCCGCCAGCGCCGTGTAGAGAAGCTGACCACCAAACTGACCCTGACGGAACGGCCGAAGCGGACGCACGTCGCAAGCACGGCGCGGAGCAACGACCCTGAGGGAGTTCCGGTCGCCAGGCCCAAACTCTAAGCCTCTGGTACCTGACATTTTTTGGCAGAAAGCCTGAAAAGTCCCATAGAAATTGATCAGAATCCAGTTGCGATGGCTGGGGGTTAATCCATATCAATCATGTTGAGACAAGAATGCAAATGGAATTCACTGTCCCTTTTGGGGCAGAGGATCACCGCAGTGAAGAAACATCTGGGATATACCACGGACATAGCTTGAGAATTTTTAAGATATTTAAAGATATCTTGATTCAATCGCATACCTCAAAATGCTCACCAGAGGGCCTCTGCATTTCTCGAGTACAGTTGGAACTGCCCTCCGCAGGCCTCCCATTCAGGCGCAGTGTCATAGTTCTAGGATGGTACAGTGTACAGCAAAAATCAGCCGAAGACTTGTCCCACCAAAGACTCGGAGAAGATCGCAGGAAACGGTCTGGTGCTGATTGAGTTTTATGAACATCTAAAAGCTGATATATATAATATAATATATATATAATATGATACATATAATATATATATAATATATATATATATATAATATATAATATCATATATATAATATATATATATATAATATATATATATATAATATATATAATATATATAATATAATATATATAATATATATATATAATAATGATAATAATGATACTAATATATAATAATAATAATAATAAGAATAATAATAATAGTAATAATAATAATACTAATAATAATAACAATAATAATAATATTATATATATATATTATAATATTATATATAATATATATATATATTATATTATAATATATGTTTTATATATATCCCATTGATAAGTCATGTCAGTCATGTTATTCTTTTCCATGTCAGCAAGGGTTGTATCCTCCCGGGCATTCCCAGGCTGGAGGAAAAAGTTACCTGTGACCTGTCACTAGGAGCCCACGCCGCAGCAGAGTTTCCCCTTTCGAAGGCCTGGGGCTCAGGTTTAGGCAGGAGGAATCGGAGAGTAGGACCTTCAAAATCGGAGGTGTTTTCATACTGTGGATGGTTGCGAAATCCTGCACCACCAAAAGGATGGTTGAAACACGTTGAAACCCTATAAATAGTGGGATAAACCACCTATCAACTGGTGCCGGATTTCTTCCATCCACCGTAGTTTGTGTGTTTTTTTTTAATCGGAAGTACCCTGCAACTTCTGGTTCCTTTCAGATCCCATGTTGTCTGCCAGCAGTCAGTCGTGTTTGCGCCTGGTTACACGCAGGCCCCAAGATGTTCAGTGCAAGCGTGGGTCTCAGTGGTGGATCTAGTACTCTCAGTGTCAAATTTGGCTTTGCCCAGGAATAGGGGGTATGTCCCAAAATGTCAATTCTTCTTGAGAAAATATAGATAAACCATTATATCATAAACCAGTGGATTTTGGGATACCGTATTTTTGAACAAAGCTATTTGCGCCGATAGCGAGTAGATACTTTTTTTTGTCGTACTCCAGAAAAAGTATATACTCCCGATAGCAGGATGTACAGTCACTAGACCTGATCCTATATATATATATATGTATGTATGCGCTGTGTACCATTCATACATGATCTACCTACATCTACATACTAGTATTCAGGATGGGTATTTTTCATTGCTATGTTAAGCTGCCAAGGGGTACTTTTTGTGATTACTGTGGAGTTTTTCAGCACAGCTTGGTTGACACCTCACCGATGAGGTCTCATCCAGCGCCGAAACAGCCCGCAGTGCAGGCTGAACAGCGGCTGAACTTTTTTTGGCCGGGTGAAATGTGACGCCTGGGATATGACAGCAAAGTTTGGTAGAGTCTGCTGGACACAAGTCTAAGAAGCTGTTAGTCCGAAGATGGAGTATCCCAAAATCACCAAAATCCCACAGGCTGGGGCCCCCAAGATAGCTAAGTTGGTTTATAAACCATTATAATTCCGATGCCAGGACGCGGATTTTGGCAGCCCTGAGTGGGCCAGTCGGGCCTTGGAGGGTCAGGGGCTACTTCTGCCTGAACCGCAGCTACCGCCCTTGCAGGTGGGGTTTCCTCCCCGAACGAAACATCGAGGTTTAGTGGGAAAACTTGGGAAAACATGGAAAAACATCAACTTTTGTAAAGTGGGGATGATTACTGGAGAGTACTGTAAGGTTGCATGGATTTGGAATGATTTGGATAGAATTGTGAGCACGGCGTTTCAAGGTGGATGTGATCACCAAACTTGACCTGTGGAGTTGTTCATTGCGGCTCCTTTTTTTGGTGGGGGCGAATTATCACCTGCTGGTGGTTAAGTAGTGATACTACCACCCCAAAAAGGTTCATGGTTGGAACCCTGCTGTGCCAGGACCTCTTTGCTCAAAACATGCTGGCCATGGCCTTGGTTTGGCCCAGTTCGAACTGGGTCCCAAGTGTGGAAGCCTGTTGGTTGATGTTTATTAATATGGTAGGATGTGATGGGAATTAGCTGGTTAACTAACTGATTGAGTGAAGATGATCATAATTCACCATGGACTCCCGGAGCCCCGTCAATCCACCATCTTGAAGAGGGGACGAACTGCTCGCCGTGGCAATCTGCCCAGCTTGGGGCCTAGGAGCAGAACCAGCAACGAAAGCTGCAAAAACAACAGCAACGAGAGCAACGGGAGCAACGGGAACGGATGAGCAGGCACTCAAGGGTACATGATGGCGAAGCGGTTGGGTGAGTATCCCCAAACGGCCGAACTTGTCGCGGTGAGGTTTTGGTAATCTATCATTGTTTAGCGTTCCCACCCTGAGTGCTTGTGGGACCATGTGCCAAATCGCTCGCAACATATCCATGTTGGACCCGCAGACTTGACACAAAGGAGACCGGTTGCATTAGTTGACTCCAAGCACATATACAGCCGTACATGCCAAATAGATCCAAGTAATTAGTGTTATATCCTGAGTATATGTCTCTCAAATAGCACCAGAATGCATCAATGTCTACCATGTGTTTTTTCCCCTGGGGTAAACTGTGGGCTTTCTTCCAGCACCCCGGTCGGCAAGTTTGCCAGAATGCCTCTCAGGAACCCTCCCAGTGAAGAGACAAGTGAGACATTGCCTGATGGCTTCTTCAAAAGTATCGTGAAACTCTGAGCACTGCCTTCAGCTAGGCTGCAGGGTGATTCTTAGGAAAAAGAAAGCTACCATTTAAATATATATAACATGTTATATTTATAACCCCCATAAGTTGGGAATATAACTTAACCTTTTCTCTATGGCTCATGATGTATCATCCGTCAGCCTGTTTGAGCCAAAAATACAGTGGCAGCTTTGGCTGGGCTTCAAAGATGCAGCCGCCACTTGTGTTGGGTCCAAAGTCGCAAGCTTTGCTGGCTAGACTAAGTTGAGCACTAAGTTGTACAATGAGCCCACTGGCATTTGTGTTTCAAGTATGTTGAATTAATCTCCCAGAAATCCCAATGACTCATTTACCCTGGGCTAGTTTTTGATTCTGACTACTGATCAAACCTGGGTTTTATGTTTACAAACATCCGCATTATAGCATCCTACCTATCATCCTGCACAAATCTGACCTAAAACCCCATCAAGTTTTGCCGGCGAAAAAGACGTTGTCTTCAGGTCTAACTAATATGGGTTTTTGTGTGTTTATGTTGTCTAACGATTTGGGATCCAAAAAAATCATGTTATATCATATCAGATTATCATAGATGTACCTTGTCGTAATGTCTATATTGTATAACTTTGTATATATATATATATCAGATTATATCAGTATCAGACTGTTCAGATCTGTTGGATCTTGGCAGCAAGATCCCGTAGTATATGTCAATGTATAATAATGTATATATATATATATATATAGATATAGATATACAATTTTTCCATGATGCACGGTAATAACAGCTGGGAATGGGGGCTGCTCTAACTGTTATTACTATTACTGTAATATATTCATATTTCATGCATACATTACAATATATACATATATATTATATTATATTATTATTGTTATTATTATTACTATTATTATTATTTGATATACATATGGATATATGTAGACATTTGTTTACATCGACACAGGGAAACTCGGGGTTGTTATATTCATTGGTTGCTACAAGATGAAATGGACTGGTAATGACAAAGGCGTAGATTGCTATTTACCAGCTACACCGGTGTTCACCTTTCACCAGAGTTTGAGGCTCCAACCGGCCCATCCATGTTTGTAGCTCCTTTGCTTATTGGCCAATGACCAGTGTTGTGCAGAAAACAAGCGGTGCGGTGGTGATGATGATGATGATGATGATGGTGGTGGTGGTGGTGATGATGATGCCAACGCCTTTTGTCTCAGCATCAGTTTGGTTGCTTTGATCACAGAATTGCCTTGACTTGCATTGAACAGTGTGGAAACAGCAAATGAATGCAGATGAGGAGAAATCTGTTAACCCACATTGAATGGATAGCCTGGAAACACAAAAAATAGTACTGTAACAGATCCAACTTCAATATGAGCAGCTCTTTGCAGCCTCATGCGCCTCATGCTTTGTCCCCAGTCTGCAGTCAGTGGCCGTCTATTTGTATCCAAATGAATGATATCAGGTATCATTGCAGGTGGTTTCCTGAAATGGTGGGATCCCCCAATTCACCATGAGTTTCAATACCAAAATGCTCCAGAAAATGCTCTAATGTTGGATGAGTTGGGGGTACCTTGATATTTTAGGAAACCTCCATATACTATCAGAATCATAATCATAAATCAGAATATTTCCTTAGTTGGATGTCATGATGCCCAACTATGGTACTGTATCCAATCATCCAATGATGCCATATGATGCCTGATATCCAAGTGTATTACTTGCAACATTTATATTTGGAAAACTCTCCTGAGAAAGCCCCTGGCATCGATGCAATCCACTTGATCTTTTGACCTACCAGGACTAGTTGCAGAGTATATTTTAACATCGAAATTGAAACGATGTGTGGTGATTTAACCAAGAGTAGTGGGATAGTATTAATAGTATGAATTTGATAAGAACAATACGGTATATGACTATATCACACATACCATATTAGGATATATTAGGATATTTTAGGTGTATTGTTATATATCATATCATTAATTATATCAATTATATCAGTTGTATCAGTTATATAAGTTATATCTTATCACATATCAGTGATATCAATTGTATATACAGATATCAATTATATGTCCCATTTCCCATTAATTATAATCCATTATAATCATGACATTTTGCTTGAGACTCCCCCAGTCCATCTCTGCAGTGTCGGCTCAGAGACCTGTCCGGGTTGGCACTGGGATTCCCAGCATGGCGACTGGAGGCAGATGCGTTGCACATATGATATGCCAGTCAATATTTAATCATATTTACCCTCTGGTAAACTAACATAGCTATTGAAAATGGCCATTTATAGCGGATTTTCCCATTAAAAATTGTGATTTTCCATAGCTATGTTAAATTACCAGAGGGTATACACAATATTAACACAATATACAAACATATGTATGTATATATATATATATGTATGTATGAGATTTTGCTGAGGGACGTGTTTCCAGCCTGCGCCTATTGTTGTTGCTCACTGTTGATTCGGCAGGAAAGCCAGCAGCTGCTTAGCTGAAACTTCAGTGTCTACCCAGTTGCCAAGACCAGGGCTGGGAAGCTCCAGATGGTGCCGGATGGTTCAGCAACAGCAAAATCTGAGGAATGGCCCATGGAGCAGTTCCGACAGGTTGGCCAACTCTGAAGTGGGAAGAACTACTGGAAAATCCCATGGGAAAATCACATCAATGGAATGACATCGACTTGAACACATCAATAAATAATATATATATATATATATATGTATACATGTCTGGGCAAATTATAACGACCTCACTGCGACCTCACTGGAAACATGGTTAATAAGGGGAATCATCCCAAAATGGCCTTATTTCAGGTTCAATCATTTTGTGAAATATCACAAAGATTTTGGCAGATCAATCAGATCTTGCCATGCTGTTTAGTCAGGATTCGAACGCTTGCCCGGGCTCCCCTTTGTGCACCATGCTGGGGGGATCCTCTTTGGTCAAAGGCCTTATTTCAGGTTAGTGGATTAATATATACATATATATAATTTCCCCATATATATATATATGTATGTATTGTAATTGGTAGTGCTCCAGCTGATCCAAGCAACCTCCAAGCAGCAGCGCCTCCGCGCCTTTTGTCACGACCACCACAAGTTGGATCCCGGTAACGATCACCGCACAAGGTTGGGCAAAAGGGATGGTCCACTGCCGTCTTATGTAGAAAACTGGGTATGAGCGGCCACGCTCAATGCAGCTATTGGGTGAACCCCGTCACCTACGAAAGGTTATGGCTCCAAGGCAGTGATCCCTCCCGCCCTCAAACCTAGCTTCCCTGAAGCTGGTGCCTTGAACCAAGGGCATGTCGATGGTCTGTGCATGACCTATGGTGAGAGACTGCAGTGACCCCTTTATGGATGGATTAGGTTCACATTGGATAATTACACTCCCAAAAATTATTCTTTATTGACTTTTCTTTTGAGGATCGGAAGTGTCAAGAGGCAAGTTGATGGTATCGCTCTCAGTATTGGTTTGCTTCAACCATCGGATTCGATCCTTGGTGTTCGCTCGGGCTTTCAAAAGAGCGGTCTCATCAGTCAGCCGGTAAAAACCATGCTTCAGAGTGGCTCGGAGGAAATGTGCCTCCATTGCTTTGGTAAGAGAATCGGCCAGTTGTGCACCGGTGTGCACCCATCGGAGTTTTGTGCCCTCTTCAAGTGATTCTTTAATGGCTCGTGCCACCAGTTGAATACGATATTCTGAACAAGAAGGTGGAGCTGTACGTGATATTAAATCATACAATGATTTGCAATCCGTTACTGTTAAATCAGGGTGCTCAGTTGGGGATGCTACCGAAATGGCTGATGGAATTTTTGTCAATGCCTCATCGGGTTTCCTCCATTGGGTTCGTGGATCATGTAGCCAGCTCCAAAAGATGCGTAACCATGATAGTTGATCTACTGTAGAAGCTAATGCCATGGTTTCGGCTGCAAGTGTACTTGTCACAACCCGTTGAATCTTTTTGGAACCCCACGTGATTGGACTTATGGGACACTGTACATTGGAGTCAATTGCTTTGTGAGTAGCTACAATGATATGACCGGCATGGGAATCAGGTTTATTGTGAGATGAGAAGGATGCGTCACTGAATGCCATAAATCTCAAGTCATCTGGGCTGATTGATTTGATCGTGATGGTCACATCATGATGATGTTTTGCTTCATGAAGAAGTTTGTTTCCCTCACTCAAGGTCTCTACTGTCGCTTTGTTGATGGATGATTGGAGAAGTGATAATCTGCTGGATAAATCAGGTCGAGTGTGGGTCGCAGCATACTGTAAACTTCCAATTAATCCCCGCAAAGCTAGCTTCTCTTCTTCATTGACAGGGAGCGTTGGTTGGGTTTTTCGATTGGTCTCAATTTTGATTGGTGGAATTTTGCACACATATTTTGATTGGCTAAGTGTGATACTGTAGTCCCCATGTTGATGTACATCAATTCCCGTAAACATAAAACTGCTGGTCTTGTGACTGCCAAATGGAAACTTCTTTTCTAGTTTCTGAACCTGTTCATTGAAATAGGAATCCCCACCGCCTATGCCATCATCTACGTGAATGCCAACCACTCCAGCAAGGTGACCAGGCTGATCGTTTGTGGACGGATGTCTCAGCACAAATAGGCATGGGTCCATGGGACTTGGTTCGAAGTTCAGCTTTGTCAATTCTTCGACCAGAGTGCAATACCAGAGGAAAGGTGCATCTACCAAGCCATATGCTCCTTTGTTCAACCTGGCAAGTTCTTGATGAGACATGTTCATGGCTTTTCGGAGTTCGGGGACAGGATCAACAATTATCAACCGATTGTCTTGGGGTTTTCCCTGGAGGAATGCAGCTTTTACATCAAAGGATTGGAGCAACCATTTATGGGAAGAAACCAATTGGAGTGCAACCATTTTTGAGGTTCGTCCCAGTGTGGGGCTATCCCTAGGAATGCTATCCAACGATGGGTCCATGAATCCTAGGATCACCACCCGGGCCTTGGCTTTTCGACCCTTTGCTTGCGATGGAGTATCGGGTGCAGGATCAGTTTCTTTCCATGTTAGGATCCATCGGCATTTCATGATTTGAGAATCGGGGATTTGATCACGGAGTACTTTTGAAATTGTTCCAGTCTTTATCCAATTCTGCACTTCGGTCTCCTTGGCGACTTCGAATTGAGCTCTCTCTGCAGGTGTGAGATCTGACAATCGCACCTCTGTGCGTTGTTTCTTGACGGAGGTAGCTAGCAGTGTCCATGATTCTACTTCATTGGGTACATGATCCTGTATGGGACATGGTACATGAATGTCAAACTCACAGCGCCATGCATGACCACTTGCTTCAGGCTCTTGCAAGGCCCCCGGAGCGTCTGTGCAAATCAGGTTCACTGCTGTGAGATCGGGATCATCCTCATCTATTGCTCCAGGGTCACTGGAATGGGACTCCTGTGATCCAATTCCGTGGCCTTCACTTTCAGGTTCAGGTTGTTGAAGAGATCCTTCTGTTGGATTGTCGGGTACTTGATTGACTTCGGTGGGTTGAGTGGCAACATCTGTTGATGGTTCTTGTTGACTCTCAAGGTTCTCATGTATGGTAGTAGGTTGTATTGGTTGTTCGGCTGTGTTTTCACGTGACATGTTTTGAATTTGTTGATGAATTTGAGTCATATCCTCTGGAAGTTCAGAGCCTTCAGGACTGCCTTCCTCTGGAACAGCTCTTCGGATGTGCTCAATGGCTCCCCGATACAACTTACCAGCATTGGTACACCATACTGTCTGATTCCCATCTTGAATGAAAACTCTTAGGGGACCAAACCATTTGTGTCTTGGGGGATCGACGTTTTGATCAAGTTTCCACAGCATTACCCAATCTCCACGGCAGAATGCCCCACGGTCTGGGCATGATCGATGCAAACCGGCTCTTCTGAGAACATCATTGTTGTCAGCTGAGTGGTAGGCCCTTCTGGCTGCCTCTCTGAGCATGAGCATATTCCGAAATTCATTTGGCTGAATTTCCGTCTCTTCAGAAAGAGCATTTAAATGAGACGGAACGGATTCATCACTCAAAACTGACCCTGGGAGCCTGGAGTGCTTACCAAACACGATAAGCTCGGGTGCATACCCTTTGCGAATTGACAGGGAGTTCTTGGCATGGGTACACTGGTTAAGGCTGGTCTGCAAATCACTATAGGACCTAATGGGAAACTCAAGGTCAACCTTTGTGAGCATTTCTTGCAGAAAACGGCCATGTCGTTCGATTCGTCCGTTCTTCCAATGGCTGTCAGGTTCGGAAGTACTGCATTTGATTCCAAAACGATTGGTGAACTGCTCAAATGTACTACTATTCATTTCGGTTCCTGCATCAACAAACAATGCACTTGGAGGACCTGCCCAACATATCCAATGTTTATTGATTAGGTCAATGAGATTTTCAGTTGACTTGGAAGGGGACACCACAGCTACATGATAGTTGGATCCGGCATCAAGGATATGATACATGTGATATGTTTTTCCCTGGCTATTGGTCCAGTCAATACCATCCAAGAAGATCCTATGATTGAAATCAAGGGTTTGTTTCAACCTGGCTGGTCGGGCAGTCTTGGGTGGTTCCTGTGACTTGCAAATCGGGCATGCCAGTTCCTGAGCGGCTTGGATCAAGCCAGGATGTGCACCCTGCATCTGCAGCGCCTTCACTAGGCGATCATTTGAAGGATGGCCTAAGTTCTTATGGACGGATCAACCATTTCTGTTCCCACTGTGGCAACATCTTGAATCGAATACCTTGTTGACCATGTTTGATTTCAGTCATGGGATTCTTTGAAGGTTCTGCATGGTCTTGGTGCTCAATCGATTGGTCAGCTGCTTCCGGCGGGAACGGCGACACGGTCGTGTCAGGTTGCATGGCAATATCTGAACCCTGGCTGTCGGACGGCTGTCCGGGAACATTAGTGGAACCTGTGCCATCTCCTGGTCTCGATGGGTGTTCCGTTGCAAACACTGTTATGTTCAAACGACAGGCATGAGCTGGTCGAATTAGTTGTCGTTTTGAAAGTTGATCCCATCGTTCCCAGTTCTTTTCAATGGCAACTCGGCCAGTGCTTCGAATGACCATTATGGATCGGCGGAATGGGGCCTCTTGGGACATCATGCCTTGAGGAGGGCCCAATGTTCGATCGGTTCCACGGCATGCAAGGACTCGCTGAATGAGCTTTTGTGGCACAAGGTTCTGCAACTCGGTCAAAAGTTCATGATCGGTGATTTCGATTTTTCCGACTCTCGGAACTCTTTGGGTGATTGTCTGGATTACCTGTTGGAACATCTCTAAACTGGGAAGCTCACTCTGCTTACCTGTCAGTTTGCGTCGCTTGGCATCGGGGGACGCTCGAGACTCAGGGTAGATCACTTCTGACGTTTCGAATTTGGATTTGGTAATCCTTCGAGCCGCACCCAGAACAAAACTTGGCTCAGCATCATGCAAGGCTAACATACCAGGCTGCCATTTCACTGGCCATTCTTTGGGATGCTTTACCATGACATGGGCTACAGCACGGGCAAATTTTCTTGGGTATATCTCAGAGTATTGGGTGCGCAAGACCTTTTTTCCGGTGACACATGTGGACCCTTCCAGGACTTGGTGCTCATGATCATGCTGACATTTCAGGCCATGAAATCTTTGATACATAGCGCGACTGGTGGTAAGGATTACCAAGCTCTTCTTGATGTGTTTATCATTTTGGGGATCCCTCATGTTGCCAGCTTGGCATAGGTCTAGCTCGCATGCTTGGGTGTATCGGTGGACCTCTGACATCTGCGACAGCTGGAACATGAGACTGCGACCAGGTTGTTCCCAATGAAAATGATCACCATTCGACATCTGGTGTCTAAACAACACTATGCCAAGAGCAACTTGATACATGAGATCGTGTCGTTTCTGATGATACAAATCTTCATGGAACAGAGACCTGGATGCATTCAAGTGTGTCCATGACGACCAGGGCCCGCACGTGGGAGAATACCAGAGATGCTTGGGTCGGTGTCTAAACACCATCTGAAACAAACTTCTCCTGCCTTGTGCTGTTTCCAAGTCACCTTGCTGATATCCAAATCGGAACGCACGTGCATTCATCTGATTGACCTGATGCGTCAGTGGAGAGTGTTCACTGCTGAAAATCTCGCCAAGTGTCCATCTTGGGCCAATGGAACGAGTGTCTCTGTTGGCATCATTCATTTCTAAAGTGAACTGTTCTATTAACTTGTGAAGGAACTGAGTTTCTTCATGGACACTTGTGGCAATTAAATCAGCTATCCCTTCTTCATCACTCAGTTGTTCTTGGGCTGGACATTCTCGAGGTGGTGAATCACTCGTTGCAGTGCATCCTCCATGTTGAGCATCCTGGCTTGGAGAGCATGAATGGTCTCCTGCTGCTCCGTCGGGGCATTCATAGTCCATGTCTCGGACATCTCGGTCTCGTAGACCCCATCGTCCTCCCCAGCCTGCGAAGAGATGTCGATGGGCTCTCCATGTGATACCACCGTGTATGTTGTGGCTGCTTTGGCGGCTGGGCGGCATTTGGCCTTTGAGACCACATGGCCTTGAGTCTTTGGCTTCATTGGGCGTTGGTTCATCTCGGCCTCCATCATCTCGATCTTCAACTCCACGAATCGGAGGAACTTCATGTGGGATTCCTTCGTGCTCTTTTGGTAGCGAGCGGTCATAAACTTCACCCACTCTTGGTCGCTCCATGCCTGGGTGTAGGTTTGACCCAGGTGAGCTTCTCCGAAAGAAACCACTTCGTTCTCCAGATCCGCCAAGGTCAGGTACTCGAGGTCGTTCTTCACCTCTTGCTCCTGCACTGCTTGCACTGCCTTCAGACGGGCGGTCAGGTCGGACATGAGGCTCGGCGCTCAGGATTTGACTGCACGAAGTCGTGGGCTCACTCGTATCTTGAGATCTGGGTGGATGGCTCTGATCACTCTGAAACTGCACCTGTTTTGGATTTGATTTCTGATGATGGTGAGGCATGGTCAGCTTCGTGCATGGCATGTTCATGGAGTCCTGAGTCATGGTCATGTTATGTTGGCTGTTACTTGGGCATGTATGTGATGGTGTGATGTGTGCAGGTGTCTTGACAACTTCTTCATCGGGGTTTTGAAATTCCTTCACATTTCTGACATGTTCCATGGTCCCCTGCAAAGCATGTGATTTCACTTCTTCGGAAACGAAGGTCTCGGTCACTGGCTTCTGTGCGCTGGTCTTGCATGACTGCCGGACTAAATCATTTAAATCAAGCAGAAACAAACCCTTGGACGTAAGTTGAAGGTCAACTGGTTCTGTTAGCATAGGGCTAATCAGCTTTCGTGCCTGGCAGTCAATCTTTGCTTCAAGCGCTCGCATGAGTGCATTGGACAAAAGAAAAGGTGTGCCTCCTTCGACAACGGCAATTTTCAGAAGTCTGTTGCCAATGGGAACTACCAGTGCCTGCTTAGACGTCAAGGTACCTTCATTTCCAAACCTGAACGTGATGTTGCAGGGACACCTCTGCAGCTTGGCCCGCACTTGGGGCTCAAGGTCATTGATCAAACTTGCAAGCTGGGCTGTGCCAATTACGGTCTTGGAAGCTCCTAAGTCCAGGATGCCATATGAGCTGTGCGTTGCAAAGTAAGACACTGCAGTGGAATCATGACTTCTCTTACCATGGAGACTTTCACTTTTGGCAGGTTGGTCTTTTCCTAAATTCTTGGACGGCTGGACAACGGAGTGTTGACTTCTCTCACGGCGACGCTTCAGGTGATCCCGGATCTCAGCGACGGGTGTGATGTTTTCACTCCTGAAACCCCACTTCTGGAGGCGTTGGCGAGCAGTCTGTTCCACATGCATGAGATTCCTAAGGCCCTAGATTTACTCAAAATCCCCCTAGCCTTATCATCCCCTTGGTGGATTACCCCTGCACCAACAAAAACGGCTGCTTCCCGGGTTAGCCCGGTCTCCTGGTCAAGAGCGGTCTGGCTACACTCAGGCAATTGCAGGAACTCTAAGGCCAGACCCTCATCGGATTGCATCGTGACACTTGTGGTAGCGGCTGCGGTTGTTGTCATGGATGCGGCACTACTCGTCTGATTCTCAGACCGGTGCGGACATTCGGCTTTCCAATGGCCTTTGCGGCCACAATTTCTGCACGTTGACGACATGATACGATCTTGGAGTGACCGTTTTGGTCTCACAAAACTGCCTTTCCCTTTTCCAAAAGACTGCCGAGACGAACGACCTTTGCCTTTCGACCATGTTGAGAAGGAAGATGACCCCATCGGCCTGCTGGGAGGCCAGAAACCACGGTGACGCTGTTTCTCTGCCAAGCGCTGTCGGGCTTCTTGGTAGGCTGAAAAGGCACTTGCAAGATCATTGTCCTCTTGCAGAACCTCTTGGGCTGTGGCCTCATAGTCTATGACAAGGGCTGCATCTGGATCTCCTTCTTGTAAGAGCTGCTCAATCAGCTCGTCTTCGCCGATCTCATCCGTTGCAAGGACTGGGTTTTCTGTTGACTCATCATCTTCAGCTACCAGTACTGTGTTGTTGTCATAGACCTTCAGTTTTGCAGATCGTTTTTGACCCGTCATGTCACCGAAGAACGAAGCACCTAACAGTCTAATGGCGTCTGAAACTCGAGACACCGTCAGCTTCCCAGTAGATGAACTATCAGCATCGAGAATGACCTTTTTCTTCTCCTCTGGGGACAATGTACTGCCACGCAACAGCACAAACGTTTGCAGATCTTCCCAACTCAGCTTTCTTGACATCAAACGGCTCCACAAAATGTCAGCACGTGCCAAAAAACTGTCATTGGTTTCGTCAGACCTCTGACTGCAGTGGAACAAGGCTTGTTCCGCTTCTTCGTACTGCTTCTGCAATGCGATTCGTCCCCATGAGCCTCCAAGAAGCTCAATCAACTTCTTCACGGCCTTCTCATCGCCTGAGGACAGCTCATGGTGGTTAAGCTGTAACTTTTGAAAAGCACTTCCTTGACAGTTGAGAATCAATCTCGTAATGAGCTCCTGGATGCGATTTTTCGGCCAGGCAGCTAGCACTAGTTCAACTCGTTGTTGATACATGGTCATGTCGTCCTTTGATGGATCAAACGTCGGCACCAAACTGGCTAATTGGTTGCTCACGCCACCTCCAGTTGTTGAGGCATCTCCTGACGATGCTTCAGACATGGCCCCGGATGCTGCACTGTGGCAGCTCCGCTACCAATGTAATTGGTAGTGCTCCAGCTGATCCAAGCAACCTCCAAGCAGCAGCGCCTCCGCGCCTTTTGTCACGACCACCACAAGTTGGATCCCGGTAGCGATCACCGCACAAGGTTGGGCAAAAGGGATGGTCCACTGCCGTCTTATGTAGAAAACTGGGTATGAGCGGCCACGCTCAATGCAGCTATTGGGTGAACCCCGTCACCTACGAAAGGTTATGGCTCCAAGGCAGTGATCCCTCCCGCCCTCAAACCTAGCTTCCCTGAAGCTGGTGCCTTGAACCAAGGGCATGTCGATGGTCTGTGCATGACCTATGGTGAGAGACTGCAGTGACCCCTTTATGGATGGATTAGGTTCACATTGGATAAGTACAATGTATATATATATGTATATGTATGTATGTATATGTATATATATATATATACACACCATATATACATTTGTATATATATATATGTATAATGTATAATATGTACATATTATATATATATACACATTATACAGAAAAATGGTTAATCACCCTGGTGGCCTGATGTTCATCCCCCATGTGGAGACAAACCTAACATTTTTTCTTGGCAACGTCCAAGTTTTGGTTGGTAAGATCACCATTGATCCATCGCTATGTTGGTATGATTAAAAATGATTGCACCCCCAAACTGGATCAGATTTAAGACTTTTTGGTGGGTGAGTTTATTTTTTTCCGTAGTAAAACCAAGTTTTGTATTTGTCAAGTCGAATTGTTGGTTCAAAAGTGGTCGAAAAATCATCTGAAATCCAACACCATCTATGAAACACTCCAAAAATATCTGACATCATCTAAAATCATCTAAAACCATCTACTGTATATATATATATACAATATAAACTCATCCAAAACCCCTCAAAATCCCATTGAAAAAGTGCCGTGAAAAATCTGAGCCAGGCCTTCAGCGAAGCGCTGACGAAGAGGAGTGGCCGAAACCTGGCCGTGGAACTGCTGACCTGTTTAACGATGAAAAAAACCAGTGCAAAATCCATCGATTTAGTGGAGGAAACCAGGAAACCTAGCTGGGAACATCATTTTGGGATCTGAATGATCTGCTGATAGTGAGAAAAATGGAACATCCACTACTTGGGCAGTTGATATCAAGTGAATATGATGAATATCTATGATTTTGGGGATGGTTCCTGAAGCAAATCCAAGTGATGAAAAAGGGGCGCCGTTTAGGGTCTACGGAGTCTTTGATGATTTCATATGATTTCATGATGTTTGATCATATTCAATATTTGACGATCCTTGCTGACATTTTGATATTATTGTTGATTGCTGATGCTGGATGGTATTTGATCATCTTTGATTACTTGGGAAGATGTGATGGTCTATCACGATGACTGATGATGGGTATGATGGTTGTTGTTCTCATTATCATGGTTAACGGTTAGTTACTATGATCACGAAACATCATGTCTATTCATGTCTAGTGTTATTTTGTTTTGTATGTATTCACGGGGAAATGTTGAATTGCGTGAGTGGGGTGTGTTCCGATTTGGAAATCCAACAAGTGGTGGAACAGTTTTCTTACATGTCCAAAATTGATTTCCTTGTTTTCCTCTACTCATGAATTTTGTTTCTCATTGTGTATCCTTAGCAAGCACATGTTGAAGGGGTCAAAAGCACGGCCCAAGAGTCAAAGCTGAACATCGCCGACCGACAGGAACTGAATTGACTGAGACTGATATGAATTCCCTGGTGAAACATCTTATCAAAAAAAGTTTTTTGTTTTTGGAATGTAATCCCAGGGCATCTCCAGAGGTAAAGGTTTCTGGAGTGACATGTTGATATGAACTGTGTGGGAAATTGTGTTAGAAAGGTTTTTAAGGTTTGGAGAAACAATACAAGAAAACTTGATTTTTTGAGAGACACGTTGACTAAGTTGACCGATATATTGAACCTTCAAAAAATCCAAAATGTCTCTCATACATCCTAACATGTCTCCCAGAC
This sequence comes from Cladocopium goreaui, assembly GCA_947184155.2. NCBI lineage: Eukaryota > Dinophyceae > Suessiales > Symbiodiniaceae > Cladocopium > Cladocopium goreaui. The sequence continues at coordinate 626,817 of CAMXCT020001402.1, read as the reverse complement.
ATTTTAACATGTCCCTCAGACATTTTGCCTGAACAAATGCCAAGATGTCTCTCAATCATCTTAACATGTTTCCCAGACATCTTAACATGGCACGCACACATCTTGCCTGAAAAAAATGCCAAACTGTCTCTCAGATACTTTCACGTGTCTCTCGGACATCTTAACATACCTCTCAGACATCTTGCCGGAAAAAAAACAAGATGTCTCCCACAGATTTTAAAATGTCTCTCAGGCATCTTGCCCGTAAAAAAATGTCTCCCAGACATCTGAACATGTCTCTCAAACATTTTCCCTGAAAAATGCCAAGGTGTCTCCAAGACATCTTAGCATGCCTCCCAGACATTTTGCCTGAAAAACGACACATTGCCTGAAAAAATGCCAAGATGTCTCCCAGACATCTTAACGTGTCTCCCACATATCTCTCAGACAGCTTACTTAACATGTCCCCCAGACATCTGCACATGTCCCTCAGACATCTTGCCAAGAAAAATTGCCAAGGTGTCTCCTGGACATCTTAACATGTCTCCCAGACATCTTAACATGTCCCCCAGACATCTTAACATGTTTCCCAGACATCTTAACATGTCTCCCAGACATCTTACCAGTACCAGAAGAAATGTGGCAAGATGTCTCTCAGACATCTTAACATGTCTCCCAGACATCTTAACATGTCGCCCAGACATCGTGCAGTTTTTTTGTATCATCAGAAGTGGTGGAACAGTCGAAGGTGGCAAAAAATAAGTGGTGGAAGCACTTTTTTCCACTAAAAATAAGTGGTGGAACGCACAGAAAAATATTTGAAAAATAAGATGTCTCCCAGACATGTTAAGATGTCTGGGAGACATGTTACATTGCCTGAGACATTTTGGCATTTTTTTCAGGCAAAATGTCCGAGAGACATGTTAAGATGTCTGGGAGACATGTTAAGATGTCTGGGAGACACCTTGGCATGATTTTCAGCCAAGGTCTCTGAGAGACATGTCAAGATGCCTGGGAGACATATTGGGATTTTTGTCCGGCAAGATGTCTGGGAGACATGTTAAGATGTCTGGGAGACATCTTGTCATTTTCAGGCAAGATGCCTGAGAGGCATGTTAAGATTTCTTATGCAGACACCTCGGCATTGTTTTCAGAAAGACATGTTAAGATGTCTGGGAGACATGTTTTCCCGCAAGATTCTGAGAGACATGTTCAGATGTTTGGGGGACATCTAGGCCTGTTTTTCAGGCAAAATGTCTGTGAGAAATGTTAAGATATTACCTTGCCTGTGAGGCATCTTGCTTTTTGTCCAGGCAAAATGTCTGAGAGACATGTTAAGATGTCAAGGAGACATGTCAAGATTGTTGGGAGACATTTTTGTTTTTCAGGTAAGGTGTTTGGAGAGACATCGGGCTTCAAACTTTCAGCAATTTCCCGGAGAAACAGCCTAAAATTTTTTTGCAGACCGACTGTGGCAAACTTTTCCAAAGATAATCTGCAAACTATTTTAAGATGCCCCAGACATCTTGTCTGAACAAGTGCAACATGTTTTGGGAAATGTTTTGCTATTTCAGGTTGCCCGATTTGTTAGAAGTTTGAAGTATCAGTGACTCTACCTTGTCAGCTGCAGCACATTTCAGCGCCAACTCACTGACACATCAATCATACCTGGAAGTAAGTGGAAGCCATCAACTACATTTTTGACTGAATTTCTTAATATTCTACAAACTTTTCTTGGATAAATTGCAGGGAAACAGAAGTTTTTGGAGCAAAGACGGTCTTGACACCAGGGAGGTGCCATCAAGGGCGAAAAAGTCATCAGCGTGTCAGGGGCTGGCAAGGGGTCCATGAATTTCAAGAAATCACTTTAGATATCATCATTGGCACATATAGGAAGGCAGCCTCTCATGAAACCACCAGGCTTTGAATCTTGTACGTTGGTGTGTTTTTGCTCCCAGGTAGTTTTCAACACTTATTCCTGACCAGGGTGGTTTCCACCACTTATTTTCTTCTAAAAACCAGGGCTCACGAAATTCAACACGGGGAAACGTGAAGATGTGAAAACTGATGTAAAACGCAATTCTCAAACTTCCAGCTATACACCAGATAATTCACCAAAAATCATAAAACAACATTACTGGTTGGTGGTTTCAAACATTTTTCATTTTCCATGTCATATATGGGATAGTCCTTCCCATTGACTTTCATATTTTTCAAAATGCTTGAAACCACCAACCAGATTATCAATCTCCCAACTATACTTAACTGGTTGGTGCTTTGGAACATTTATTTTTCCATATATTGGGAATTTCATAATCCCAACTGACGAACTCATATTTTTCAGAGGGGTAGGTATACCACCAACCAGTTACCCTCTGGTTATGTCAAAATAGCTATTGAAAATGGCCATTTATAGTTGATTTTCCCATTAAAAATGGTGATTTTCCATAGCTATGTAAACGTTTACCAGAGGGTAAACACCATGAAGTTTTTGACCATCTTTCACAGATCCGCGGGCGTAAAAAACGCGTTAGCTCGCGCCAGCTCGTCTTCCCGGGCTCTTTTAGCCCAGTCCACATGGGCCACCTGGTCATGATGGATCAGGCGCGCGCGCGCGCTGTGCAGGTGAAGATGTTTCATAAGATATCATGATTATCATGGAAATCATGGGCACAATTTACGGGAATATCATGGGATATCATGGATATAGTGGCCAGGTACTGTAATGCTGGAAGAATGGGGGAGACATGGATAAAAATGCCCAAGATCTGTCGGGAAATGAGGCGATACTCCAAATGTTTGGCATGTTTAAATGGGAAACACGATGATTGCCCAGTGGGACCCCCATTGGAATCATCGGTACCCAATTCTTGGATGATCTAAGAGTTTGATGAAGCAAGACTGGCAAACAGTTGGCTTGCAAAGATGTGTGTTGTTTTTGAGACATTGCGTTGCTGTCATGTTTGCATTTGGGACGACCATGTTATGTTTTGAGATTCCACTGGCGTAAGAACCTCCTCATCACAGCTGTATGCAGCTGTGTTTGTGAGGCCCTGCCTTCTTTGGCTTCCACCAAGCTATCATGTTGTGCTTTTTCGTCGGTCAATCATTCGCCTTTCACAAGTTTGGTTGTTTGACTGCAGGGCACTAAACGCCCACGTATATTCAGTTCCAACTTTCCTCGCAGCCCAGAACAGAGCCAGCGATTCTTGGGTGATAGCAATCTGTGGCAAGGTGCTGCTCGTAGCTTCTAGCAGATATTTTCTGAAAGCCTGCCATTCGCGGCCTCGCAACATCTCGCAACTCTTTGGGCTCAAAGGACAATCTGCGGTTTTGGCAGTGAACGCTGTCACCAGGCTGCAATTTTCATCTTCCACAGGTCAAAGTGCCACGGACTTGGTACCATTTCACCATCGATTCGCATTTAACGTTGGTATGTTACATCCTCAGTTGAATCATTATCCGAAGTTCAACTATCCCATTTTTAGAGGACCATAATCTTGAATCATATTATAGTTTACAGTAAATCTCTATTTTTGCACGGAACATCACATTGCATTGTTTATTACTCTTAGCAATCCCCAAATTTCCCGTCCGAATCCGCCATTTTCTGCCTGAAATCATCTGAAATCGATTGACATCCTTTTGAAATAATGATGTAATTCCCGTCGCCCAGAATTTGATAGTTCATCATAGTTTTTTTTGCAATAAACATGCATAACATGCTATAGTTTGGAATGCATATAATACAACCCTCTGGTAATTTAAGATAGCTATGGAAAATCAAGATTGTTGACAGATAGATCATGCAATCATTTTTGCCACTTTCCATAGCTATGGTAGATTGCCGGAGGGTATACTTTCCAGTTATAAACCATAGCGAATGATCAATTCTATATATAATATATATATACACACTATATATATAATATTACACAAAACATTGATAATGAAAGTGCTTACAATACATGTATAATGTATTATATATATATAGTTTTCTCATGTATACACATATCTTGTTTCCGGTCACCCAGATCTCCCAGCATCCCTTCTTTCCGTCGTCAGCTCCAGGTGTCAGGCCTTGCGGAAGAATCCCAAAAAAGGCCGCGCTGCTCGCCTTTGGTGCACAGGAGTGGAGCTGTCAGCCCCATCGGTTTCAGATTTTAATGAACCATACCCTCTGGTAAACATACAAAAAACTATGGAAAATTGTCATTTATGGTTGATTTACCTAGTAAAAATAGTGATTTTCCATAGTCATGTAAACGTTTACCAGAGGGTAGTTCAGGGGTTGTGAATGTCCTGGTTTTTGGGATTTTTAACATCACTTTCAAAAAAAAAGCATACCCATATGCTCCATGGTGCTGGAATATTTACCAACATTTGCCCTAAAAATCACCCAAATGTAGGTAAATATACCATACATGGAACGTATGGGATAGTTCACATACCAACTATCTGTTTCTAACATACGTAGTTAACTAACCATAGGGAACATAATATAGTTAACCACCCATGGTTTCTACATAGTTAACCAACCAATCACAATCAATCATAAAGGACGGGCTTAGGGGTTTGGAACATCTCAAGGAAAATCTGTATCCCAAGTATGTCCCACATAATTAGATCCTAATTGGATGATCGGAGATGTCTGGTCCATTTTCCGGTCAAGCGATGCGTGGTCCGACTTTGAGAAACATCCAACAGTTCACATACCATCCGTTTCGAACATAGTTAGCCAACCATAGTTAGCCAACCAACCATAGTTAACCAACCTAATAGTTAGTCCATAGTTAGTCCATAGTTAACCACATATTCAACCAGCCATAGTTAGTCCATAGTTCACCAACCAACCTTTTTTAACGGACGGGTAAAGTTACCATCTCCAGGACATCGAGGCGGGTGAAGTTCACGACATCGTGATCCAGCGATGATTCGAACGGGGTGGTCGCGGCTTACAACCGGATGGGGCACCACTACCTCGGCAGTTCCTCGGTAGCCGTGTCGCCGTGTGGCCGAAAAAAATGGGAAGGGGATGATGAGGATTTACTCACCATAAAGAAACACCATCCCATGGCGAAAAAAACTACATGGGATGAATAGAAGATACTCTTTGGGATCTCTTGGGTAATTTCACATAGTTATGGACAATCAGCAAATTGAATGTAAATATATGTAAATCATTTCATCAATGGGCCATCTTCTATGTTAGATTACAAGCTCATTATTTAGAATTTAGAATATTCGATTGATTGGATGATCATTGACGCGGTAAAAAAAACAAGGCCTGGCGATCAGAAGTCCCAAAGAAACTGGTGGTATGGTATCCCACCAATCGCTGGGTTGTTTACATGCTTGTACCCCCAGTTGGACTATAGCTGAATTTTTAAAGACAGTGAACCACACGCAAAGCCCTAATCATCACTGAGGAGAGCGCAGCAATTGACCAGCTGTTGAATACGCACCGGGCGCTGCTCCTAGATGGAGGAGATTTCCGTTGCTGCCAATGGATGAAAATGGTGGGATAGCTTTTTTAAAAATGCATGGAATACCCTCTGGTAATTTAACATAGCTATTGAAAATGGCCATTTATAGTGAGTTTTCCCATTAAAAATGGTGATTTTCCATAGCTATGTTAGTTTACCAGAGGGTATTGACCACTGGACTTGGTACTCTATTTTCAGTCAACCCATTCGGGGACGGCTGTTTTAACGATAAAAAAAACTTCGTTTTAGAGGGATGAACATGCATTTATCAGCTATTGACGTTCACCTGGTATGTACTCTCTACCAGGATACCAGGACTTTGACTCGTTGCCAATATGTGTTCATATATTTTCATATAAGAGAGTCCAATTTTGATGGCTGAAACCTTGTGCCATGGTTTCTTCGTTGGACAATACATCCACAATCCAGACCCATCCCACTAATATTCAATACCCCCCTAGTCGTCGAGCCCAATATTTTCTACTTCATCCAATACTCAACCAGGGTTGATGTTTTGCTTGGGGGAGTGTCCCCTGTAAACTAACAAATCGATTTGTAGATCAGGGTAGTCGGACGTTTCCTCCATCTTTCAACCAGGACGTGCCGAGGTGGGTAGTGAAGCTGGCTACAGTTCTGGAGCTCAGAGTTGGAAGGGTGATATTTTTGGTGATATGAATGGGATATGAATGTTTTTTTTTGATTTAGTGAGGATTTGATTTAATGGTTTAATGAGGTTGAAGCTGGTTTCATTTTGAACAATAGTTTAACTGTTTCACCGTCCAAACATGGTGAGTGAATGGTAGATTTTCATGGGGATATAACGGTTTAGATCTCACCAAGTATAATAATCCCATGCCCCTAACATTAAGCACACCCCAGAAACCATAGTGGATGTAGGGGATGAAACCACATATTTGGGACCATACAATGATGGTGTTTAATATTAGGGGGACAGGATGATTCATGGAGTATTCATGAAATATTGACCATAACCCCCTTTTTTCAAATGCCATCAAATACTACATGTTTTCGATTGTTTTCGCTTTTGTTTCCAAACACCGTGCGATGATTGTAATCATTGTTATCAGGAGTAACAGCAGCAGTTTGCGGATGCATACTTAAGACCTTGGTCAGAGTTTGTGAAGAGGTTTCTAATTTGGTCTATTTGTTGGTTAATTTTGTCGCAATTGTCATCACCTGAATAGAGGGTGATTGGTTGTCTTATGAATTTATATCCCGCATTTCTGTGCATTTCGATCTGAGATTGCCCCCAGTGGGTTTTTTGGGACCCAGGTTGGGAAATGGATCAGGACCCCTCAATTTTGGTTCCTTTGATTACATCATATATAAATGGGCTAACGCCCTGGTGCCGCCGACCCCGTTGCAAGGGTGGAGGAAGAAGTGCGCAGACATAGAGCCACGCAAGAAGCCCAGCAAACGGCTAGGCCTAAACATTTGGAGGGTTTTAAGGGTTTGGAGGGTTTGGAGCGTTTTAAGGGTTTGGAGGGTTTTAGGGCTGGCAAACGGCAGACTTGGACGCCCATAAGAAGCCATTGATGTGTGGCCCTGGGGTGCCGGTTAGCTGCAAGAGTGGCCATAAGAAGCCATTGATGTGTGGCGCGGGGTGGCTGTTGGTTGCAGGATGAAGCATGCCAAGGCAACGTTTTAAGGGTTTTACGGTTTTTAAGGGTTTGGAGGGTTTTAAGGGTTTGGAGGGTTTGGAGCGTTTTAAGGGTTTGGAGGGTTTTAGGGCTGGCAAAGGCAGACTTGGACGCCCATAAGAAGCCATTGATGTGTGGCCCTGGGGTGCCGGTTGGCTGCAAGAGTGGCCATAAGAAGCCATTGATGTGTGGCGCGGGGTGGCTGTTGGCTGCAGGATGAAGCATGCCAAGTCAACGTTTTAAGGGTTTTACGGTTTTTAAGGGTTTGGAGGGTTTTAAGGGTTTGGAGGGTTTGGAGCGTTTTAAGGGTTTGGAGGGTTTTAGGGCTGGCAAACGGCAGACTTGGACGCCCATAAGAAGCCATTGATGTGTGGCCCTGGGGTGCCGGTTAGCTGCAAGAGTGGCCATAAGAAGCCATTGATGTGTGGCGCGGGGTGGCTGTTGGTTGCAGGATGAAGCATGCCAAGTCAACGTTTTAAGGGTTTTACGGTTTTTAAGGGTTTGGAGGGTTTTAAGGGTTTGGAGGGTTTGGAGCGTTTGGAGGGTTTTAGGGCTGGCAAACGGCAGACTTGGACGCCCAGAAGAAGCCATTGATGTGTGGCCCTGGGGTGCCGGTTAGCTGCAAGAGTGGCCATAAGAAGCCATTGATGTGTGGCGCGGGGTGGCTGTTGGTTGCAGGATGAAGCATGCCAAGGCAACGTTTTAAGGGTTTGGAGGGTTTTAAGGGTTTGGAGGGTTTTAAGGGTTTGGAGGGTTTGGAGCGTTTGGAGGGTTTTAGGGCTGGCAAACGGCAGACTTGGACGCCCATAAGAAGCCATTGATGTGTGGCCCTGGGGTGCATGTTGGCTGGGGTGCCTGTTGCCTGCAAGAGTGGCCATAAGAACCGGATGGCTGCAAGAGTGGCCATAAGAAGCCATTGATGTGTGGCGCGGGGTGGCTGTTGGCTGCAGGATGAAGCATGCCAAGTCAACGTTTTAAGGGTTTTACGGTTTTTAAGGGTTTGGAGGGTTTTAAGGGTTTGGAGGGCTTGGAGCGTTTTAAGGGTTTGGAGGGTTTTAGGGCTGGCAAACGGCAGACTTGGACGCCCATAAGAAGCAAAGGGCAGACTTGGACGCCCATAAGAAGCCATTGATGTGTGGCCCTGGGGTGCATGTTGGCTGGGGTGCCTGTTGCCTGCAAGAGTGGCCATAAGAACCGGATGGCTGCAAGAGTGGCCATAAGAAGCCATTGATGTGTGGCGCGGGGGGGCTGTTGGCTGCAGGATGAAGCATGCCAAGTCAACGTTTTAAGGGTTTTACGGTTTTTAAGGGTTTGGAGGGTTTTAAGGGTTTGGAGGGTTTGGAGCGTTTGGAGGGTTTTAGGGCTGGCAAAGGGCAGACTTGGACGCCCATAAGAAGCCATTGATGTGTGGCCCTGGGGTGCATGTTGGCTGGGGTGCCTGTTGCCTGCAAGAGTGGCCATAAGAACCGGATGGCTGCAAGAGTGGCCATAAGAAGCCATTGATGTGTGGCGCGGGGCTGTTGGCTGCAGGATGAAGCATGCCAAGTCAACGTTTTAAGGGTTTTACGGTTTTTAAGGGTTTGGAGGGTTTTAAGGGTTTGGAGGGTTTGGAGCGTTTGGAGGTTTTTAGGGCTGGCAAACGGCCAGACTTGGACGCCAATTAAGAAGCCATTGATGTGTGGCCAGGGGTTGCCGGTTGGATGCAAGAGTGGCCATAAGAAGCCATTGATGTGTGGCCTCGGGGTGGCTGTTGGCTGCAGGATGAAGCATGCCAAGTCAGCGCTTGAAGCGTTTTAGATTTTTAAGGGTTGGAGGGTTTTAAGAGTTTGGAGGGTTTTAAGGGTTTGGAGGGTTTTAAGCGTTTAAGGGCTGGCAGACGCCAGACTTGGACGCCCATAAGAAGCCATTGATGTGTGGCCTTGGGGTGCCTGTTGGCTGCAAGAGTGGCCATAAGAAGCCATTGATGTGTGGCCTCGGGGTGGCTGTTGGCTGCAGGATGAAACATGCCAAGTCAACGTTTTAAGGGTTTTAAGGTTTCTAAGGGTTTGGAGGGTTTTAAGGGTTTGGAGGGTTTGGATGGTTTTAGGGCTGGCAAACGGCAGGACTGGGAACGCCCCTATAAGAGCCATGATGTGGGCCCTGTGGGTTGCCGGTTAGCTGAAGAGTGGCCATAAGAGCCATGGATGTGTTGGCCGGGGGTGGCGGTTGGTTTGCAGGATTATGAAGCATGCCAAGTCAACCTGCAAGAGTGGCCATAAGAAGCGGCTGCAGGAGTGGCCATAAGAAGCCATTGATGTGTGGCGCGGGGTGGCTGTTGGCTGCAGGGTGAAGTTTGGAGGGTTTTAGGGCTGGCAAAGGGCAGACTTGGACGCCCATAAGAAGCCATTGATGTGTGGCCCTGGGGTGCATGTTGGCTCGGGTGCCTGTTGCCTGCAAGAGTGGCCATAAGAACCGGATGGCTGCAAGAGTGGCCATAAGAAGCCATTGATGTGTGGCGCGGGGTGGCTGTTGGCTGCAGGATGAAGCATGCCAAGTCAACGTTTTAAGGGTTTTACGGTTTTTAAGGGTTTGGAGGGTTTTAAGGGTTTGGAGGGCTTGGAGCGTTTTAAGGGTTTGGAGGGTTTTAGGGCTGGCAAACGGCAGACTTGGACGCCCATAAGAAGCAAAGGGCAGACTTGGACGCCCATAAGAAGCCATTGATGTGTGGCCCTGGGGTGCATGTTGGCTGGGGTGCCTGTTGCCTGCAAGAGTGGCCATAAGAAGCTATTGATGTGGCTTGATGGCTGCAAGATGGGTTTGACCGTGGAAAGCGAAGAAGGAGAAGTTCCACACCTGCGGTGGTCCCAGGCGCCGCCCCTGCCTTGGCCAAGGCCGGGGTCGGCGGATATAATACTATGATTTATTGTGTACTATTGTGACTGTCCCCGTGTTTGAAACACTGTCTGCAAAAGGGCATGCGTTGACTCATATTGTTTTTGTCTCAGAAAAGAATGATACGCAGCCCTCAGCCTTAGACACAAGGTCAGTCACAGAGCAAACGAATGATCCAACACAATCCATCCATATCCACCAGTGCCACTGAAGCTGTTTCTCTGAAATGTATTGGACATCAACATCCAAACACCATGACGCCATTTTGAAATACTATCTACCAGCCACTGACTGGTTCCAGGATGTCAGGCTGGCATAGCCATTTGATAGTACTTTATGTTCGCAAATCATCAGTGAGCATACTATCATCAGTGAGAATAATTACTAGTGTTGCCAGTACGTTGGAGAATGTTGGATGGACAGTCTAAAACATGCAACTCCAACATTATGTCACTATGCCATTATATTTCTGCCTGGATTCTTTTCTTACAATATACCATCATCTTGCCAATGTGATCCAATATTCAATGTCCATCTCAGGAACCTATATGGTACGTTTACGTACCTCCATTTTAGGATCCTTAGGATCCTGGAATTCCCATTGAAATATGATCCAATATGATCCAATATGCCACTATCGGTGGCTGCATGGCTACATCATTGGATTTCAAACGTTCCCCGAAACAGAAAGCGGGTCAGCGTCATGGGCGACGTCGCTCAAGCCGCGCCGGCCGCTGCAGCAGGTGAAGTGATTGAATTGATTTAACTGGGTGTTTGGTGAGTGGTATATGATTAACATCTGATGTGTGAAATTGTGTGAACCATATTCATAGATTATATAGATTCATGGAGGATCTCTTTGGCTGAAGATCTACCTTGTTAAGGGCGGAGTTTTTGATGTCCACTTCAACCCATTTGGAGCGGCCCAGTTTTGTGGGATGAACCAAGGAACAGCATGGGACGATCGTAGGATCGAATGGAGATCAGGGTCGCAATCTTTGGATCTAAAGGGTTCAGCTCTCAGAAAGCTGTGAGAAATTTTTCATAGTCTACGTTTCGACACGATGTTCCGTGAAAATCGGCCTTTCTAGCCAGTTATGTTGCAACAATCAATTAAAAAGCAATGTGTATTGGCCAAATACCCAAAGCATTTCGAAAAAAACAACTGTTGGTTGCTGAGAAATCTCCAGTTGTGTTTTTGGCAGCCAGGTGGACCGCAAGAGGCGCAGTCACAGTGGTTGCCTTTTTTGCGGAGCAAAAAACACCCCCAGTGATCCATCAGAAAAAAGTATATGATGACCTCTAGTGACAATTCCTTGACCATTGGATAAACTACGTATACAAAACGGCGAGGATGATTTGTTTGCTGATCAAATACCCATGGGGTAGGTTTTGGGGTAGCACGTTTTCTGCTTTCTGCCCCCGTGTTTTTGCTTATTGCTACGGAATCTTGCTATTCATGCATTGACTTACAGTAGTTGAGATGTCCAACTTGTTGGGAAAATCTATGCCTTTGGGCCCGATATGGCTGTAGCTGAAATGATTTAGCTACAAAAACTGATTATACCCGAGTTTGTTGGCTCTATCCACATGTGTGCTGCTTCTATCCAAATAGTCGTTGGTACGCCACCACCCTCAGGTTTGGGAGTTCTCTTACAAAAGGGTAAGCATCGAACCTTCAGCCCTTACTTTCTCGCCCTCTCAGGAAGCGGCTTCCGGTCCATCAGAGGAGATTGGCTGGCTTGGCTCAGCCACCCAGCATGTCGTGTCACTCATTCTCCTTTTCCGATGAAGGGTACTCTACTAGTGGGCAACCGCTAAATGATGGTTGGGATGATGGTTTTAATGATGGTTATGATTTTAGATGTATGGAAAACTGGAATGGATCCCAAACCGCCCCAAGCCTTTGTTTCCCAAAAGTATCGTGTAGGAGGCTCCGGCTACAGGCGCCACGGGCGCCACCCTTTTGGGGCGTGAAGGGAAGCACAGGGGCACGGCAAAGCATGGCAGATGGCTACAGGTCAGGAATGGATGAAAATTAGGTTTTAGCTTAAGAAGAGTCAGGGGACAGACATCTTTCGGTGTCTGAAATTTTGAAGCCCGAAAGTCATGTTTGGATTGGTCCACCACTGAATTTGGGCATGCAAATAGTGAAATTATCCAAAGCCAACTAATCTAGAAAGGTGCAGACCCAGACAGTGATCACTCCCAGATTTATGGTTTCCCAATATGTCCTTCCCCACAACTTGAGGATAGCCAGGGGTCATGGGTCAAAATGCCAGAACTGCAAACTGAAACGGCACACTGAAAGGTGTGTTTGGTGTTTCGTTCGGTTTTGGTGCTGGTTGGTAGTTTCAAGCATGCTTATTTGCGGCTATATTTGTGATGCAATTGATTGTCATACGTGTGGGTTTGATGCTTCATCCACCAGGTTTAATGATTCTCAAGTTGAGTGGTCAAGCTGAACGTTTGTATTGGCCATCGTTCATCAATGTCAATTCTGGTCAACAAACCCCTGGGTTGTTTGATTTAGAGGGTTCCATTTCAGCAAATTGTATCAAATTATGATTTTCTCAGGGTGGTGCCGTCCCCGATTCTACAATGAGGGTTCATTGATATTGGTTTATTTAATCAACATGAGGTATATCATACTACATCATACTACAATATAACATATAATTATATATATGCATACATACACACATTACATATACATATAAATATGGTTTTTATAATAATATGTGTGTATATATTACATACACACATTTCATGAACCCTGCCATGTTTCGTTTTAGCGGCCAGGCAATGGCGCGGTCGGGTGCCCAGCCCAGCGCCCTTCGGAGTCTCACACATCAAAGGTGTCATATTTGGTACCACGGTGAAACCCGTGAAACCTAAAATGATGATGCAAATATGCAAATAACAACAATAAAGTGGGTAAAACAATGCCATAAATCATAAACCATCCCCCAGTCACCATGTTTATAGGTGGCATAAACCATTCCCACATCGTTGGTTTATTGTTGTTTTACCCACATCTTAATATATCTTAATATCGGGTAATCATACGAATCATAGTTTGGTACCTAGAATTATCATAGTTTGGTACCAAGATAGTGGGACTAAAATAACGATACAAAACCAGGTTTTGCTGAGAAACTGCTGTGATGAACCGCCACTTTCCATGGATCTCTACAACGACAGTGGGTTGGATTTGAAGAGTCGACTGACCAGAAACTCATCAGTGTGGCATTCATCGTGACACGTCAGATATACCCTCTGGTAAACATACAAAAAACTATGGAAAATCACCATTTTTAATGGGTAAATCCACTTCTCAATAGCTATGACCAGAGGGTATATCAAGACTCGTTGGTGGTTACAACTATTGTAACTATTGTTGATGTTCGCTCCCTCGAGATATGCAGTTGCCCAAATTTACATATACTTTGAGGACACTGTGAAACGGCCACGTGGAACAAGGTGACCATGAAATTCGAACCGCATCGACTTCCACTGGTTAAGGAATACAACGACCACGATATTTGGAATCTCGGTGTGAGAAACATGTTTCTCAGCCAAGATAGACGAACTTGATAACTGATAGTTTGTACTACTGCAATTATCTATCCTTCCATAATGGGATGATGTGCAATTGACCTTGGCAGAGTTTTTGCATAGTTTCAAACCACCATGGAGATTGTGGCCAGTGCTTAGGATGAGATCTAGTAAAACCTATCCCGGTGATTCAAAAAATCCTCAAGCTCCAGCTTGAAATCAGATGAGGTCAGTGCATCTCAGGACCTGAATTGGAGACCTGGTCGACCAAAATTGCTCATTCAAAAGGGAAATATCTGTGTGTGGGTGTTTCTCGATTCTCCCTGTTGTATCCCTTTTCTTTCTTGGTCAAATCCCTTTCGGTTAAGCGAGGCCAAGTTCTTCCGGGCTCGGGGACCTCAGGGTGATGTTTCACATTGTTTCACCAGGTTTGGTAGCAACATGTAGCAACATGTAGCAACAACATATGGGGATGTTATGGGATAGACTCGGATAGACATGGTATATTTCACCAATATCATATCATATCATATCTAGATATAGCAGCATAGCATGATATTCATAGAATTGGATGATGGGAAAATTTACAGGAAACCCCTATATTAGATGGTAAAAACTATGGTTTCCTGTAGATTTTCCCTTAAACCAATCCATTGAGATATAGCTAGCTTCAAGACTTTCCCCAGTTCTGGGCATCTTTCGAGACGGGGAAGCCACCAGATCATCTATCGATCCATCGCATGCCGAGGATCCAGGATCAAGAACCAACAAATATCAGATTGAAACATCATGCATATACATATCGGTATATTACATATAATTAATCATATATATATATACATATACATATATATATACTGTATATATATATATACATATACTGTATGTATATATATATATATGTGTGTATGTGTGTGTGTGTTTGTGTCCTATTTTTTAAAGACATATTTTGTTCATCCAAAAAGAGACTCAGCTTCGAGGTCGTGGACCATCCCCACCTGGGTTTGAGCCTGAAGAAGGATCAGGTGACTCGGTGACTCCATGAGAAATCACTCACCGACACCGTTGAACCAAGGAAGGGACAGTACCCTCTGGTAAACATACAAAAAACTGATGGGAAAATCACCATTTTATCCATGTTTAATGGGAAAACTCACTATTTCTATGACCATGTTCAATAGCTATGTTAGTTTACCAGAGGGTAGTGATGTAACATCAGATGGTAACTGAGGCACATTCGGCTCTAATGTTTTCGACAGATTGAGATGGGGAATCAGTGTTGGAATCTGTAGACAGTCGCATATGTCTATGCAAAATTCTAGCCTCGTCTACCTATTTTGATGTCCAAAAATCAAGTTGGCATCCCAATTGGTCTATGTCAATCTATGTTTAATTTCGCCATGGTTAGTTCAGCCATTTGAGCCATTTCAGTATATCTGTAGTTTATGGTTCGGGTTATTACCCCACCTGGTTGATTTGGGATTATCATAGCAACATCTAATCCCAGTTTTTCACAGAAAATGACTCTGTGAAAGGTGGGAAATGTATGGAAATGTCATGATTTTCAACAGATTTCAACAGTTGGTATAGCTATAGGCTATAGAATCCAACTATAGACCAATTCACCAACCCCATTTTTGGCAGGTCTACAGTCATGAGGAGCTGGTGCAGAAATGTCGCAGGAACAAGGTGGATTTTTTTCGGAACTTCGGAGACTGAGGTAAAAATGCTGTCTTTCTTCAGTTTGATGCTGACTTTTCTATCTTTTTGGTTATACGATATCCCCAAATCATGGAACAACTGGAACAACCATCAACTATATGGGATCATGGTACCCATGGGTACCCCAATTTGGGAAACATCATGGTTTTTCCATGCGGATATCCAACCCTAAGTTTCGGGTAAGTTTCGCTTAGTCGGCTCTGTGGCTGCCTAAGATTGGCCATAAAATGGTCGTCGTGTCCCATGAATGTAGTGATTCTGTGTCAGCAGAGGTGCTTTGCTACGGCCATGGAGCATATGGATATGGGAAGAATCAACAGGAGAAGAGATGGCTGGAAAGATTAGAGGATTGCGGTGATATCCCCATTGCAATGGTAGGGCGTAATTTTTTTTTCGACACCTGTCAGGATATAACCAGAAAAGATGCAATCATTTTGAACCCTACAAGCAATATTATTGGGTTAAGGCTCAAGAAACTCGCAGAAACAGATGGAATGTGGCATTGATTCAAAAGGACCATGCACTTTCCTATACTTTCCCGTTTGAAATCTTGTGAGCCGCGTACCCTCATCTCATGCAATGCATGAACGCACGACAAGACGACAAGACCGGTGGGGATAGAGGTAAGTACTGTGCCCCTGCCACTGCCGTTTTCCGCGAATGGGAGAAGTGTTTGGAGATTAGAAAGCAACGCAATGCAACGCCTCACAGAACTCCGTGGGAATGAAATGTCAGAATGTAAGTCAGTACAGATGTTCAGTTTATGTCAAGTTACACGCCAATATGTCATGCTTTGTTCCTGCCTTTTTGAAGCAGAGGATTTCTATTTGTCGAATCTTCATGGTGGAGATGTTTGTTCCCCCGTGGTCGCAATGGAAAAGCCCTTTTTTTTGCAGATAAGTTTCTCCAGGGAACCATGGATTTTTCATAGCTATAGGCTATAGCAGCTATGTCATGCTTTGTCAGTAAAAAGGATAGATTTTGCTTCCGCAGGCCAAGCTGAGGTTGCTGGAGCAGACGTTGACGAGGAGACTCGGAGACAGTGGGGACGCGGGGTTTAACATGATGGTATCGACAAAACAAACTGAACGTAACGAGCCAAACATAGTGAATAGCCAATGGTTTCATCAGTCATCCCGGTTTTGAAAATCATGTGTTGCCCAAGTTTACAAATGGGGCCACACCTATGGCGCCAGAAACTTTGGCCTAGGACCAAAGTCTTCCAACCCGTGCGGATCTCAAAATGATGTCCAAGAGGCAATGTGTCAAAGAATTTTTGAGTCCATGCCAGTTTTGAGTATCGGAATTCTGATAGCGAAATGTTGATTTGTTTGATGTGCGACTCTATATCCACTGGGCAATGAGGGATTCATTCTTCCAACTTACATAGGTTGCAATTGGTCTTCCGGTTTGAACTGAGTTCGAAAACAGCTGAATCTTATCCTTTCAAGTTTCATTCCCCATCCAGTCTTGCATTGGCTGGTGATTCTGTCGCCATGAGTTGATTTTCGATGTGCAAATGGTGCCCAGGATTCACCGGTTGTTGAAGCAAGTTGATGTTGGGATTCAATATATATATATACATATACATGCAAGGTTGTGATATATAATGTTATATACATGCGTCATAACAGAGACAACAACAAGCCTCAAGAGTACCAATGATAACAAGAATAGTGATGATGATGATGATGATGATGAGGAGGAGGAGGAGGATGGTTATTATCATTGTGATAATAGTAATATCAACAAAAACAATAATGGCAGTAGTTTTAATTATTTCTACTATTGTTATCATCCCTATGAGTATTATAGTCACCAACAACAATCATAACAATGTTCATAGTCATCATCATTATTCTTGTGTTCACTATTATTTTTAGTAGTGTTATCGTCACTTTGTTATTATTCTCACTACTATTATCACTAAAATAATCTCATGCAGTGATGATATCAGATGGATGATCACCATCCCATTGTTATAATCATCCCATGAGAATCATCCCATATCTTTTAACCAGCTTAGTATTATCTAATGATCATCAATGATGATCAATGATTATTGATTATGCATGGTTATTAATTTCATATTGTCACATTATATCTTGACACAAGCCTAATAGCTGTAACAGCGAGCACGATCTAGAGCATGATTTTTGGCACGAAGGAGAGCACCAAAAAGCACGATTTTTGGCAGGAGGAAGAGCACCAAAAAGCACGATCTAGAGCACGATTTGTTGCACGAGGGAAAGCACCGAAAAGCACGGTTTGTGGCACGAAGGAAAACACTCAAAACAACGTTCGCCCAAAATATAAAGAAATCCTTTTTTTGATTGTTACAGTTTTTAGGACTAGGACGGATTCAAATTATATCTTATTGATATTAGTGACCTTATCATCCAATGGTGATTACTCCCCTCGATGAGGTCACCGAAGAGGAGGCCGCAAAGGACTGATCAGCCTAGCCTAGGCCTTAGGCCATAAATAGGCATATTTCACCAGCTCAAACTTTAATGGATATTTAATGGATATTTAATGGGTGTTTAATGGGTATTTAAAATATATATATATATAAAACATGATTTAACCATGTGTGCATCACACATGGCGATATTTAATCAGAAAAGTTGAGAGTTCGCCATGAAAAACCGTGGTTCAACCAATGAATCATGGATGGGCCGACCTGAAAAGGAGTAGTGGGGGGTAAGCGTAATCACCCCCAATTATGGCAATGTAACAGAGAAAATTGTGACCAGTGCATTTAGGGTACTGTACCGTATGTTGAGTTTGAATTTAGCACCTGGAAAACCACAGAACTTCAGACATTGATTGAAATGTGTGAGTTGAACGTGAAAAGCATGAATGATTGTCGGCACTGGGGAAAAAAAACTGGTATTTTTGGTCTTTATATCACTTGTATTCATTTGGGTATCGATCAATACCTATTAATACCATTTTTAGTGGGATGAACATCCATTTACCAGCTATTTTGATGTTCACCAGGGGTACAAGGTTTTGACCCATCCCCATTTGTTTGTGATGTAGCTCCGGACTTGAGACGTCACCTGCGACCAGGAGCAGAAGGCGCCTGCGGAGGAGCCTGCGAAGAAGGAGCCTGCGAAGAAGGTGGGTCGGTCAAGTGGGGCTCCATAATCCCAACAGAGGTTGGGCCTATCTCCACTGAACGACAAGAAATGGGCCCATGCCCCAGTAAAAACCACAATTTTTACTTCAGGTAGCTGGATCAGCCCAGTGATATTTGGTAGCGGCAGGACCATGACTGTGACATATGACCTTCAAACTGTACGTTTAACCAGCCTGTTTTACTACAGAAGCACATAAGATATATTAAGATACATTAAATGATTAAGATACATTGTCCGATACGCGTTTTTGTGGACACAGTTGGGGTGAAACCGGATTCAACAAACCTGCCGAGGCGCCGGCAAGTTGGAAACCCAGGGAGTTAAGCGTCAGGTTGGTGAATTCTTATCATCAAAACATAAGATCTTGGTTGGGCCTAACCACTAATAACCCATATATTGGTTGGTGATGTAGTTTTTTATTGGCCAGCAAACATGATATCTTGTGGGCTAATGAAAAACTATATCAGGTTTCCACCTTTGCCACGTCGAAGCCATGACTTCTGCCAAGTCTTGGGTTTTATGGTTTTTGGGAACAAAATGATGGTATGGTTGGGTTAAAAAAAACCGGAGGAAATTACCACTAGTTGGATGAATTTCTACTGGTGAACCAGCTCAAAAATGTGAGTCTGTTGACTTAAATTAGGACCTCCACGGCCATGCACGGGAGGTCCATTTGGTATACGGGGCGCAAGTTTTCCATTTGGCCACCAAAAAGACATAGGGCGCTCTAATCTGAACCTGGCGTGCCCGAAGTTCGTACCTCAAAAGGGCCCGCGTTTTTCATTTATTGAATTTGCCACGGGTACATGGTGTGAATCATTGTTCATTTCATTTTGGAGAGCTGTTCAATATTGTATTGTATTGTTAGTTCATGCTTTACCATGTTGCATTTGTCAATGGAAACTAATTGAGTATGGATCCTGGCGTATATCATGTGTTCATCGTTTTTTTTAGTGTATATTGGGCATTATCTACTTTATTTGATACCGTTGACAGATGCACTATATTACCTCATGTTTATTTGTGACCACATATATCATATGTACACGTTGTATATAATATATAGACTTAGTCAATACGTGTTCCTTAGTTATCCTATAGGTATGTCTTTTCATGTTTGATGTTCTACTACATATGTTGTATCGTTTGACCTGTGGTTACTTTATTTTACTGTATCTATGTTGCATTGTATTTCTACGTCTTGTATTCTCGTTTTCTTTGTCTAGTAGTTTGTCTAGTGGATACTATGTTTGATACATCGTAAATTCTAATGGTTCGAATGGTTTATTTTGGTGTTTTTTGTGTACATCTTTTCATCTTTGATCTCCTGGGCACCGGCCCAGTTCCCGGCACCTAGGGGTTGCTGCCAAAGCTGCCCCCGCTGCGCCCGCTGCGGCTGCGCCCGCTGCGCCTGCCGCTGAGGTGATGCCAATGTTGAAGCGATGAAAATTAGAAACCTCCACGGCAGTTAGAGCCAAATAGCCACTCATCTCAACGCATACTCATACAAAAGCATACTCAATGTGCCTGAAATGTCACTACAAAAATGTGATGCAATATTCATGTGAGAAAGTATTTCAATACGATTTTCGTACATCAGAATACATGCCAGTTTACATGTCATTTCCATTGAAGGTTTTACCCAGGATATGCTGCAAATCAGTGCATCGACAGTCTGGCAACTCTCTGTCCACCAGTTGGAATCCATGGCCTCAGGGAATGACTTGCACGATCCTTTGGGATAGATATCATATGATATCATTAGATATCCACCAGATATCCACTGGGGTATTGTTTTTCCAATGTCTGATGAGATTGGGTATTGTTGAGTGATGAGAAGTAGCCATGTTGCTTCTGGCATTCCTCTTTCGCAACTAACCCTTGTCGACCTCTTCCCGAAACCGTACCGTAACACAAGACCATGTTGGTGGTTGGATTGATCACAGCGCGGCCTGGCGCGCAGGAGCCACAGTTCTTCAAGGCTGGGCCAAGGTTATGTAACACTGAAACTGTGCCGACGAATGGGCTTGCAGCACAAAATAGAAGATGATATTATGATAATATTGTCATAATATGAATATAATATGAATATAATATGAATATAATATAGCACTGATATAATTCTCTGATGTGACATGATGTAACCAACAGACATGGGGATTTCATCAAAGGATCAACTTGGATCAAACCATTGGATACCGAGAAGTTGGAGATTTTACGATTGAAACATCACCCAGATGTGTGGTTCCAACAGTCTAAAATATGGCTCCATAGACGCAGCAGAAAAGAGCTAAAAACCATTGGGATGTTTTATGGATATGAAAGAAAATCTTGGCAGTATTTGAAGCCACTATGAAAAACCGTTCATTGTGTCTGGTGGATGAGTTTTCCCATTTGCCGACCAGAAAAGGTGCCCGATTAATTCGTGCAGCCTCCAACACCGCAAGCATCACAGGATTATCGCTGGTCTTCTTGTATCATATTCCCATATTTTCGGTTGGTTGGATTGACTTACCGGTACACTCCTCAAGTTAGCAAGTCTTTCTCATCCAGAGAAATGGCTTTAGGAAGTGAACCTTTGGAACTTGGTAATTTTTTGTGTCCGGGTTGAATTTTTCACCAAATGACCTCCCAAAAGGGACATCGGCTGAGGTGGTGGGACATCCCAACCTCGGGTTGAAACTGAAACAGGGCGAGGCTCACCGGATCACAACGGTGCGTGACGGACATATGTTGTAGCCTGTGACGGGCTATGTATCCAGTGGTTTATCACGGAACAGATATGTCAACCGACAAGGGCAGATAGAAACAGAAGAATAGCTGCATAGCTGTTTGTATTCGGTCTCCAGATTTCATGTGCAAAGATGTAGCCAGCATTGAGACAGACGCCCCAACGGAAGCCATGGGGAATCCCAACAACCAACATCGTAGAATCCACAATGGCTGGTGGGAGAGAGGGGGGGCCTTCAAACCACCAGATGTGTCAAGATTTGGGTGTCCAGTGTCCATTGTGTGTTCCTTTCTTATTGATCTGTGGCTGAAATCGAGTTTGTCCCAGAATTTGTGAAAACGAGATAAAACGAGTATGTTATGTATGTTCATTGCAAAACAAGTTTGTTATCCTATGTCCATCTATACATACATAAATATATACATACATATATACATCCATCCATCCATCCATCCATCCATCCGTCCATCCATCCATCCATCCATCCATCCATCCATCCATCCATCCATCCATCCATCCATCCATCCATCCATCCATCCATCCATCCATCCATCGCATGCATACATGCATATATATATACATTATATGTATATCCATATTCTTCCTTAACCAATCCATTGAGTTTAGGATGCTAAAAATATCTACGACCAGGTCTACAGCCATCAAGATTTGATCGAACGCTGTGGAGGAAAGAAGGTGCTACCGGGCTACCGCCTTCCTGGTGAATCCATCACGGGCTGATACCATCTGGAAATGCAATGACATTCATGTTATGTCACCATGAAAACATATGAAAACATATGAAAACTAATATGAAAACCCATGAAACTCGGAGATGTCTCCAGTTTCGACCACTTTGGGCTCACTTTGGGCTCACTTCGCACGATTAGCTTCCGTCAGGGGAAGCTAAAGAACCTGGAGCAGAAACTGAAAAAGTCGGCAGCTGAGACACGAAGAAACTATGTTGATGTCAACCAGAATGGGATTATGACCGATATTTGGGGATGGGATCTATTATACAACCACAAATACTAAGGATATGACCCGCAAGGCCACAAGGATGGGTTTAGCTACGCAATTGGCAACAGGATCCAGTGATTCACTGCCTTGCAGCAACGATCCTGTCAGGCCCACGGTTTTCCAACCAGTATCTCAGCTGAAGACATGTTGAAGCGGTGATTTGTCGCTGTTGAAGTCAAAACGCGAAACAATGTGCAAATTGACCAACACAATTTTGGGGTTTGTGTCGGTTATGGATGGTTATGGGGTGACACTTTATTTGTTGAGGCCTTGGGCCACATGGTTTGCACATGGCCAGCATCCCATTTTTTGGCCCAATGTTTGACTCGATAACTGATACCTTGGAGAGCCTTGGAGAGCCGAAATCGCTGCCAGGTGGAACGACGTAAAACCGTTTCTCGAAAAACCAGGTGTTTGCTTACAGACATGGGCCATTAAAAAAACAAAATCCTTGTTATAAATGGTAAACATGTTATTGATTTAATTATTGTGTTTCCTCATAAAAATGTGTGTGTGTGTGTGTGTATTTCCTGTTCTTTAAATATAGGTGGTGTCACTTTTACTGCTGAGTCCTTGATGGGAATTCAACCATGACCTTGAAGAGTGGCAGCGGCCTTGAGTATTTTACCATCATTTACCAACATTTACCCAACATTTACCCAACATTTACCCAACATTTACCCAACAGAACATGGCATGGTGATGGTTCACCCAAGTGATCATTGCGCCCTAAGGTGGCTGAACCCCAAACGGCTGAGGCTAAGACTGTCGAGGCGGCCGAGGCAAG
The DNA here is from genome assembly GCA_947184155.2 of Cladocopium goreaui. Taxonomy (NCBI): domain Eukaryota; class Dinophyceae; order Suessiales; family Symbiodiniaceae; genus Cladocopium; species Cladocopium goreaui. The sequence continues at coordinate 603,856 of CAMXCT020001402.1, read as the reverse complement.
GAAGGATGGTTTCGTTTCCAGCGATGGTGATCTGTTTGGATGGTGAGATCTTTTCCAAGTGTTGTGATGTGTGGATATAGCTGTGGCTATAGCTGTTCACAGCTGATTTTTGAATCTTGTTGAAACGGAAATTTCTGAAGGCGAAAGGTGGGAGAGGTGGGAGCGTCAAACATGGTGGACTCGTGGACTCACAGCAATGGAAAGTGAGGAAAGTGAGGAAAGTGAGGAAAGTCCAAGACTTATCCAGCAAAATCAATCGTGTTTGTAAGTATTTATGCCATATATCTGATATATATATATATATGTATATATATATATGTGATAGTGATGTGATATTTATATGTAGTAAAAACATGTAAAAACGAAATTTTTCAAGCTGTGATGCCATGAGCCACATGAAATATTGCCCCACCGGATCCACTGAATATCGCTGTGTCTCGCCAGGCGACACCCGAACCCAAAGCCAAGGCCAAAGCCAAGAGGAAAGCCAAGGCCAAAGCCAAGGCCAGCGGTGACATACTGGCCCCAAAAGTGGCCCCAAAATGGCCATTTGTGTGAATCAATGATGAATTAATGATGAATTTTCATGATGAATTATCATGATAATTAAGTAACTAATGATCATCATACTATTTTCCTATTTTAATCATCCCGTCCCATTTCAATTAGAACATCCCATATATTAGTGATCTTACTATGGTGCACCAGGCTGCAGAGCCTGAGCCTGCGGAAGCAACCGCTGAGGCGGCTGGTTTTTTTGTTTCACGGTTTCCAATCTAGGCAACATGGGGATGTATCAAAACCAATCTTGCTATATTTGGGGGGATGAACATCCATTTACCAGTTATTTGGGGCTCACTAGGGTACCAAGGTTTTGACTCATACCCACATGGCAACTTGGATGGACATGGCAATCTCCATAGATTAGGTATTGCCATGTTGCCATGTTGCCCCACATTTTGGTGAACTTGGTGAACTTGACCCAGGCAGCGCCTGAACCCAAAGCCAAGGCTAAGGGCAAGGCCAAAGCCAAGGCTTGGGGTTGACATCTCAACCATGGCCCTCATTAGCCTAATGATGTCTAGATGTGGTCCATTTTTTTCCTGTGAATTTTAATTTGTTTATATCTTCAGATGAGAGAGCGGTCAGACAAAAGGTATGAGGCTTTGGGTCGAAATCCCACACAGTCAGTCCGTTCTTTGCATTAGGCAATCCATTTAAATGGCCTTTGAATCAATTATCTGACTCAAATCCATAGATATAGTTGTCACATATACAAACATCTTGGCAGTCTTTGCACGTACACATACACAAATGATCACCAACGTATATAACACTGCAGGTCATCATCAACCTTTTTGCTGAAAAAATTGCTAAATTCCAAGGCAGTATTGGCGATCGGGATTTCAGCTGCTGAAAAATGCGGCGAATTTCTCGGTGATGGTTATTATGATGGTTATTTGATGCTGTTTGTCAATGTTCAGCTCATTTTTTGGAGGAACATCACTGTAATTCCCACGGCACGGCTGTGGATCTTGTGGTCGTGCCTGATCCCTGTGCTGATGAGTGATGATTCCGGGTCAGTCCAACATGTTCCCCAATTCTAAATCAACTTATCATTACATCAATAATAAATCCATATAAAATCTGGATTTCTGTGGCTGGAATCCCCATTTTCTGTGGATAAAGCTATCGTTTGCCAGGCAGCACCTGAAGCCAAGGCGAAGGCAGATGCCAAGGCACCGTTGAAAGTTTACACCTCAACACATGGGTCCTCTCCTGAGAAAAAGCCATAAAACGTGGCCACTTTTGTATGTTAAGCACATGGAAAATTCTCCAGTCCAGAGATGATGGCTTTGCCAAGGGCTCAATCTTTGGGGCGGGGACCATGGATGAAATTATGAATCTTGAAGCCCACTCTCGCCAATCCGTAGAATTCATCCACCTTTGTGTTGGATGATTTGATAGCTACACTGGGCTACACTGTCAAAAAGATATGTATTGAGGGCCGAATTTTTATTTAAAATATGGCAAGGCTTCCCAAATAGATACAAAAGTCATCAAAAGTCAAACTCTCCAAGAAGTGTGTTTAGAATCCAGTCGTGTTTGGTGCCGCCTTCTTTCGATTCTACTTGCGTCATCGAAGGGTCATCTCGGAGCGCGCAGGCCTCTGCAAAACGAAAGGCCCACATTGCCACGCTGGGAATCACCGGAATCGAAGCACCAAGGATATTGATGCAACGCTTCCGACTAAGATAGGGAAGGTTTTAAGACGGCAAGTAGAAACAGAATGAAAGAAATACAGAAGCATTTTGAGAAGCTGACATGAATTTGGAAAGTGAACTGGCAAACTGAAGAAGTTCGAAGATTGTTTGCCACTGAAAATGTGGATTTCACCATGACTCACCATGAAACATGACGCATTGAGATCCGGCCGGAAAGTTTAAGCCAAAAAGACTTGAACTAACAGTGGCAAAGGGATGCAATGGTGCTCTTGGTGATCTCAGCACTTTCCTTTTGAGTTGGCGTAGCACTGAATTTCAGTTGACCTCTGTGAATCAGTGTTTGGCAAAGAATGGATAAGTGGTGAATATTATAAAGTACATGTAGCCGCATGTAGCCGCACGTGAAAGTAGCAGAAAGTGTTTGGGGTTCTCCAAGTCGTCATTGCTTTGGACCATTGGAGCCTCTCATGGACGAATTCATCAGTGACTGGTGGCGATACAATCGTGAAGTGTGACTCACTGGAATCGTGAAGCAATTTTTAGAAGGAAGCTCTAGATGATGGTCAAAAGTGGGTTGCATGTCCATATGTCCATATGCCATAGTAAGGATGGTCAAACCCTCATGAATAGGATTTTTAGAATGTTACCATGATGGTTGGAATCGGATTCAAAGTATTTATATAGCCATATATAACCATATTGGGTTGAGTAAACTATTTGAGATTCCTATGTTGGCCCACAGATTTCAGCCTTCCAGCCACATCGCAGGCAGATGCGAAAGGAAAAGCAGGCCCAAGGAAACGGCAGAAGGTGACGCCAGAGGCAGCACAGGCGATCAGCAAACACTAACCAGATCACATCACCCCACCAACTGCGAGGATTGGCTTAAACTTATACTGTGTTATAATATAGTATAATATAGTATAATATGATATATTATATTATATTATATTATATTATGTTATATTGTATTATATTATATTATATTATATTAATTATATTATATTATATTATATCATATCATATCATATTATATTATATATATATATGTATATAGGGTGTTTCTGTGTCTTTTCTTATGAACTCCCATATTTGGATGATCAAAACCAGCATCAGCCGCAGCATGGAGTCATGGTAAAGCTGTTGTTCCACCTCACCAGAGATGGGAAGATGCTGGTCCAATGACATGTGGGCACGTTTTGCACCGCAAAACGCCTCGCCATTCCAGGCTGAAAGTTGATGTTGACATGTGCAGATGTGAGCAGAAATTGAGATATCTATAGAAATTTCGATAGATATCTGAGATATTCCGGGAGCCAATGCGACTGGGGCTGTGACCTGCTTGGTGCACTGAAAAGGGGCAGTGGACCCAGTGGACCGTGCATCAGCGAAGCTGCGTTCACGCTGTGTTCACGCCATAAACACATCTTTTTCGGACGACGCTAATCCCATGTCTCCAAGTCCCATCATGTCCCATCATGTCCCATCATGTCCCATCATGTCCCATCATTCATCCTGTGACCGGCTTTGTCCTGTTGGCTTCAGCGGCAGCGTTTCGAGCCCTTCAAGTGGCCGTTTAGAAAGCCCGGAGCTCCAGCTGATGGATCATCAAGCCATGTTAGCATCATTTGGCATCCATATGGCATGCCTGGCATGATGTATTACCCTCTGGTTATGTCGAAATAGCTATTGAAAATGGTGATTTAGTTCGTGGATTTTCCCATTGAAAATGGTGATTTTCCATAGTTATGTACCAGAGGGTAGAATAGAACAGAGGCTTTTCATGTCAAACATGTCTGGAGGAATCTCGATGGCAGGATAGCCAAGGATTGGTTGACCGGTTGACCGTTGCACAGCAGACGTGTGATACGAATGACGAAGGATTGTTGACAAAGATCCCCCAAAAGTTGGCCACCAACTGAACATCTCATGTTAATGTATGTCTCATGTATATCTCATGTATCTCCATTGCCATTGATGAAGTTTCTCGGAACCAAAACGCAAAGAACGTCGGTCGTTTCAGTTGCAGATCCTCTCCGTCAACTTACAGTCTCCAACATGATGAGTCAAACCACCTGTTTCATGTTTTTTTTTCGAAAGTCACAACATCACAGCAAACTAAGCCCATGTAAACTAAGCCCAAACAGCCACCTTTTGGTCCCCTTTTTGATCCAAGTTCTTTGATGACTTTGGAGGGTGCCAAGTTGGTTGATCTGCCTGGGAATTCCAGGCATGGCCTGGCCACCTTCGGGGATTGATTACAACCTCAAGAACTACGACAAGTGCAGCAGCAGAGTGGTCTGGGAAACCATGGGGAAACCATGGGTGAATGCTCAAAAAATTCAGTAAGGAATGGCTGAATGTTTTTTGCCATTAAAAATTTGTTGAGAGTGTTTCCTTCATTGCGCTGTCCTTTGTTGCATTGGCAAAAATATGGAGAATCCTATGATCTTGTGCTGAAAACAGATTTTTTGCATGCTATCTAAAGATGGCCACATGTCTTAGCGGAAGTTCACCAGGTTGTCCGTGGAAAGCAGATGGCAAACTCCGCAGATTCTTTACCTTCCTTGGCCCTGGATGAGTCACAAAAAGGGAGGTTTCAACTTGGCTAAGTTGTGCGCCGAGGTTGAACAAACCAGGAGGAAAGTTGGGAGTTCGAACTTGCCATCAGTCAACCATCATGAAATTCGATCATCAACCACACCTTGGGTAAATTGAGCCTAGAAATGTTGCTTTAAAAAGGCAACTATCCCTTAAAATGGCCATGTCAAATTGGTGAATTCCGAAATGTGTTGAAATCTGAGCTCCAGGTTTGTTGAGGGATCAACCCATTCTCCAGGTATCATCACCTGATCCAGTATGCCACTCCTGGTGAGGCCTGTTGATTCATCGTGTCCGGTTGAGCCCTGTTCATTCAAGAATGGGCTTAGACGAGCTGGGGGACGGGGCTATGGTGAAATTTCTGATTTTCACTCGGAAGATGTGTCAAAAGTGAAAAATCGATTTGGGAATAACAGAAGGAGAACTGAGTTTTTGGTGGTAAAGCCAATGCCATTAACCATCCCCAAGTCATCACCATGTTTATGGATTGCCATTAACCATCCCAAAATGCTAGCAATTATGGCATTGGCGAATTGCCCTCCAATTCAACATATGTTTAACAAGAAAATTGCCTTAAATGGCCTATTCCATAGCCATTTAACAAATGTCAAAATTTACCACAATTTACCTATTAAAAATGGCCATCTTTAGATGGGACGTTGGCTCGTCACTATCTCACGGGCGGATTCAACAGCCAGGCCAAAGACATCAAGATCTGCCGCTGCTGGCAATCCAAGAAATTCCCGTGAGCGATGGGGAGACAATAAAATCCCATTCGCGAATAGGATGCATATACTAGATGATCTAGATGTATCTTGTATATTCGTATATAAATCTTATATTATATATATATATATATATATATGTATTATATATATATGTATTATATATATATGTATTATATATATATGTATTATATATATATATGTATTATATGTGTGTACATTAATTATATATTGTAATACACTGTATGACTGTATATGATATAGAACAGCGCTAGAAAACAACATCCTACTGATCCAGTAGATTGACAGAGAATATGCAAACATGTTTCATGGTTAAGCGAGTTGAGCGAAAAGAAAGCTAGAATCAGAAAGAATGGAGGAAGCAAAAAACACATGGAGATTGAATCAACAGAACGAGTATGGTTCAAACTATTGGGAACCCCCAAGGAATCGGAAGACGATTCGACCAGACCGCGGGTTTTTTTGGTGATGGCATGAGCTTGGGGCAAGTGATGAAGACCTCAGTTTTTTTCGACCCGATGTTTTTTTGGTTGAACCATTGAACCATCACCAATTTCTATCAATTTTTGATGTACCTGTTGGTGGTGCAATGTGCCAAGATTACACCACTGGGATATTCTCGCAAGCCTATGAAGAGATTGAGCAAACATCTGTTGTGCACTTCGTTCTTCGACCTTTGAGAGGCTGGTTGCAGTCAAATCTCATCGGTCAATCCCGTGTGGCCTTGCCATGCCTTGCCTGGTAGGTACTGTGATGGTAGTCATAAGGCTCTTAACGAGGTGCCAATTCTATGCGGAACACATCTGGGACACCAGATTGGCACAAACCAACTTGATCATTTCAATCATCTTAATATATCTTAATCAAGTGTATCCCCAACTTGATGGGAATGATAGACTTCCAGTACCTGGATTCCATCGACTCAAGTCAATTTTGAATGTGTTGAAACCGGTTTTGTTCTTCCTGTTTGTCTGACAAAGTTTCTCTAGGGAACACTAGTGCTTCATCCTCCCCCATTGTTTGGCTGCTTGAAAGTGCATCGTTCAGTAAAAAGACGCAGTGAGGCATCAGAAAGATCCATCTAACATCAGAATTTTGTGTTTTGAAGTGCAAAGCCAACAGGGTAAATTGATGTAAATTGTTGCTTCAAGTCTACAGCTGTTGTTTCTTCTGGTTTTGAGAGAAATTCACATCGGATGTGTCCGATGTGTCCCCGTTGTATTGATTTCTCCTGACAGATTCCTGTTACCCTCTGGTAATTTAACGTAGCTATGGAAAATGACCATTAATAGTGGATTTTCCCATTAAAAATGGTGATTTTCAATAGCTATGTTAGTTTACCAGAGGGTATATCTTGTGGATGGGCTTGCTGTATCCATGAAAATCTGATCCACAACTGGCAGTCAGGCAGGAGACGTCGTTGGCCCATTCGTGGCGGCGCTCTGAGACGTCAGGTAGTCCTTAAAGGAAAGCATGGATGAAATTTGTGAAACTTCATGGAAAATCAGCACATCCAAAAGGTAAATTTAATAAATACATGTACTAATTTGTACTAATTCCAACAGCCTCAAAATTTCTTATTGGAAAAACCATCACAAGTGATCGTGAATCAGGTTTGAGATTGCTTGCAACATGTACATGCCTCTACTCCGCACTCCCGCAGTGCACCATGTGACACCCTTCAGTCGTCACCACGGCTGAGGTGAAGGTCAACGCGAAACCCGCCACGACAAATGTGGCGTCCAACTATCTCCAAGCTCGTTCTCAGGCGCAAAATCCTGGATCTGCCATCACCATCAAACCATTTGAGGCCGAAAAAATCATCACATCAGAAATTCTTACACCACTACATACCACTACTACTGGGGATGATGGCTGTTGATTATTATTTTGGATTCTACTTTAGGTATGAGTCCTTGGACGATCCTGCCATCTATCAACTTGGGGAAGTTACTAAAGTGTCTAGCGGGATGGGCTCGGATTCAGCGACTCGACATGACAATCTTTGTAGGATGAGTGTCCTAGTCAAACTTCACCAAGTCTGATTGAGGATGATGATTTACTGCCACGTGCATGTACCCCAACACTTCCCAATAGGCGTTCTCGCTCATTTACTGAGCATTGCATTGATTAAGTTCATGGATCATGCGAGTATGAGTCTTGAGCAGCGTGAGGACTATCAGTGCCATGTTAGTGCCATTTTAGTGCCATGTTGTTTCTGATTCTCCCAGATTTTTCTTCGCCTTTGGGGAACCTTTCGGTCACGAACTGTCTCCGCGATTCCCCGCAGATTCCACGCACCGCGGCGTTTTTCGCCATGGGCTTTGCAACGGCAGGGCGTCCTAAGCGGTGTGTAGCAGGGAAACCCATTGGGGACCCCTTTTGCAGACAACCCATAGCTTCACTGATGCGAAAAACCAAGAAGATGCGACTCAGGTTTGGTTTCACTCGCACCATGTCAGGGTATCGCGCTCATTTGCGACATTATTGTGGTCTGAAACATAGAAATTGTTTGTGCACCACCACGATTGGGGTTCCCTTAGAGGATCTGTTTGGATGCATTATCCTGATTGCTGGTTGATACTCTCAAAGTGATATGCATCTTGGGCATCTTGATGCATCTTGTATGTATTGTACCCTTACCCTTTCATTTTTAGTCACCTAGTGTAGTTGAAAAACGTCCAAGCAGTACCCAAGCAGCTCTGTTTCGACCTTGAGGTGGGCTTGGCTTGTGCGGTGGGGCTCGGATATGTCAAGGGATTCCGAGTTCATGGCAAGGCGCTACCGAAAAAGACACCGTCAATGACCGGAGGTCTTGTGAATGAAAACATATGAAAACCATGTGGCACGGCTGGGTTAATTCATGATTATCCTTTCACAGCCTCTCCTATCAGACCTATCATTTCGCTTGAGAGGATCTGTAGGAAAGGGAAACCTTGATCAACCGTGGCAGCCTGGAAGTTCTGAAAGGACGCTAGAAGTAGATGACATCGGGAGAAGTCGGGTTTTGAATTCTCATTCCTCGCCGGCTGGGTGTCCAGCTGCATCCTGCATCCTGCCAGGTAGGCCTTCCCTCGAGTGACCATCCCAGCCCAGCTTAGTTTATCGGCCAAAAAAATCCAAGCGTAGTCGGCTGGGCTACCAAAGATCTGCTGTGACACCTGCTTATGACATTTGGATATCTGGATACATCTGACATCAATCTGGCTTACTTGAGATTTTGACCTGTTTACATCGTTGGCAGCCTGAACTCTGGCCACTGACTCAGCAGGCCACTCCCAAGTGTATTGTGGATGGCTCCGCTGAGAGGACCAAACAAAAAGTTGAAAAGTTGGGGAGAGATGGGGCCTAAACTCAAATGTATTCAAAAATGGATTGGATGTGTAAAACTTTCAGGTTCCCGGTTCTTTGTTTCCGGTGAAGTTTCAGAAGTTCAGCTGTGCAAAACCAAGGCGATCTCATGACGACCTACTCGGGATAGGAAGTCGAATCCATCCATTTCCGCATTGAAAGGTATGCAATGTCCGGATTTTCGTAGGGCCGTAGGGGTTCTGTCGTCGTCAATAAGGTTGACCAATGAATACGAACCATATGATTTATTGGTGCTCGACGACAGTCACCCTGTGTTCTTCATCTTTTTGTTCCATGTTGCAGCGGTTTAGAGTTGTCAGGCCAGTGGTTTGAAGTCCCAGGAAACCCAGTCACAGGTTATGATGAAAATCAATGAAAATCATAATCAACCCAGATTCCAAATCACCGGTTTTGCAAAACCAGACGGCCTGAGCTTCTGACGGATCAAGTGAACATAGAGAACAAGAGCAGCAGCACAGGTACAGCCTCTAGGATTCTAGGGTTTAGAATTAATACATTGATACATCATGATACATCATGATACATCATGATACATCTCATCTCTTCATATCTCTTTGACCGCCTTGACCATCGATTTTTGCAGCCCTTTTTAGCGGCCCCTTTGGAACGTGGACAAAATGGACCAAAGATATCCAAAGATGGTCTTCTGAATGCCAATGTTAGGGTTCCATGGTTCCATGTTGAATTTCATGGGTGCACAGCCCTGGTAATTTGTCTTGTTGAGTGGGGCCATGTCTATGATCCATCCCTTATAGCCGTACTGCGCCGTACGGAACTACAGATTGACCGTGAATTTTCTGACCTTTCTACAAGGAGAATGGTTTCAGGAAGCCAAGGTACCTGACATGTGGACGTAAAATCTTCGTCTCCTACTGCTATCCCCTCACATCAGCCCGGTGACAAGGCTAAACTTAGATGATAGATATATCAGATATCCCCAACAGGGCAATCGTCAAGCAGTCGAGACGCCACGAGCGCTATGGCACTTGCTGCACCTGCAAGGTTGCTTTCGATTGGGCCCTTCCGAAATTGGATCAAAGTAGTAGACTAGAGTTTGATTGATTTAATGCGCGTTTTGTGTGACCAATTCAAATCGAAGTGCATCAAATTGATATCACTATCGGATATGATATTTACATATATTTACTGTATATATATATATACAAGATTATACAAGAATATTAACAGATCCATGCAGATCCGAGAATACTACAGTAATAAGACACAGTTCGACATCTGAAGTTCACGATCGACATCTCCAGGCGGCGCCTGCGCCTGCTGGCTTTGTGCCGCGCAGCGGGCACGGTGGGCACGGTGGACAGAGAGAGGCGGTTTTTGTGGGCTCCTGGAATGAAGCAGGCGAGACACCGGACACGGAATGTGGGCTCCACATGGCTCCACATGGCTCTCAGTGATGGGATTTGATGGATGATGACGTTGGTTGAAAAAGACTGTTGAAACAACCATAGTTTTGATGTGAACACAATGACATACTATGGCTACTTATGACTGGGATGAATTCTCCCAAGAGTGCAGGAGTGGGATAGGTGGCTTCGCCGGCTTCGTTGGTGTACCTCACAAGGGATATATCCGTGAAGACATCAGCCCCAAAAGCTGGTGAAGGAACTCGTTTCCCTTGGCTGTGCGATGGGTTGCCTTTTGGGAGCCACGATGCTTGCATCCGGCATCCCGGGAATGTGGCATGGACGATGGATGACCATGGCACCATGGCCTATCCACATCTTGAAGCCTGCAGTGCGATCATCGCGATGATAGCTCCTGGTGCTACATGGAAGTGGAAGCGAGACGCGCCGCATCCTCGATGTGCTGGCGAACCCTACAAATCTAGATTGCCGGAAGGTTCGACAGCTCATCAGGAAGTATCGCCAAGTTAAGAAATCGAAGCCGCACCACAATGCTTCGAACGAAGAATTTCTGCAGAGCAAGGCTTTGGAGGCTCTCTGGTCGACAAGCGCAGGTGGAGGATCTTGTCAACAGAAAGCCCGACAGAAGCCCGAAGCATGTAGAAGATTGTAGAAGATTGTAGAAGCATGTTCAGAGACAAAGGATCCTTTTCTGGAGCCAATTTGTATCAATTTGTTACTTTTTAAACAGCCTTTTGCGGCAGAGAAAGGGAGTGATATGCACAGCCTATTTGATGATGGAATGGACCGTAAGTTGGTGTGGTCTTGAGCATCAAGTGGATACCGAGGTAGACTCGGTAGACAAGACATCAGAAACCATCTGAGAGGTTATCAGGGTTCATACAGCAGAAGAATGGAACAACAAGCTGCAAAACTTCGCATTCGACATCTACCCCACAGCAGTGGGGTTTGATCAACGTAGAGTGGATTTAACTACTGAATCCGGCATCATGAATTTAGATTGTATAAGTTTGTCCCCCTGGCATAACCCCTCTAACTATCCATTCTTGGGCCAAAAAAAAATGGCATTCCCAGCCCAAAAAAAAAAACGGCAGGCGGAGGACGAGAAACGCTGCGAAAAGCTGGCGGGTTACATCCGCACCTTGGGCCAAAAGTGTGGATTCAAACCATCAAAAATGCTGCTACAATGGGGATATCGCGGGAGATTTATCCCCATTGAAATTAGAATCTGGTAATTTAAGCGGTATGGAAAATCACCGGTTCTAATGAGTAAATCAGTAAATGGGCCTTTACTTCCATGGCTATGTCAAATTACCAGAGGATCCAGAGGGTATATAGGGATCAATGGGGCATATAACCACCAAAAAGTTGGGTATATGACTAGCCATAATGGTAAATATCACCCAACTGGGGTAGATGACCAGCCCTAAATCGACATAATGATGGGGGGGGGAACACTAAAATATTAATTATAAGATATGTCGAATATGGAAAATGAAGATGAAAGCATCAAATTTGAGATCTATACTGGTGTCCCAAGACTGGGTTTAACATCCCAAACTATACACCTGGGATTCCCCGCCCCAAATCAATATCAATTGGGAAAATCGCTTATTTTTAGAATCATCAATGTGTGTATCTATGGGGACTTCAAAGCTCTTCATCCAGGAATATGATAAAGGAATATTCAGATGTAGTATAGATGTAGTGGATTGAAAGATTGCTGTGGTCTCCAAGATGGATGTTTCAGACAATACCCAAAATTGAAAGTTGATGGGTTAGAATTGGTATCCCAATTCGGAGCCATGGCTATGTCGGGATGAAGGATTAACCGATTACCCAGATTGACCGCGGGAACTGACAAGCAAAATGGTGATCAAAAATGATCATATCATATCCTCTATAGCAGGAAAATGTCAATATCTCAATATCAACCACATACACTAGAAGGATACTAGAAGGATTCACCACCAAAAAGGAATGTTCAACAAAAAAGGACGTGTGATGGGCATAGAATGACGGAACTGATTGTCGGTTGGCAAATATGTTCTTTCTTGAGATAGTGATCCCTATCGGTTCGTGTTCTTTGGATGCGTGGCTCAACCACCAGCTCTGTCAAGAGATTACCTTACGATATGCGGGATGTGACGATGTGACCAGCAAAGATGGAACATTTACAATGATTGATGTGTATGATTTTAGATAACCACCAGCAAAGATGGAACATTTACAGTCAACCAAGAACACCACCTATGATTTTAGAAATATCACTGGCAATATCCGAGTCTAGCCACTTAACATCGGTGTTATCACCAGCATTTCTGACGTATTTGACGGACAAAAACATGTCACCTCCATAGAATAAACATGTCTCAAAAGCACTGGAACAGGAAAAACCCATGGAAAAACGTGGCTTAAATGCTGTGATCGGAGACATCCTTCCAAGGCCTAATGTGCACAGAGCCTGGCGGCTGGTGTGCTAGGAACTCAGTGGCATTGCCGTCCCATGACTTCTCAATTTGGTCACGTGACATCGTCCACGTTTCAACATGGTATGCTTCAAATAGGCAGATCGGAAGCTGAAACGCTGAAAGGTCCGTCATTTTCAGCAACCCTCCAATGTTCGAGACTTCAGCACAATTTGAGAGGTACCCGTAGATGACTTGACCCTTTTGACCCGTAGATGACTTGAATCTCAAAGTTGAATCATATGACCCCGAAATCAAGGATTTTATGCCTTATTTAGACCTATTTGTTGATGGAAAAATATTAGATAATTATCCATGAGTACTCAATCCTATGGCTATTATGGAAGGTAGCCCCAGTTGTAAATATGATATGGATGGTATGGATTGTAAATCGCTTGGGATGTTGTTCGACATCATGAGCATCAAAATTAAACTTCATATAATCCACAGAGTTTCATATATACATAGATCGTCATAGATCCATGTAATAATCCATACATGTTCATTTATACCTAGATCCCACATGATCATATTATGTATATATATATGTATATATATATATATGTATATCCATATGATCCATTATATAGATCCATGTAATCCACATGATTCATCAGTCTCAGGGTCACCAGCGTGGTGCCCAGGTGATCGGAGCACGTGGGGAGGCAGCAGCAGCAAATGCCATGCGAAGTTTGGCCTGGGTCGCTGGGCCATTTTTTTGGTACTGGGAGGAATAACGTTGGGATAGACATGGCTATGGATCAATAATGATCAATACCTATAGATACCATGTGTAGACGGAATGAACATCCATAAATCCCAGCTATTTTGGTGTTCACCATGGCTGGGTTTTGACCATCCACATGGAGGATCAGCAATTTGGACATCCAACCAATCCAAGCATCATGCTTCATGACAACCAATGGATACATTTTGGTAAAGCTGTTTTACCAGCCGATATCATTTACTGGTGATTTATGGGATGTAACTCATTCATAAACCAATGGAATAGAGATAAGTTATATCTACTTGGTATGTGTCCAATCGTATGATTATAAACCAATGGTTGGGCCAGCTTGGTGCGGTAGGCTGACCCTGTCTCTCACTGCTTCCAGCTCTCACAAAACATGAGACGTGGACGTGGACTCAAAAAAAATATTCAACCAATCCAAATATGTATACAGTACTAGTACATACTAGTACATACTAGTACTATTGTATACTTATTCATACGATTAGTCGATATAGCTAATCCGACAGATCGACACATCGGTGATATCGTCAACCAAGGCATCGGAGATTGGGAAGAGTCCCATTGATTTCAAAGTGCGATGGGAAGAGGCCTGACACCACGGATGACTTGACACCACCAGAATCTCCCACAATGCCATATGGATCCATATGGGCCATAGTCACGCCCAAATGTGAAAAAAAAACCGTTCATGTAGGAAGTACTGCAGGCTATGCACAACAGAAGAGTGCACATTTGCGATGGTTTATGTGGTTGTGGATCCCCCATTGCAAATTTCAAGAACTTCTCATTCTCCCAATTCTGCCCGCATCGTAAAATTTGGGGCTGCCCACCTGCATTTTCCAATTTTCAGGCCAGTTTTGGCATAGCTCGAATAGGAATCTCCGCTGATTTGGCTGGTGGTTGTGGGTTCGGTGATTCCCATTGGTTTGCCCGATTTGGATCGATTTGGCGGATTTAGGAGCTCAACGATGATTACATCCCTGTACACACGTTACATTCCACGGCATTGCATTGCATACTTCCAGAATTGCACGAACTCACAACGACTCAAAGAACCCTGGCGCAGACAGCGGCTCAAAGCATGTTTGGATTGATCTCCTCTCAAGGAGGCTTGGTTCAGGGCAATGAGCCCTTGATTGAGCCAACGCAGGAGATGGATGGAAGAATCGATATAAGCCCGCACTTCTTTGCGGCTCCAGCTGCAGCTGGAGAGGGCCCTGAAGCTCCTTCAGCGGTCCTGTAAGGCCTGAAGATGAAGCTCCATGGAGCCCAAGCAATATACCTCGTGGCTATCTCACTAAGGCAGAAGCAGACAATAGAGAGGCACGAGCTGCAGCTGGCGTTGATGGAGATGCCACCAGTGGCTGCTGAGACCAGCGCAGGCAGCATGCTGGAGACTGACGGGACAGATTTGAGCCAGAGCCGCACCAGAAGCTAGAGAGATAGCTCAGGTGCAGAGCTGGCTGTACAACATGGAGGCACAGCCTGGGAATCCAGATGGAGACACAGTGAGATATAGTCAACAGCCAGGCTGTATCTGGCAAGGCGCCACTCCGACGCTTCCAGACGTGGAAGGCGAAGTCATGCGGTACAGTCCTAGTCCTTCTTCGCAACCTCAGGACCGGCAGGAGGAAGCCTCTTGGAAAGCAAGTTTTTCAGGGACGTTTCAAGCAAAAAGCGGAAGTCTGCAGCTGAAGCCCCGGCCGGGCACTTGTGCAGACTTCCGCGTTTTTTGTGAGCGGGTTTTGATTTTCTGTCATCTTCTCACTTTCTCTACTGTTTCATCTAAGGTTTCGGCGGACTCCGCTCCGTTTCTCTTGATCCATGCAATGTACAACAGCCTTTTCTCTAAGACATCAATTCTATGGCTACGCGTGGCGGTGCAGACTTGCATCTAGTGCCAAGGTTCTTCAAGGAAGAGGATCTAGAGGCGCTGCGAAGCTTCGACAGGCAATGTACTGAGGCCTTTGCTGCATTTCAAGATGCCTTGAATCGAAGCGTGAGATTAACAACAGAGACATGGGAGCAGGTTTGGGAGAAAGCTGAAAGTTTCTGGTATTCGAATCTATTTGAACGTGAATCACCTGTGACACAGCCTTTGGCATCATTTGACAACCTCGTTGAAAATGTCTCTTGAAGCATATCTTGATTGTGTTTCAGATGTCTATATGTGTTTTCCCTTAACCAATCCTCCTTGAAGTATTTCACTTTAGTGGCTCTTGGAATCATTACACTCTGCTTCCAGCTCTGCCGCGCATCTGAGGTTTGGCTTCGTGATTCATAAGTTTCCACCATGCTTGTTAGAATATAATTCGAATATACTGTTGGATTAAAAGGGGATAGAATATGCCGTACCAATTCTAACAAAATAGATTGACAAAGAGATATGTTGTGCAAAGCTCCAACCACCTTGGATGGTCATGCCCAAGATGCGTATGAAGAATTTGAACGCGATCAAGACCACCCTGCGTCGTGGTGCACTCTTCAAGCAACAACGTCCCCATATGCATGGACTGATGATGACAATGATGCATATGGTCGCCGACTTGAAATCAGCCATGACCAACTTCTTGCTGCCTCGTGGTCGTCCAGATTCTCTTTACAGCTACGGCCTCATCCATTTGATTGCCCTGGAGGATCGCTGGAGAAGCGCTGATGGAGAGCCCCGTGACGACGATCAGCTCGATGACTCTTACTGCATCTTGAAGCTGGGCGGGACCAACTTTTCCATTTCCTGAATTTCCAGGTGACTGGTGCATCAGGCAATACGCCAAGCATGCTACATTTAGAGATTTCCATTTCAAGACCATGGTAGGCCTCTGGATATTTGGTGATCCGAGAAGGGCTGCGCTGGTGGAGCAAGCAACACACCGTGCCCTGAGAAATCGTCGAGCACCAGTACCATCCAAGAGCCGAGAAGTCTACTGCTTGAAAGACCTGGAGCATGTGGAGCGCGCTCTCAAACAAAAAATGATACTTTCCAACCAACAGCTTCTTCAATTGCAGTCTGAAGACTTGAAAGACACGAGAAAACAAAAGAGAGGTCAACAGATGCCCGAGGATTCACCGGGCTACTGAGTTTGCAGCTTTTGCATTTCCAGCTGCAAGACTCGAATTTGTGTTTGAAATGAAGTTTCACAAAAGACATGCTCTGCGAGCTTGAAATCATTTGCGCCGCAGCAACTTTGGGTACTGCAGCACATTCTTCCTTATCTGTTCTGACTGACTATTTCTAAACCAAAGGAAACACACAGGCATTGCAACTTCTGATTGGCCTGGATTTGTTATCGATATTTCTCCAGGAACTGAACGATGAACGTTCCTTGCGCTTCTTCTGCGAGATCCGTGAGACCTGGACAGAATGGAAGAAGAGGCTGTGATGGCTGTGCCTCCAACGCGACATGCAGAATTTTGGATGAAACGTCAGACGCTGATTGAATGTTGAAAGTTTCAATATTCCAATCTATTCCAATCTTGATCTGCATCATTTCCATCTCATGAAGCTCGTTTCAAACCCTGAGAGACATTCTTTGTCGGACGCTGAAATTGCAGTTTCAACTACCAGTAGTACCGCACAAGGCGGTGGCGGAAGTTTCAAAAATAGTAAACCTATAGGAGACGTTGGTTGTTGTGAATCACGGATGGCAGAGCGAATCCACTGATGGACCGAAAGGTGGTTGGAGCTCTGTTTTCTGGAATGGCTGCAATGGCTGCAGTGGTCACCTCACCACAACTGCTGGATGTAGTGTGGTGTAGTGCATCTGTAGTTGTAGGTGTAGCTGTAGTTGTAGTGTAGTGGAGTTGTAATTATAAGTTGTAGTTTTAAGTTGTAGTTGTAAAGTAGTGTAATTAATTAGTGTAGTGTAGTTGCTATTGCAGTGTACTGTAGTGTTGTGTACTGTAGCGTGGTATAGTGTATTGCAGTGTACTGTAGTGTTGCGTACTGTAGCGTGGTATAGTGTAGTTGTAGTCTAGTGTCGTGTAGTACAATGTAGTGGTAGCTGCAGTTGTTGTGTAATGTAATGTGCTTAGTGTAGTGTAGCGTTGTGTAACGTAATGTACTTGTAGTTGTATTTGTAGCTGTAATGTACTGCAGTTTAATTAGTGCAATGTAGTGTAGCTGTAATTGTAGTTGTGGTGGTGGTGGTGGTGGTGGTGGTAGTGGTGGTAGTGGTAGTAGTAGTAGTAGTAGTAGGAGTAGTAGTAGGAGTAGTGGGAGTAGTAGCAGTAGTAGCAGTAGTAGGAGTAGTAGGAGTAGTAGGAGTAGTAGTGTTGTAGTGTTGTAGTGTTGTAGTGTTGTAGTGTAGTGGAGTGGTACTTGTAGTTCTAGTCGCAGTTGTAGTTGCAGTTGTAGTTGCAGTTGTAGTTGTCTCTCTATCTATCTGTCTATCTGCAAGCTTGAAATCGAAGCTATTCTGCGAGACTTCCTCAGTTTTTCGCAGCAATTCAGCGAGACGTCCTCAATTTTTGCACTTGGCAACATCAAAAACGAAGCAATTCTGCGAGACTTCCTCAGTTTTTGAAGTTGACAACATCAAAAACGAAGCAATTCGGCGAGACGTCCTTCAAAAATGGAAAGTTGAGTGCAGAGCTGACGGCCTCGTACCAATGCGTTTTGCGATTTGTCCACTCCATCTGTCTAAAGTACTGCACCTGCCAGGAAAAAGTGCCACTGGGTCATACGAAGTGCTGCACCTGTCACGCAAAATCATCTCAGCAAACCTGAAGATCTGATGCTCCAAAATGCAACCCCTCTCATGAAATCAGCGCCCGGACCTCCTAACATCTCTGATAAACAAGTCTCTTGTACTGCGCCTGCCACGGAAAATGCATCTTTGCAGATCCTCTTCAAATGCCCCACGCCTGCCATCCTTTTTGAAAATGCCACAAAACCCTCACGCTTGCTAATTTTTGAAAAGGTCCACAATCCCTCGCGCTTGCCGCGCGAAAGCACATGTGAACGTCCAAAAGTGGTCCGAACCCCCGGTGTTTTCAACATTGCTTCGCGCCACAGCGGCGTGCACTTTTTAGACATCGCAACTCTCAAAAGTGGTCCGAGCATGGTGCGCTTTGTACATTTTGACTTGGAAATGCGTTTTGCGCCACAACGGCGTGCACTTTTTCATCTCTCATCTGGCCAGCTGGCTCCGCACCCGCCGCTTTAGCGAGCCTACTTTTCGACCCTCCGGAGCCACAAATCATTGAAAAACCACAGTCTTTCGCGACTTTCCTACCTTTTCGCGCACCTGGATCTTCTTTCTTCTGGGACTTTCTCTTTTTCTTATTCTCTTCTTCTCTTCTCTTCTCTTTTCTTCTCTTCTCTTCTCTTCTCTTTTCTTCTCTTCTCTTCTCTTCTCTTCTCTTCTCTTCTCTTCTCTTCTCTTCTCTTCTCTTCTCTTCTCTTCTCTTCTCCTCTCGTCTCTTCTCTTCTCTTCTCTTCTCTTCTCTGACTCTTCCCATCTCTGCTTTTCATCTGCCCATATTGTCGGAAACTTGACTTCTAAACTTCCTTCGGCGAATATGTTTAATGTTCACATCCTATTTGCTTGGGATCCCAAACCATCCAATTTGGAAAGTCAACACTTGATCCAACCCTCAACTTTCAGAAAAAGTAAAAATAAAACCACTTTGTCGACCTATGAAATGGTTGAAATCTGTTTTTCCAATAGTTTTTCGTCTCTTTGATTTTTGGTATCCCAGCATGGCACAGGTGGACCATGGTGGACACTCCCGAGAAACCTCTCGTGGTGACGCCCCACACGGATGTGACAAAGCGCCGCAGCGACTGGGGCGGGGAAGGTCCACCTCAACGGAAAACCAAAAGATTCTGCTGAGACTACTTGTCGGCAACTATTGAATTATATTGAAATATGGGTCGTAAATGGTGTCCAAACCTTATACGCAAACCTTATAGTTCTTATGGTAGTTTTTCATCACCTTTGTGGAAGTGGAGTATACAGTACCCATATGCCGACCAAATGATTCATATGACATTTATGGGTTTCCTTCATTTTACTTCAGGACTTACAGTACGCCTCATGGCCATCTGCAGGCTTTCCACCGCTGTGGTCGTCCGACACCGCAAGGTGGGGTCTGTCAGACAGGTGCCTACTAAGCAGCATAGTTTTGCCAAGGAACTTACTTCACCCCTTCCAAGCATCCAAAACTGAAATTTCCTTGGTATTTTGATTGGTCTGTTCAAGAGCCGGTCACCAATGGATGGCGTGACGAAAAGTTCTTTCTTTTTGATGTTGGTACTAGGTACCACTGGTGTTTTGTATTTGTTTGAAATTGAACAGCCATATTTGGAGTAGCCATATGTGGGCAAACTATACTCTTGGGTGCCTTTGCAAAATTCTGATTTCAGTAATATTGCCTTTGAGTTTCCACAGTTCCGAAAGTCGCAAATGTATTTGTGCAACTTCACGGGTCGCCGCCTACCGTTGCGAGTTTGCTGGTGCAGCCATCAAGATGAAAGCGCAGCATGATACGGTGCCCATCCCAATTTGAGGGCGCCGTTGATTTTTTGAACTGTTGCAGCCGGTTGCAGCCTGATTGTTTTAGTTGTGCCCCAAGTCATCTCTTAGTTTCTTTATGTTTCCTTGCAGAAAAGAGGTGAGGTGAATCTAGGTTCAGATTTTTTTTATGTCCTACAAATCAATGTCAGGATCAAAATTCGGGTCTGCAAAATCACTGATTCTCAGGTGCTGAGCACGGCGGCGAAGGCCTTGGCAACAATTCCCAGCACTGGTAGAGAGGAGCTGGGCCTGGGAACCATTTTGCTTGGCTTCATCTGATTTGAAGCCTAAACTCAGGCGATTTATTGAGAGATATATATCTATGTGATATGTTGATATCTTCAATTTTTGGGGAATTGCGCGCCATGATTTTCAGTCTCGATATGTGATTCGAGAAAGAGCGTGTCAAACGCAAGAGCAACGGAAGTGGAAGTCCAGTTGATTCGGGGGGTTCCTGGCAACGTGTTACTTTGAGCATGTTGATATTGTCCTGTTTCGACTGCGTGTTGCTTTGTTTCGCCTGTTCACAGCATTGTACAGCAATGTGTATTTTTACTTTCATGTCGGGAGCCCCTTCAAATCCACCAGTTGGTGGCGTTTTTGTCTATCCCTTTCAAGCCGCGAAATTAGTCACATTGAGGGAATCCATGACATTCTTGAACACAGCCCTCTACTTGAAAGAATCGTGCTGGGACCCTCCGAAGCAACAAAACATTGGAAAAACACCATGTTTCGCGGCTTTTCTACCTTTTCGCGCACATTGATCTTCTTTCTTCTGACTCTTTCTTCTCTTCTCTGACTCCTGCCTCTGCTGCTTCATCTGTCGGAAGTTTGACATCTAAAGTTCCTTCGACAATTGTACCACATCCAAATGTTATGTCAAGTTATGTCTTTTCCTTGGAAAAATCAACAAATCTCTGGTTCCACAACTTTCCCAGTTTGAGGAGGTGGGCAAAGAACTGAGCTGCGTGATCCGATGGCCGCGGCTGAAGGAGACGGAGAAGGATGAGGCCCAAAGCATGGAGATTTCATGGCGCTACAGTGGGATATTCGGGAATAGTATGGGAATAGTATGGGAAAGATTCATGGGATATCAGGGAATATGATGGCAAATAAGGGAACATGATGGGATCTTGTGGGATATGAGAAGTAAATAGAAGTAAGGAATGTCAAAAACATAGCGACATAGTGGGACATCCGCAGAAAATAACGGCTGGCTAATGGTGATTCCCAGTTTTACATGTACCATCTTTTTTTCCCATATCAAATGGTGATGTGTTCAAAATGAGGATGTATCTTATGGTACAATAAATGATGATTGTCCAATAGAAATTATGTTTTAACTGATTTAGCTTATTAATCACCAAGAATAGTCTTGAATCACAAAAAAAATCGGGAATATGTAAGCTGGGCATAGGCCAAAACTGGGGCACCAATGGACCCACACTCGATTGGTCGTTTTTGATGGCATGGGTTTGACCTTTGCCCATTTTCCAATGGTTTGAATATGATTTACCCGTTGAACATGTCATTTCACCACTAAAATATGGTGCGGTTCCTTGACATTTGGGAATTTGGGTGACCTTAGAGTTTGGTTGCTTGACGGGGTAGGGTATATGATGTTTTCGCCATAGATGGTATACACCAACATCAGGGTTGGTTGAAGCCCCATGAAATTCAGCAGAACTCTGTTTCACCCCAAAATGCCGATATATTCACTAGATGAAGTTTACTGATCCTTTGATGAGATTGTGGCAACTCCAGTGTTTGTAGCATATGTTGCACCCAACTGTGGGTTCTGTTGCTACAAAGTACCATATGTTTGCAGTACCTTCAACACATGTACCGATGAAGCCATCCTGATATGTGAACCGCAGGCGCTTAAGATGCATGTCTTTGGCCATGCCACTTGGTGCCACTTGGTGCCAGTTGTTTTTGAAACTGCGAACAACCACCAGCTGAGAATAAAAAATGCACCAGCTGTGCCAGTGGATCATCCAAAGAACTGTGCACAATGTGGATTTCTGCATCCAAATGGTTTGAAGTGAGGTGATGTGGCGTGATGAGGGCCACGGATTTCAAGGCAATCCCAGACGGTTGCGAAAGGAAAGGGCAACGAAGTTGAATCGAAAGGATGGTAGTACTGTTAGTTTTCCATCCATTCTGTTGTCCATGTTCATCTATTTTTTGGGTGGCGTAGAGTTCTTGGATGAGAGTGAAGTTTGTTGCAGAGTCTTGGCAGTTCAACCAAACTCACAAGTTTGTCCTTCGATGGTGTTGTTTGATCGTTCAAGGAACTGACGGCATTTTTGTTTAGAAACACTAGGCAATAGACATTCATTGGGTAATGAGGATTATACGGATCAGATACAAAAATTTTTCGGAAAGGGGCCATGTCCACTAGCCACTATAGTTCACTATATCTTGTCATTTGTTCATGTTGTTTGTTTGCCACCCCGACCGCAAAAGGTGTGACATGTACTGGTCTAAATTGACAAATATATTACAATATGTTATGTTCCTCTGATTCTCATTGCAAAAATGTCATAACAAAATTGCGTGTCTCGAGAAAAATTCGTGATCAAAAACTCGTCTCAGTATTTAGGTGCAGTCCTTTTTCATGCGCATCCCAGTATAAATTGACTTCTGCGATAGCACCAGGATGCCATTGACATTGCCATTGTGACCCCTGTGACCCCTGTGACCGGCTAAGGATTCCACCACGCTGCTGAAAACATGTGACAAAAAGGGAAGCACCGCTGTCGCTTTGGGATGATCAACCTGTGGGCCGTCGATGGTGAAATCTCCACATCGAAGCATTGATGGCAAATGGATAAGGATAAATAAGGATACCAACAGATGTCTACGCTGTCACCAATTGCTTCTCTCCAAGAGAGGCTCTGTCGCGACAAGAGCAGTTGGAGAACGGCTTGGACGGAAGATTCATAGATTCGGATTCAATCTAGTGTAGTCACTGAAATTTTGGAAACACTTTGGTTTGTAATTTTTGAATATGTTTTAGTTTGTTGATAGGTCATGTTATCCCATGGTATCTCGTTGGTGAGCCGTCCGTAGCAGTCCGGCTCGCCGTCGGCTCGTGACGTAGACGACACGGCAGGGCCGGCACAGCGTCGATCTGTGGGGATGAAGTGGCATCCTTCACGGAATTTGTTGGGAACAAGAAATTTTAGTAGCAAACCATCCAAGTTAGATCCCAAAGTCTGCATCTATTGCATCTTTGATCTCATATTGTCACTATGGTCCAAGTGTTTGGATACATTTTGGACGCAGTACTTCGAACCACTCCCCAAGTGCTTCGGCCCCACGCATGGCGAGTGAGGAGGAGACGTATCTGACAGGTCTGAGAATCCAGGTCTGAAATGGCCATTTTTCGGGTATGTTCAGACACTTCAAGAGGAAAGCTGCCTAACAGAGGTGACTATTGTGCCACGTCCTGCAAAGAATCCCAAATTTCTGCATGAATGTCCTTATCCGTCGATGATGTTCCAGCCAGCCACGTCAGCTTGCGAAAGGGCAAAGGTCAACCATTTAAGCATTCTTCACCCGATTGGCGGTTCCAACAGTTTCTTATTTTGGCTTCAAAAATCTGGAACGATGCCACACAACTCATCTATTTTGAGACCGTGTTGCCCAAAAACAACAACTAACCTGTAGGCGGTTATCCAACTGCTGGCAGATTTGATCACCAAAGTCCCAGGCGGAAAAAGAACGGCGAAAAGCCATCGATTTTACCTAGATTTCATCGTGTATCATGAATTTCTTCCATGGGAAACATTTACTGGGAAGATTGTTCTTTTACTCGATCAAAGCCTACAACATCAGATCCTGGTTGGATGTCCTATTTCTATACCTCCCCTTTTTTCAGAATTAAATCCATTGAAATCCCCTGCGTTGAAACCATTAGACGACCCAATTTGGGTGACTTTTTGGTGCCTCAGGAGGCTCTGAGCGAGGTGCGGCGACACTACGCCGTAGCAGAGAAGATCGGTGAGGAAATTGGGAGGGCCACAGGGATGTTTTTTTCGAAAAAAAAAACGAACCATCCAAAACCTATGAACTACCAGGGTTACATAGGGTTACCATGTTTGGAGGAAATGAACATCCATGAATTCCAGCCAGCTATTTTGATATTCACCATGGTCACCAGTGTTGTTTATCTAATGTTATTAGTAAGCCCAGGTGATTATATCCTATGGATTTGATTTTTTTTTGATTTGTTGGAGATCAGATGCCAACTTGTTGGGGATTGATATCCATAAATGTGGGATGTTATGTGTCAGAAATGGATCAATGAGCAGGGATTCTTATTAGATTGCTGGTAATATGTCTATGTATGTCTATGTTAGAGAATAAATACCAGGTAATGATATGTATTGATCATTATTCAATCATTATACATCCAATATACAAAGGTCTGGTCAGGCTACAATCTGCCACAGTTCCATGTTCGCCGACGCTCGACGTCCGCCATGTCCAGGGATCCTATGGCACTGTCTATGGCGCCAGCTGTTTGACCACTGGCCGCCGGGTGGCCATCAAGAGGAGCCATGGTGGCACAAAATGGCATCACAACACCATGGATTGTATCAACTGGGCAAAAAAATGGATAGAAAATGTTCAAATAAAATTTGTTTATAATGTGTTTAATGGAGAACAGTTGCCTCCACTCAAGACTCTGTTGATGCTCTGGGGCCTGTTGAGATTCCACTCCTAATGATACCGCAGACTTCAAGTATTGCCACAGGTGGTGATAGCTGGTAACCTCAGCAACCTTTTTGCAACTTGACTTCACTCTGCCAGGAGTCCTTGCAATACAGAGGAGGGGGTGCCAACCACCGCCTTAAGAGAGATGTCTTTGCTTCGATGCATGGCTGGTTTGGTTTGGGAAATTAGAGAAAATGAAGGTCTGATTAGTGAGCAAAGGAGGAAGAAGAAGACGAAGAAGAGATCAGGGATGATCAGTGATAAAAAAAATTGGTACTCTGTCATTTCTGGTGAATGAACAGCTAGGGGGTAAACACCAATTGGCACAGGGGATATCGCACAGCGGGGTTCAATGAAGACACCAGCGGGCGAGGGCTTGGATTCAGGTGGACACTGTGCTGGGAAATCATGGGAAATCTACAGTACTTATTTTTTCAAGGTCACACTTTCGAGGTGAACTCGCTGTGATGTGGTACGGCTCTGGCCAGCAGTTTTGAATTTGAAGGATTTAAACTGATTTAAACTGTTGGAAATAGTTATTAGACCGGAAATGATTAACCCCAATAGGGATGGTTCAATAACAGATTGCGGATTAAAGACACAAACATTGCATGATGGATACAACTTTTCGCAACTGTTTCGGTATTTTACATGTTCGATACTTGTCTCTCTTTATGGGGGATGATTGGATGAGCGCCAACGAGCTGAGCTTGAAACGGCCAAGTCTAACGTGTCCATTCCTTTTTTCATCCATTCAGAACTTCAGTTCCATCATTTGATCTTCAATTCTTAGTGCGAATGGCTGGATTAAAACGATTAAAAGCCCGTCCGGGATACATGTTGAATATACATAAAAATACCCTAACCTACTAATCGCAAATTCCATGTTCAAACTTCCCAATTGAAATCACACTGCCAATCCAATGCACCTGTCTGCATCCAGGAAGTTTGAGGCACCCGCATGTGATCAAGCTCTACGACGTGATCGCAGGAAGCATGAATCGCGTTTGTGGACAATGGATGACAATGAAAGACTCCGAACATCACTATAATATCACTACAATATCAATCAATATCAATCAATATCAATCAATATCAATCAATATCAATCAATATCATTACCATGTGCCAATCTCTGCTTGAAATCATGAGCTTGTGATGAGGGGATATAAAGGGAACAGTTCCACGTCATCATGGGATGGGTCAGGTACTGGGCAAGTTCCCTCCAAAGTGGCTGAATTTGGTCAAATATCCCTAGCAAAGCCTATTTTATTGGCTATATTATTATAATATATACACCCATTCTGCTGGATATGCATCCCCATTTTCTTGGATCTATACCCCCGATTGGATGCAAATAGCTATGTATCTTTGTATGTTTGAATATCTACAGATACATGTATGCATACTGGTATGTAGAAGCACTCATTTACATCCATACATCCATCCATACATACATACATACACTCTGCCGCAGCTGAAGGCAGCTTCAATATACAGCATGCAAAAAAAAGTATATTGTATTGTATGCATACATACGTACATGTACATATATATATATATACATGTATCATAGATATTCAAAACGGGTGCAGTGCAGTGCGTATCCAGGCGACAGCTGCATCTTTCTGATCTTCGATCGCTTCGACCTGGACCTCCGTCGCTACTTGCGCCGTCACGGCGCCTTCCACGGGGATCAGCTGCGGCAGTGCAGCCGGCAGCTCTTCTCAGGTGCCGGAGCGTCAATACAAAAAATGGAGCTGATTGATGAACAAAAGATATAATCGATTGACTCAGATTCACCACTGAAGCCAAATCCGAAGCTACTTTCCGCAGTATGAAGTTTCATGAAGCTTCCATTTTTTTTGCTGCCGGAGCTGTTCGCCGACCGCGAGGCCTGGCGCATTGTCATCAACGGCTGGTGCTTCATCGGGATTTGTTGCTTGGAGAGAAACACAAGAAATATGGTCATTGCCAAAGCCAAAGCCCCAAGTTTGGCAGCTGTTTGGGCTAAACAAGTTTAGCCATAGTTTGGGGTGATATCCTGGCCTAAGGTGACAAGTTGGTGCTACCCTTTGTGTTCTTCCCACTTCGAAGTTGGAGATCAAGACCAAAGACATGTTCTCATCAACTACCAATTCTGGCCTGATTCTGACCTTGCTTCGGGATGGAAGTTGAAGCCCATGTGGCAGGCCATGTCAGCATTTTTGATGGAGTAATCTAGTACTGTAGTA
This sequence comes from Cladocopium goreaui, assembly GCA_947184155.2. Lineage (NCBI taxonomy): Eukaryota > Dinophyceae > Suessiales > Symbiodiniaceae > Cladocopium > Cladocopium goreaui. The sequence continues at coordinate 576,828 of CAMXCT020001402.1, read as the reverse complement.
CCAGCCATTTGAATCCATTTGGAGCCACAAATAGTGTCACATAGTGTCACTGTGAACTGTGATTCCCTCAGGAAGCCTCAAAACATCCTGTTGAAATTCGACGCCAACTGTGCGGTTCACCTGGTTCTGGCCGACCTGGGCTTGGCGCGAATGTGGCTCGGCAGCTGGGTAGGAAATGTAGGCGATGTAGCTGTAATATACCGTCAAGGAACCGTGAGCACATGACAAATGATTGGAATGATTGGATAGTAATAGAGCAATAATTGGACGAATCAAAGCCCTGCAGACAGTCGGATGGTTAGAATTAGCCCTTCCCGAACTTAATGGTTTCACCGGCCGGGCATGGCTAGATGATGTTGGCAGTTGCAGTTGTGAGCGTACTGGTTTTTTTTCAACAACCCTTGGTTGTTCAGTTGCGTCAGGAAAGATTTAGAGCATTGACAGACCGTTTACCAAGATGTTTACCTTCATCTTTCCTCCGTTTCCTCCAGGTTGTACATGGGACAGGCTCCTTCTACCCATCAGGCCTCCGAAGATGCGCTCTAAATGGAGAGCGCGACAATGTTTCATGAATCGAGGGTTTCTATATATAATATATATATATATACTATATATTGGGGGAGGGAGTTGTAACATGCTTTAGACACGCTTGGAATGAATCCATCAAACCTGGCAGGAACCGCAGATGTTGTCAAGACTCATATCAGTTAAAGTCACTCATAGCTGTCTATCCCCCCTGCCATGTCATTGCTGTGGTTGCAGACCTTTCAGGCTTGTGAATCATTGTGATTCATCCAGAATCCACTGGTTACATCTGGGATTCCGCCATGAAATGGGGGCTTAGCACTTAGCACCATGAACATGAGATCCTATGGTATCATTGGATTCTCCATTTGGCCATCAGTGTATTGGGATAACATAGACTGGAAAAAAGGATTCTTTTCAATTAGCTTAGAATTAGCTTTAATATCTTATTAATATCTTTTTAATATCTTTAATTCATGTGTTCAATTTGCAGGTCTGCACCTTGTGGTATCGCTCCATCGAGCTTCTTCTTGGACAAGTGCACTATGGGCCCGCCATGGATGTGTGGTCCTTGGGCTTCTCGCCCAGAAACTGTGACGTCGTCATTTTTCCCAATCGATTTTTTCTTGTTTGCCAACAGAACTGGGGCAACCCGACAAAACCACAAATTCTCATGGATTCAAGCTGTGATTTCGGCCAACAAATTGTGGATTTTTGCCAACGAAAGAGGAAATGACGGAGTTTGACTAACTTTGATCAACAGACAGAGGTTTCACCAATGAACACAAAAAGGATACAGGCAGAAAGAGATAGGAAGGCTCTTGGTTTGTGACTGCTTGCAAGACGATCCCGGATCGTTCGCGTTTCTGTAGGACTAAGGCAATACTGGAACAAGGAGTTTGATAAACTGCGCATGAATTGCACATGAGTTGCATTGAATAGACGGTTTGTGGCTTTGGATGGCAAGATTCTATCAAGGTTTGCTGTACTTGTAGCACTCACGCTTTAATCACCTCTGTGATGAGGCGATGAAAGATAAAGTGCAACTAGCATTCTATGTTACTTTATGTTAGTTGTTTGGAGCCAGAAGACTTTAAGACTGCTAGTATCTTGATGGATCTTGATGGATGTATGGATGCATTAGCTCTTCATGCCAAACTTCAATGTGTCACACTGCTCAGCAGTGCTCTAGCCTATCGCCAAGACTCCAGATTTCCGTCTGGTGATACTTTTCTGGGAATGGCTCAAAATCATATACTCCAAAAACGATATAAGTCACCTGACCAAAAAAACGTTGTAAGCCACCTTAACGACCTTAACGTTACCCTTGACACCCAGATCTCAGAACGATCACAACAGGTTGCATCCTGTCCGAGATGGCAACGACGCGGGTTCTCTTCCCCGGAGACTGTGAGATCGATACCATCTTCAGGCCAGGTGGAAGCTGCAAAGGATGCACAACAGGACAGTAATGACGTGTTTGTAAAAATAAAATTGCTGACGTTCTTCTGCTACTTGATGTAAAGTATGATTACGTATGAATATAGACGCGTACACTTCTAGGGCCTCTAGGGAAATCAAAACAGCTTCAGAGCTTGTTTTTGTGGTGTGTATGGTTGTGTCTCATTACCATTGGTTCGTTCCCAGCTACCCATTGGTTCGCTGGATCATGACATTGGTATCCCAACGGTCTCCCAGGATCTTCAAGCTGCTTGGTGCGGAGGCTCGGATTCAAGCCTCGATGTTTGGCCATGCGGCTTGAAAGATAGGAATATCAAGTAGGATTTTATCAAATGATGCTGCAACCAACAGCAACCAATACAGGCATTCAGGGATTAACAAAAAATCCTCCAACATGAACAAGAATATCATAAAATGATATAAAATGCATCATCAAATGTGCCATGTTATTGTTTTTTTGCCACCCCACCCACTGAGTCCATGAAAAACTTCCATCCTGAGGTACCCCCAGCGAAATCACCTGGCCGGGCGTGTCGAAATTGGAGCATTTTAGCTGGGATCCATAGTGCCAGGCAGTGGAGCTCTCCCCATCCGAAATCCCTTTTTTGTCAGATGAAAAAATCATGGAAAAAAGTCATTCGTTTCCCTGAGGAGAATCCAATGAATCCAATAAATTATTGTGATGATTGTCAATTATTGTCACCATTGAGGAATATCATGATCCCATGAATATCATGATCCCATTGATGATAATAATCCATTGTATAATTATATCATTGACAATCAGGATTGTGATCATTTGTATCATTGTCCTGATGAGGCCATGGGAATAGCCGCATAGCCACCAATCACAAATCCGTATCGACTTTTTTGGATCACCATACGGAATATCCAAGCCAGGAAAAGTCGAAAAATTAGGTGGATATTATGTTACGGTGTTTGGCATCTAAAGAAGACTCACAAGCATTTGTTAACCCAGATTTTTTGAATGGACGTCCATTGTTTTTTCAAGATTATCTAGGATAGCCAGTAGGAGATGTCCCAATGTTGGTTAGCCACTATCATAGTGCTGTCTCTGATGTTGGTTAGCCAAAATTGAATTCAAAAACACAATCAGTGGATGTTGTCATACTAAAATGGCCGGCTCGTTATTGGTTTGTCATGATTAATGGTGTTCATGTCCACAATGCACACGAGGATGTAACCTCTCAATCCAAACACAACTTTCTGCAGCTGTGTTCCAGTCACATATTGAAACCATATCTTTGAGGTATATCCAGTGAGGTTTGTCTAGGTTTTCTTAGGTTGACTTCCTTCATACACACGGCAAAAGAGAGAGTAAGGTTCTCACGAGGAGGGCAACATAAGATGCTGGACATCAAGTCTGGCCACCAACATACGAATTGTTCGAAAAGGAAACTAAAATCTGCCAGAATTAGCAGTATATTATCATTATTAATCAGTATATATATATGATCTGTTTTTTTCTGCCAGACTCGGACAAAAAAGCTGTCCACTCTCTGTGGCTTCCTGGCTTCCCACCTTCCCGGCTGCAGGTGAGGACTTCCCCATTTGGAGCCCGCCTGATCGATTGCAAGGCAGTCATCCAGCCATTCAATGCAGCCCTATGGGCCCAATGAATAGATCCAATACTACAAGGTGGTGCCCCCAAGATAGCGTTCAGTTGGTGCAAATAACTCCAATAACTCTGGTTTTTATAGGTGATATATCTATAGTTAATGGGCTTATAAACCAACTTATAACTGGGGGGCACCACCTTGTAAAACAAGGTTTCTAAGGTGCTACTTCATAGGAAGGGAGTATACACCTGGTGTTGTTAGGGAAAATGATTATAAACCCGTGGGTTTTCCGGTTACCACATATTTGTTGAAATCTATATTGGCAATTGACAATATGATGGGTTGTGAGCCCATTCTATGGCACGGACATTCACCTACTGAGAATAGTAGCAGCTAGTGGCGACCATGAAAAAGGGAATCCAAGTATGTGGGCACATGCCTTTTTTTAATCTTAAGCAACAAAGATTGAATATACACATGGTGATATGGTGATGTGATGCTGGATTCCATATGATGTTTATCGCACCACATGAATTCGCATATGAATTGTCGCATGCGATGGCGATCTGTCGGTGAGGATCCTGACCAGAACATGGCACATTCCCATGAGAACTGAAAAATGGCTACACCATGGTACATGGCAACCTGAAAAATGGCTCCCAAAGAGGATTTTCGTATTGGGTATGGCCCCAAAGGGTGGGTACATGGCAACCCCGAGACTCGTCGATGCCAGATGTGGGCGTCTTGGGCGAAGATGGTCTCGATCTCCTGGAGCAATGTTTGAACTACAAGGCGCCCCAACTGGGAGAAGGGGGGTACTTAGATGTGCTTAGTGGGTGTAAACTTGATTGTTCGGAGTTCTAAATTGGATCCTTGGCTCCAGAGTAGTCTAGCAAGACTCATCGTCCGACGTGTGTTTGTAAGGGCACTCTTACTAGTAGCAATATCCTGTTGATACTGACATGAAACCCCACCAAATAAGCTTGGTACTTGGTCACTTGGGCATGTTTGGCTGCTTAAAATTTAAGACTGCATCCTAAATTATCGATCGATTCCCGATCGATTCCTCATCATCCAACCTCATATCCTGTCGGATGGAGCTGGGCTGTTGAATGAGGAACAGCTCTCGATGTTGCTTAACTGGCTTAACTTCCGATTTCAGGTTTCGATGTGTCAAAGAGATCCTTTTTCTCGCCCCAGCACCACCGGAATCATCGGAATCATCAGAATCATCATCAATAAAAATCATTGGATATGATTGGTGTATCTTCCAACCCCCCATCCTGTCCCATCTACAAATATCCTCGTCAGGCGGCGTGGCGCATGACTGCGCCCCAGGCACTGCGACACCCCTTCTGTCGCATTGAGATGCGGGGTGACGAAACCAGGTTTTGGATGTGAAAAATGCGAAACATCTAACGGAGATACCACAATGATTTACGATGATCATTTGATCCCCAAATGTTCCTGGAATGCTTTTTGGGACATCCACCGGTTTCAACAGAGGAAGCGCGTTCAGTTTCTCTGGGTTCCAACTGCGTCTGCCGAGATGCACGGACGCACATCTCATTTAGCACTTGGGTGTTCACTCCATCCCTTGGAGACGAACTGCTGTCGAAAACTTGCCCGCACCATTTGCTGGCAGAGCCAGAACACATTCCACCTGGCTATGGGCCATGGCCCGATAATTAAGTGCCTGAGGCTGAGAGTTGCCCGTGCAAGGGCAAGCAAGGGCCCGGCGACGAATTTAGGGGTGCAGCTGAAAAGTGACAGCAATGGCTGTTCTGGGTGAGCCAGAGTATACTGACTGGTGAATGGTTGAATGACACCTCGATACGGGGTGAACCTTGTTGAGCAGTTGGCTTAAGTCCGTTTAAGGATCTATAATGAATTCATTTGACTCATAAACTCATAGCCTTGAAGGCACAATCCCAATGGAATAGTTGGGCACAATCCCGCTGACCCCTGGGCTTTCTGGTACAATGCCTGCACCACCTGACTTCAAGGATTATTTCTAGCCATTCTATCCACCAATGATGAAGTGAACATAAGTGAACTAAGTGATGTACATCCTGCTGAGAATTAACTTGATCAAGGGATAGCTCAGACTTCGTCATGTAGGTCCCCACTTGCCATGGGGCCCGTTACTTAAAATGTATACGGATCGACTCTTGAGGAGTCGGGCAAGCTTTCCATGAATCATAAAATTATCCCATGCTCGGCAAGTTTTCTTTTAGATATTGTTCATATATTGTTCATATGAATGATTCATATCCCATGGTAAAAATGGATAATGCTGGATGACTTGGGGGCTCTGTGACTATGGCTGCTTTTTAGCCAGTGGCTCCAGCAGGGTTCAGTCGCACTGAAAAGCCGGGACCCCGCGGTCAGGACCTCGGTAGTCCCATTTTGGGTGACTCATGGCCACCTCGGGTAGGTCCCCTACAACCCTACAAAAATTGACGAAAATTTCTATCAGATTTTGGTGAATGTGAACTTGGGGATTTGGAAATTTGCTGATGGAAAAAAAGTGAGCTTTCGTGTTGGGGATATAAATGGAAATGTTTAAACACAGACCTCGAGATTTATAATTGAAATTACAAGTTTAGCTTCAAAAATGCTAATTATCATGGTGTGATGAGGGTTCACATGGATATGGTGTTATGCAAAATGGATCAAAATGGTGAATAATATGACCAACAAATACCAACAAAAGACGTAAGAAAATAACCATAAAATTGCGCAGATGACCCGTTTACTTACCTCTATAACCATAAAATTGCGCGTCACGAGGCATACAAACAACAATATCATACCTGGGTTTGTCCAAAACTGGGGCATTCAAGTGACCCCCCCAATTTATGGTGATGTAAGATGAATTTTGATGATCAATCATGGATTTAAGGATGTACTCTTTATTTTTAGACAAACTTATTTGGGACATTTTACCACTCCCTCTTAAGATTGAAGATCACCTTGGTCTCACCCCATGGTGCCAAGGCCTGTCTCCTTGCATGGTGGAGGCAGATTGTCATGTCTCGAAAAATTGGGGTGATGCTCAGGGTCGAACTGTTGAGGGGATGCTTTAACTTTGCACATCCCCAAATATGAGCAGAAAATTCTTGTCTGCCTGCAGGTATCATTATTCCAGCTGGTTGTTGATATGATTATGATATGATTCTTTTATGGATAATAAAGCTATTATGAAATGAATACATCAATATGATATGTTGACGTATCAATATACTATGTGATATCCCATGATAACATATCCTGGTTTAGTATGAAATATGTTGAAGTATGGCAAGTGTGGCATATCTTTGTGGTACTGTAGGTGTTCTTGCAACGAAATTCACCCGTCATCCCAGTCATCCCAGTAGTGAGGCTTCCGAGAATGGGGCCTTATCCACCAAGGCCATGGTTCCAATGTGATGACCCAGCCAATCTCGGGTTCTTGTTTTGTGGCTATCAATATGTCTGGGTAAATTTCATCACGACCTCACTGCGACCTCACTGGGAATAATGGTTAGTCAGGGGAATCATCCCCAAATGGCCTTATTTCAGGTCAGTGAAATATTATAATTTACCCAGATATGTGACTAAACAATGCGAGGCGATTTATCAGAGTCACTGTAAGAAAGACCCACCCAATGAGTAGATCTTGCCAGCTGGTAGCGCCCAAACCATCCAAAGGGCTGAGATGCTCCAAGAGCCAACAGACCCCACATGTAGCAAAGCACCTACAATGGAGTACTGTATGTACATATGCGTAGTCCTATTCAGACCAAAAAAAGGATATGTTCACATACATATGTGTGCACATATCTAGACATGTAATTTTGATATACATTCTGGTATTACCATTCTATATATGTATACATACGTATGTCTATATCTATCTTGATTGACTAAAGATTTTGTCCACTATGGACTCTAATATCAACCAGGAGAAGCTCGAAGCTCGAGCCAAGCGTTTCGGTGCCAGCGAAGCTCGGCTGAAACCACCGATGCCAGATTCAACAGGTGGAACACGTGCTGTTGTCCCTAAATAGGAAACATATCTTGGAAATAGAAATATCCTGAGATGTTTGTCTTGTTACTTTCCTACAAAAAGGGAACCGTTTTGGGTGCGTCAATTCTTTCGAATCACATTGCTGTTGTTTTCAGCTGTCCTCACAATTTAGATTGGGTGAAACCTGTTTTGGGCAGAGAATCAATACAGATGGGCTTACAGAACAAATAGCCGCAATAGCCAGTTGATGGTTGCAAAAATCTGTTGTGTATCCGCAAAAAATCTTCGGAGGTTGATTCACGTTGACGACTACATTCTTGGTTGAAACCATCAACCATGCTGTGTTTGATTCGTAAGTGCAGTATTGAAAGTCAGTATGCCAGGAAGGGCAGTGAAATCCGTTCGTTCGTGTGCCTTTTTTCGGTGACACAAGCATTTCACTCGATGCGATCCGGATGATCTTCCAACTGGATCCGTATATTTATCATTATTGATGAGAAGAACATCCCATATTTCCACAATATATTGATGAGAAAAACATATTTATCATACAATAATGGATCAAAAAAAAAGTTGGATCCCATATTTATCATCTCATCATGTTACAAAAACATATTGGTGAGAACATCCCATACCCTCTGGTTATGTCAAAATAGCTATTGAAAATGACCCAGTCGAAATAGTGGATGTTCCCATTAAAAATGATGATTTTCCATAGTTTTGTGTATGTTTACCAGAAGGTATATCATCATATATCCTATCAAATCCCATTAAATGCCATTGAATCACCATTGAATCCCATTAAAACACCATTAATGGGTATGTTCCATATCTTTCCCAAAAAATCCACGGTAGGATTTCCCAGAAAATCCCAGGTCCAGGGGAGCGACGCTGCAGCCCGGGCAGCACGTGCCCAACGCTTTGGTGCCCATGGGATGGCCGTCCGTTTCGAAAAAAGTGGAAGATGGAAAGATGAAGGGTATATCCCAGAAATCATATATACAATATATACATATACATATGTATATATATATATGTTGTTTTAACATATATATGTATGTATGTATGTAATGTAATGTAATGTAATGTAATGCAATGCAATGTAATGTAATGTAATGTAATGTATGTATGTAATGTATGTAATGTATGTAATGTATGTAATGTATGTAATGTATGTAATGTATGTAATGTATGTAATGTATGTAATGTATGTAATGTATGTAATGTATGTAATGTATGTAATGTATGTAATGTATGTAATGTATGTAATGTATGTAATGTGTATGTAATGTATTGTATGTAATGTATGTAATGTATGTAATGTATGTAATGTATGTATGTATGTAATGTATGTAATGTATGTAATGTATGTAATGTATGTAATGTATGAAATGTATGTAATGTATGTAATGTATGTAATGTATGTAATGTATGTAATGTATGTAATGTATGTAATGTATGTAATGTATGTAATGTATGTAATGTATGTAATGTATGTAATGTATGTAATGTATGTAATGTATGTATGTATGTAATGGAATGTAATGGAATGTAATGGAATGTAATGGAATGTAATGTAATGTAATGTAATGTATGTAATGTATGTAATGTATGTAATGTATGTAATGTATGTAATGTATGTAATGTATGTAATGTATGTAATGTATGTAATAAATGTAAATGTAATGTATGTAATGTATGTAATGTATGTAATGTATGTAATGTATGTAATGTATGTAATGTATGTAATGTATGTAATAAATGTAAATGTAATGTATGTAATGTATGTAATGTATGTAATGTATGTAATGTTGTATGTATGTATGTATGTATGTATGTATGTATGTATGTATGTATGTATGTATGTATGTATGTATGTATGTATGTATGTATGTATGTATGTATGTAATGTATGTATGTATGTATGTATGTATGTATGTATGTATGTAATGTATTAATGTATGTAATGTATTAATGTATGTAATGTATGTAATGTATGTAATGTATGTAATGTATGTAATGTATGTAATGTATGTAATGTATGTAATGTATGTAATGTATGTAATGTATGTAATGTATGTAATGTATGTAATGTATGTAATGTATGTATGTATGTATGTATGTAATGTAGTATGTATGTATGTATGTATGTATGTATGTATGTATGTATGTATGTATGTATATGGGTGTGTGTCTGTATGTAATGTAATGTATTGTAATGTAGTGTACTGTAGTGTAATGAAATGTAATGTAGCGTAATGCAATGTAATGTAATTCAATGTAATGTAATGTATGTATGTCAATAAGGATGCAACCAGGAGTTTGTTTTGAGGCAGAAACGAACTTTTTGACAGGAGAAAGGTTAGTTCTCCTGGTTGAAGCAAATTATTCTAGACGGCAGAAAAGCTTTCTGTTCCAGGCGGAAACTAATGTTTTGGTGTTGTCCAAGCTTGGGACTGGAAGCAGTGGAAAGAGAAACGCATGTTTTCCTTCAAAAACTAACGTTTCCCTTGCGAAAACGTAAGCTTCAGGGATCGAAACAAACCTTTTTTGGAAACGTCAGTTTGAAACTAGAAACTCAAAACAAACTCTGTCGGAACTAGTTTGAAACGCTCAAAAACAAACCTTTTTTCGACTAGTTTGTTTGTTTGTTTGTTTTTGCAAAAATGTTTGTTTCAGAAACGTTTGTTTTAGGCACGGACACAAACTATTCTACAAAACGTTTGTTTTGGGTTGGAATAACAAACTGCCAGACTGCCAAGCTGAAACGTTTGTTTTTCACGGACACGGAAAGCTTTTTGTTTCGAACAAACCTTTTCGTCTGATAAAACTTACGTTTCGAAACGTTAGTTTGAAAGCAATGAAACCAACCTTTCGGGCTGCCCCTCATCTCGGCCTCGCCATGCTGTGGCAACTGTTTCATATTCACCATCATTCCTCTCTGTCGGCATCGCCAATGACCTATCGAACTGCCTCGCCATGCTCTTCTTGTCTGCAGTACGGTGCCACTTCTTCCTTTTTCACGCCTTGTCGATTGTCTCCGATCCGAGAAATTGCCGCGTACATGCCGCTGCCTGCCATGTACCGCCGTCGCCAAACAGAAGGCGCCCGCTGCAGTATTCTAGTTTTTCCCCTGCAGTTGTTCTTGCTCTTCTTCGTCTTCCTTTTCTTCGGCTTCCTTTTCTTCTTCTTCGTCTTCTTCTTCTTTCTTTTTTTCTTCTTCTGCTTCTTCTTCTTCTTCTTCTGCTTCCTCTTCTACTTCGTCTTCCTACTGCGACTGCTCTTGCTGTTGCTGCGGCTGCTGCTAATGCTACTGCGCCCCGCCGCCTCCTGCTTGCGCCCGCTGCCTGCTGCTGCCGCTGCCACCGCTCCTGGTGCTGCTGCTGCTCCGGGGAGCAAGCGGAAACTTACAAACTCATTTTCTCGGTCTTGGAAACCTTTGTTTCTCGACCTCGAAACGTTAGTTTTGAAACCTTAGTTTCCCTGTGGTTCCGATAATCTCTCCTGTAAACGTTTCTTTTCCCTTCCGGAAACAAACCTTTCCAACGCCCAAATTTTTGTTTCTGGAGCCAGAAACACCCCCCAAAAACTTTGTTTTTCCCCCAGAAACAAACCTTTTTCCTCAGAGTTAGTTTGTTTCTCCCGCCCCCCCTACAACCCAGCCGGGCCTCGGGTTTAGAGACTAACCCTTTCCACTTCAAAGCTAACCTTTCAAACTTGAGTTTGAAACATGCTGATCGCGCCCACACTCATGTATGTATGTATGTATGTAATGTATGTATGTATGTATGTATGTATGTATGCATGTATGTATGTATGCATGCATGCATGCATGCATGTATGTATGTATGTATGTAATGTATGTAATGTATGTAATGTATGTAATGTATGTAATGTATGTAATGTATGTAATGTATGTAATGTATGTAATGTATGTAATGTAGGTAATGTAGGTAATGTATGTAATGTATGTATGTATGTATGTTTGTATGTATGTATGTATTGTATTGTATTGTATTGTATTGTATTGTAATGTATGTATGTATGTATGTATGTATGTACTGTATGTAATGTATGTAATGTATGTAATGTATGTAATGTATGTAATGTATGTAATGTATGTAATGTATGTAATGTATGTAATGTATGTAATGTATGGAATGTATGTAATGTATGTAATGTATGGAATGTATGTAATGTAT
>CAMXCT020001402.1:557671-560171 GCA_947184155.2 Cladocopium goreaui | reverse complement strand
TCGATTTTAGGGGATTTGTTGAACCGGATTTCTCTGGTAAAGACATTTGAATTTGATGAGATTCAAATCATCCATTTGTCACCACTTTGAGATACTTTGAGCTGGATAAAATGGATGATTTTGGTGCTTGAACAAGATGGAGCGCTGATGTTGAAATACCTGGCGCCCAAAAGTTTGACCTAGGCTGCACCAACAATCCCGCCAAAAAGATGACCCCAATGTCGGTGATTGACAAGTGAACATCGACAGCCATCCCATCCGAAGCATCGCCGTGTCAAGGTCAGATTGGAGCGATTGGAGAAGAGGTGCCATCGACTTGGATGGTGGCACGGTGGAAGATGATCAGGTCGATACATGGTCGATATCCCATGGAGTAGCCTCCCGAGATTTTATCACTGGCCCAGATCAAACGAAAGATCGGATGGCCATGATGGCCCCTTAGAATGAGTGGCAAAATATTCAGGAAACTTGATGAGATGAACATGGACCATGGTTTCTGAGCTTTCCCACAAGCATCAATCAATCATCAAATGAATGTCTTTGTTGCTTCAATCCCTTAAGCCAATCCGGCGACATGTTCATTTCTGTTGAATGCATCTCCTGTTTTTCTCAGTTATATAGTTGGATGCATCACCATATGTTCATTAATGCATGTCAATATTGAGCATCCATTGTATAATTTTATCCAAGTCTCATGTATGTCAATTTGTTCAATCCCACCCATTATCCAAGATGGGGATATCATATAATAAGTATAATGAATTATATATGTTCACTTCCAAACTATCCCATCCCATCCTCATGTTTCGAGGCCGACGACGCCGAGAAGCGGAAGCAGCGCCTGGCGCGCTTCGGGGTCGTCACCGGCATCGGCAGCGACAGGCGGGGTCCCCATAGACATAGAATGGCTATATCGGTATATCCCTATCTATATAGTAAATACATATATATATGTTATATTATTATATATATATATACACGATATATAATTATACATATTATATTATATATTTATACACAGACATTATAGTAATTGAGTTAAACCCAGTAAACAGCCATGTCTTGGGGTCATTTGACATTCCAAAAAAGGTTCTTTTCGCCCAGCTGATAGCAACCTACTGAAATGATCACAAATCTGCACTAACGTCCCAGAATATCTCATGATAAAAAGAATGTCTGTTTAATGACCCATATTTCATGGATATTCATGGATATTCATGGATGATAACCGATATGAAGCCCATTTAACCGCCATTTTCATCGGACATGGCCCTAGGATGGAGACGCGCGCCAAGCGCTTCGCTGCCAGCGAGGCCACGGCGACCCAGGCGACCGCCGAGACCGAAGGTGCCAGATCCTGCGGGAGATTCAAGCAGAAATATCTATGTCCCGATGTGTTTCGTTTTCAGGTTGCATAAAAGCGTGTATGTATGTATCTATATATATATATATTAATGTAAATATATTTACATACACGTATACATATATACATATATACATATATACATATATACATACATGCTCAGAGCACCCCCCAGAACCCCGAATGGGAGCGACATTGGCTTGTGAATTTTGAGTTTGGTTGATTTCTTATCTTTATTCTTGCAATGTTTAATATACAAGTGCTCACATATACAATGAATTTTGAGCACAATCCATTTAAAACATGAAACAATGCGCAGTAACCAAGAAATCATATTCAAGACTTGTGGTCTCGGATTTGTAGCCAATAGTTCTATAGTTCCAATGGTTTCACATGTTTAGTTTCAATGAACTTACGGGAAGCGGATAGAAAGAGGCAACAAACATGGCGATATCACATAAATGACAAGGATAAACTATAGGAATTCATAAACTACAGCAATTTGGGTAGATCAGAAGGTCTGAATATCAAGATCCAACCTACTAGTAACTCTAGTACTACTGGATCCTACCGAGGTCTCTGTAAAATTTGTAAGCCCGGCAGGTGGAGAAATGACGGAGGATCAAAAAAAGTGGGGAGCTGAGACGGGCGACTGTGTGCCTCCAGGGAAGTCATTGCTGTTTGACATCTCTCTAGCGACTCTAGCAGCTGGTCTGGGCAGAAGAAAGGCATAGTTTTGGATATCCTCCGATTGCTTCGACGGCAAAGTTTCGAGTGTCTCCAAGAACTCGTCCCACAGTTCTCAAAGGATACGGCCACCAGAAATTATAGGGCCAGTTCAGCATTCGACATCTTGCCCAAGGAAGAAGCGTGCAGAGCGCTTTGGAACAAAGGCTTGAGGTACCAACTGGGTTTTGGCACCTATCCGCGCAAGACGAGGGTAGACCTCAATCGCATGACATGACCCACAGTGGGTAGCTAGTTTTACACGTTTTCATCGTTTTTCATCTACCTGATCGCTTGTCACTGTGTAAAAATGTATTCTAGTTGGTTGCTTTGCTTGGCAAAGGATGTTTTTTGCCGCCTTCAGTGAGATTGGTTAAACAGACATCTGATGGCAACATCACTAAGCCTTCC
>CAMXCT020001402.1:517671-552671 GCA_947184155.2 Cladocopium goreaui | reverse complement strand
TCCTCACCATTTGGCTGAGGCCGTGGAGCCCAGAGCCGCCCAGGCGTAGATGTTGAAAGATGTTGAAATATGCTGTTAAAATATCTGATTCTGTTTGAAGGCTTGGCGACAAATACGATAAGATGGTCCAATTGCTGTAGGGGGCAATTGGATTTGCCACTTGTGAGCAGGTTCATATGGTGAATGCGGAATGCCTAGTAGATTCAGTACTTTTGGATATGCGGCTGAAATTTTAAGGCCTTGTGACTTGTGACTATTTGTTGTCAGTACGCAGTAAACTCACTAAACCATTCCATTTTGGGAGTCTTCACTGTCTTCACATCCGAGTTCGGTGCATCTGGAAGGTACCGAGTGCCAGTGAACAGTCTCCAGACAAAGTCCACGTTGTCGATCTGGCACGTTTCAATACAAATGGGCAGAGGTCATCCAAAATTTGAGGAAAACCAAAATCTGAGGTATCATGGTTATCATTAGTTATCATTAGTTATCATTAGTTATCATTAGTTATCATTAGTTATCATTGTGGGATGTGGAAAGTACGCGCGTGAAATCAAACTAAAACAAGCTAAAACAAGCTATGCATGGTTTTCCACCTGTGGAAAGTGTGACATTTTAGTGTCGGACAGAAACACAGAAGACATTGGCACCTGACGTTCTCACTGGTCCTACATCGACCCAAAAGTGCCAGATCGCATGAAACATGATGACAATGAACATGATTTAAACCGGAAAATTGTGAGTAAAACGCTGTATGAAACGAGTCCCGATGACAGATATGACAGATATGACAGATGTAAGTCCCATGTCAAGTCCGATCCCAAGTCTGGAGCCACTGGAGCCACTGGAGCCACTGGAGCCAGGTCCCTGTACAAATCCGATTCCATTGCATGGGGCTCAACAAATCGAAACATCATGACAGCAATGACTGCCATTTACATCCATTTACTGCTTATAGATGCTTATAGAAGGTACATTTGCAATTTGAAAGATAAAATGATGTTGTAGAATTGTAGACAATGAGAACGATAGTTTGAAACCATACCTACTACATCTTACTGATCTTACTATTTGATATTGTTTGCTTAGATATAATGAAGATGATTATCCAAGTGCTGATGGCCATGGTATCCTTGCTGGAGCTGGTTGGGTTTGATCATCTGGTCAAATTTGACAACCTTGGAAAGAAATTCCATTTGGTAGTTTCCAATCTAGTTGATTGAGAAATCTCATCAGCTGATGATATGACACCAAGACCAGACAGTGTGACTAGAGTGACTACACCAACGCTGAAGGCATTCCTCCCTTGTGCCCCGACAGGTTGACGTGGATGTGGGAGACACCCTGTTGAGGAGACTCGCGTCACAGGAGCGAGGCGTTTCAGCCGCAACCGCATTGGAACCGCATCGGAACCGCATGAAAGTCTGTGGTATGATTAAATGAAATGATGGAGTTGCCATTGCCATGTTCGATTACCAGTGATCGTTTTTGTATGTTTTTCTTCCCTCTCATCTTGCAACTAGAAGCAACAAAAATGCTGATGTTTAGCGAACAAACATGGGATTTGTTTAAGACCAAGGATCAGGGCAGGGGCCAAATTTCATGGTCCGCATTTGGGCGACCCGGGATGTTCCAAGTTGTTTGGGCATTGGACGATCGTTGATGATCGTTGATGATCGTTGATGATCGTTGATCAGGTGGCTCGAAATGGACAATTCTTGAAGTTTATGACTACTCTTGTCGGACACCCTTCAGGGAGGAACAGAGAACTGGAGCAGATGCATTCTTTGCGAAGACTGGAAAGTGTTCAAAACTGGTCACAAGTCACACAAGTTATATCCATTGTTTGTACGGCGTCCCCTTGTTGAAGGATTTGGGATCAAGAGGGTATCAACAGCCAATACGTTTGAAAAACGTTTGAAAAAGTCTTCTTTCCCTTCGGCTCAGATCTCTTACCACGTGGTTCATGGATCTGATATCTGATTTTTTCTCAGGTCCGCATTGTTGGTATGCAGTCTATGCCTCAGTTCAGCGGAGCTGGGACGGCGAGTTCGGCACCGTCACCTGTGCTGAGGTACCTATCTATACCCATGTCGCTCAAGCGCCGGGGAACCCACGGAGATGGACGCCTTTTTTTTTTGGGTACTTGACACATTTTGACGCGACCTTTCGTGAGATTTCTGAACCAGAAAAAGAACATGTTTTAGCTCTGAAAGTTTGAAACTCAGAAGGAGCCATTAGTATTCCATTAGTCGGATTCACATTCGGTTTGAGTCATCGCAACATCCGATGGATTTGCCAATTGCAGGGCCCTGGGCCCTGGGTGTGAGGTATTCTGGGATCCCCTCTGTTCAGTTTACATCCATCAACTGCCACATGAGATACAACATGGAGGCGGGCACATTCGAGCGTGCTGCATGCGTTGATCTTTCCAGAGATCAACGGATACGGAATGATACGGAGATTTTGTCGTTGATTCCAACGGTGGTTCCATAAGATGAAAATGCCCATTGTGGGTTTCCGCTTCCTACATATTCGGGTGAGACTGGTGTCTAGCAACTTGCAATCCAAGAATTAGTTGAAGGGGAAATTGACAGAAAACCAGGAAAGAAGAATAGATGTAATAGATGGGAAAATGCAACCCGTTGGTGTCCTGCTTAAAATGTGCCGTTATAAACTCATCCACCAGCGAATCAATTCATCCATGGATCCATCCGAACATTTACCCATCCACTCAATGCTGGCGGACAATACTGTGTCAATTTGTTTAGTACTTGCGATTTAGCTCTTGGGATATTCGACTGTAAAGAAATTGACAGAATCAAGAGAAATCAAATATGCCAAAAATGTTCAGATATGTTTCATGCATGATGTGGATGGTGTCAAGTATCCCCAACGAAACGAGGAATTCTGTCCTGTCGTCCTGTCCATCTCTCTCCAGCTCTCCAGCGCAGATTTGTTTTCTGCTCAACGCCATTGCCCAGATTAAGGACAGTGGGGAGCGGGGAAGATCTTTGAAGATGGTGGGGATGGTTGAAGGGTTGGGTTGAAGGGTTCAGGACGGGGCCATGTCCCGGCAATCTCTCTTTGTTTATGTCTAAATCCCAAGCAAGCTGCATCAAGTTGTTAGAAAACGTTTCACATGTCATTTGGTGAGACATTGAACGACATTATATTCACCCTGGAATCCGCAAACATGGAAAGATGATCTCAATTCAGAAACAAATCTATAGATTTATTCATAAGATTTCGAGAGGGTCTCGCCAGCAACAAGTGTACCCCAACCCGATGTCCAGTCTGATGTGAGCAGCTCAAACCCTGCATAGCCTGAGTTTGACAGTATGATTTCTTCTATTTCACTTGATCATTAATTCATATAGTCAGCGTTGAAGCCCACAATCTTGGGGGCTCAGCCATGACCATAACCATAATAGTTCGTTAGTTGGTTATACAATACCAGTCTTGGTGGTTACAAGTTGCAGATCGATTCCTGTGAACACCTTGGGTTCTGACCGCTTCTGACCGGTGACCGGAGCGGTTCTGGACATTTGGCGCTGCTGCGCAGAGGATTTCCCATCGTTTCTTGCTTGTCCTCCTTCCTCCACGGTCGGGATGCTCCCGGCAGGCTCCAGGCGGCTCCAGGTCTTCAGATCTCATCGGCATGAAAACATGGCGCTTTTTGAAAATGGTAAGAAACGCATACATAAATATATATATATATGTGTGTATATAATAAATATATAATATACATATATATATATATATATGTATATTATAGATGACTGGATGAGAAGCAAAGAAGATGGGGCATGACTACAGAGAAACCAGAAAATTCAGAGATATAAGATGGTGTCACCATAGATAAGCAACATAGAGATAGGTGCAGCCATGCACAACCATCACAGCCATGCATCCATGTCTTACAATTTGGAAGCCTTCCGAG
This sequence comes from Cladocopium goreaui, assembly GCA_947184155.2. Lineage (NCBI taxonomy): Eukaryota > Dinophyceae > Suessiales > Symbiodiniaceae > Cladocopium > Cladocopium goreaui. Next base: position 548,731 of record CAMXCT020001402.1, on the reverse strand, counting down.
TCATCTTAAGAGCCCAATCGCCCCCAAGGGATCTAGAAATGGCAGTGATGTTCTACCCACAGAGCCACTTGAAATGCTCTGAGTACACAATCTTCATCCAGATTCTGTTTTTAGGGCTCAAATAAGTTTGATTCATTTCAAATTGTTTCATTTAAGTCCTTGAAATACCGACCCATTTGGATTCCATCAAGGTCTCTGCTTCCGCTGAGATTCAAAAAACTTCACAGGACTGCCTGTCTCAAATCCACAGCTTTGATGCATCGGCAGGCAACATATTGAGCGATACACTCCGCACATTGAACGCATTGAAGATGTTACTCTTTCAGGTTTCCAGTTACTTGTGATGCATGTGATGCATGTGATGCATGTGATGCATATCACGTCTCGAATGGCTGGATCAATGTAGCCCAGCAGTGTCGCACGAGTTCAAACGCGAATCTCAGGCAGTGGCAATCCCAAGAGGCAGAAAGTTCCAGAGATTTGCCTTTTTTTTCGATCATCTCCACCACGTTTCGACGTTTAGAAAAGAAAAAAATACCAACGACAGAAACCCATTGGGTCTTACCATCAATGTGTGGAGTTTCCTCCTTAAATTGTCCTATCCCAATTCTTGTTCCTTCGATCCCTCTAAATCCTAGATGTCTTGGGTTGTGTCCCTGCTGAATTCCGGAAGTTGTTCGTACTTAACCAACTTTTATTCGTAAATATCCAGATGTTGTTTTGGTTCTATACCAATTATGCGTTCATGTTACGAGTTGATCCTGCCCACCGACATCAGAAATAAAGCCGATAAACCCCAAGATTGCACAAAACATGTTCTGTCGCCCAAAAAGTCATGGCAAAAGGAAGCAAAGGCATAGATGTCCTTTCCTCGATTGAAAAAGGGTACCTCCCTAATGATTCAAGGCAAAAAAAGATTAAAAAAAGGCGAGGTGGAAATGTGGAAAAAGGACCTCCTTTGGATCCGTTCAGATCCCAGACTCCGTAGGAAGCCAAACTCTTGGCCCAGAATTTGCCTGTGAAGCATCCGACGCTTGTCGAATGCAAAGTGGGATCACTGAAGTTGGGGAAAATTGAGGATATAGATATGATATAGCATGATATAGCTAGCCTACATAAACTATATGATTATAAAAATTATAGGCTACAAGAATCTGCAAAAAGAACCCGAATTAGTTTAGTACCAGGAGCTTTCAGTTTAAAATCAAGCTTGGCGTCAGTTGTGATCAACTCATGGCGCCCACGTTGGAGATGTCGATACACGGTATCCACGTCAATATGGGACCTCAAAATGAATTACTTCATATTACTTCATTTGGGTATGGGTCAATACCTATTACCATTTTTAGGGGGATGAACATCCATTTACCAGCTATTTTGATGTTCACCAGGGTTACAAGGTTTTGACACACTGCCATATTACTTCAATGAATGACCAAGTCTGACCAAATGACGAAATTTGGTGAGAGCCGCTTGTTCTCTGTATCCGACATCAAGAGTCAGCCTCGCTGAGGACCCGAAAAGCTTTGCTACGGCCTGACTGGCGGCATTTGGCTTTGAATGGGCCTGAACTTCTAAACAAATTCTAATGGCCAGTTACTTTTAGGTAATTAGTCAGGACTGTCATCATGAAAATTGTTTTACTGGGGTACAGCCATGTACTTTGGTTGTGTTGGATGCCACGGAGATACCAACTCAGATAGATTCGAGGGAAGCTCTGAATGTCGCCTGTGGCATATCTCCATTCATTGTAAATAGAACTTCAGATCAATTAAACCGACACCGATCATCCACTAGTCGTTGGTGGCCTCAAGTATGTGCTAGTTTCTATCGTTGGGAAGGCGATCCTAATTTATATTGAAACAACTCACCATCCATCGACCAGCCTAGGAATAAACAATGAAAATATGCTTCTACACATCTGAAACATCTTCACCCATGTGCCAATATTGGATCTATATTGGATCTAAACGAACACAAGATAATACCATGCAATATGAACTGCCAACCATGATAACCGTTTGATAACCATGTAAATATAACTACCGCCCATGAAGTTCATGAAGCAACGGAAACGCATCGGAGCACGTGGGCCAGGTTGGCCCACTGCCACCACAAGTTCATTGAGGTGGCCATCGAACATGCCCAATGTGCCATCGTCCATTTCTTGTGATCCGTTTAAGGTGTTACTTTTGGTGTTACTCCAGTTATCTCCACTTACTTCATCTTTCCATATCTTTTCCTTTTTGTTGTGAGAAAAACAGTTGTTTACATTTTGGCTTTGACAGTGGTGCTTTTTGCATGGCAATCAGTGTTGGCGCAGGGCGGCAGGGTCGAAATCTAGGGTGGGTGGTGGATGGTTTTGATTCCACGAGAGTCACGGAACAAAGAACCATAAAGAACCACAGCATGGCCGCCATGGCCCTGGCAATACCGGTGCATTTACAGTGCATTTCAATGTTTTACACATTTTTACACTCCAAGTCAGTGCAATGTGGATCCAATGTGGATCCAACGTAGATCCATGTAGATCCAACGTCTTGCCAGGACTCGGTTGCTACAGGTAAAGAGGCCTGGGCAGTGCACGCAAAATATGAAGCTACCAGTGATTTGAACAGAGTGCTGTAAGCATCTGTAAGCAACCAGAATACAAGAATGGTTTAAAAGAAACATAAAGAAACCAGTGAATTTGAACAGAGTGGATGACATGTTGGGATATCCGATGTCCTTGATGTCCTTGATGTCATATCCGTCATTTCATCTCCCCATGTTTCTTCTCCCGTTGTCCACGGGCTCCTGCAGGATCCCTTCTTGTCAGCCCGGCAGTTGGCCAATTGGGTGAAGAGCATCACTGGCCACGAGGTCGTGACGGCTTGGGGGAACCAAACATAACCAAACCAACATCCACAAAAGCATACAAAAGCTGGAAAAGCAGGTTGGGATTTTGCGTTGATCTTTTGTTTTGGGGAAAAAGTATAAAAAGTGTGTTAGTAGGAAACGGGAAATATGGATGCATATGTGAACTGGTATGGATTGGATGATAGTAGTGCACCTATTGTTGAGGAAGTGAACGAAAATTGAAAGGAAGAGTTCCTTTATCTTGAATCCAAGCTAGTTTATGTTTTGCAAGGGCCAGCAAGTGGGGCCTCTCGTGACTAGGAAGTGAGGCACTGAACAAACATCACTTCGGATGAGAAGTAGCCATACAGATTGGGATCAACAACACCCTTTCGCTACAATGGGTAGCTTCGGGAAATGAATCAAAAGCAAAGTGGTTAACAGATTTAACAATCTGATTTTACAATCCAGGAAGCCGCCTTACCATCTGCAAAGTCCACCTCCTTCGTCAGAATTGTCCCTTTCGACGTCACCGAGGCAGCAGACTTGAAAGACCTCAGCGTTGGCGCCAACTTTCATCGACAACAGCCAGTGCACCGGGACTCAGCGAACTCAGGAAACAACTGGTGCTTTTGCTTTCGATTCTTTCGATTCTTTCGATCTGTTGATGATGTTGGTGGGATCTTTGGCACTGTGTTTTTAAAGCTGTGGCATAGAGAGGAGCAACTGAGATTTTTGCCTGGTTTTATGCAGGCATTTCTGAGTTGCTGAATCAGAGTGCAAAGAGAGAAACCCCTGCCATGGTTTTCAGATTGATCTCGGTTAAAGCCGGAGTACCTGAAGGTTCTGAGATCCAAAAGGAACAGAGAATTAAATAGATCAGTTGACTGGGGATGCGTACCCCGCTTTTTTTGGATTTCGGCTCTTGAAACTTGTGCCGGTCCAAATGATACCATCCCAAGAGATCCGGTAGAGATTCTGACGGTGCCATGTCCATCCATTTTGCTGATTGATATAATTGATATAATCAATGCAATGGATGAAGAGATTGAAGATCCTGATGTTTACAAAGAGCAAATAATTCATATCATTTAGATATCATTTATCATGTGGCATCATTTGGCAACGGTGGAGTTTTGCTGTGGATCTTAGGTCAGCAATAGCTCCCCCAGGGCAACCTGGATGGTTGAGAGATAACCAGGACGGCCGGACGTGTCGCTGAAGGGATTGGACGGATAGGATTCGTTGAAAAACACCAGTTGGATGTCCATCTCCGGAATCCCTTAGAAAATATGTGAAAATATTGTAAACCTTACAACTGTTCAATTCAAACTGTGAAGCAAACAAGTGATATCAAGTGATAGAGGCTCATAGAGGCGGCTCACTCGACACCAAAAAACGATGGCTTGGACAGGATGGCCGCCCTGGAGTGAGCCGCTTCATCCCAGGCGACCAGAAAGATCCAGTGTGGAGATAAAAAATGCACAGATAATGTACAAATCTACACGAAATCTATGACTTAATTCTATGGTAATTCTATGATATTATCATATGTTATCATAATTCGATATTTTATTTGATTGTACAGGTACCAGCAACAAAGGATATTTGCTCAAGTGTGAATCGAACGCAAAAATTAGAGCTGTCGCCGGAAAGAATATGACATGGCCAAGGCGATTCCAAGTTTCTGGTACTTTTGGTGGGTTTTGAAATTTTAAGTTTGATTGGTGATTTTTTTGCCATATCCCCAATCTCAGCTGATGGTTCCTATGTTTGACATCGGCCAACTGGGCGGCAGGGGAGCGTTGGTACGATGCTTTAATGGGCTTTGTGGCCTTCGTCTACCAAGGCGCGACAAAACACAGAGGTCAACCTTTGCACAAATGGACTGGTCTAGTGGTTAGGTAATGTTAGGTACAGGTAGTATTTAAGCATCGGAAGTTGTATTGCTTCCAAAAGGTCGGTCTAGAATATTTAGAAGCAACTTTCCGATGCGCGGATGGATCCATTAAAGGTGATAGAAGGATAGAATCAACCGTTCCTGGGTGAAGCTCAACAGTTCCCCCCCACTGAATCTGCAAGACCAAAACCCGAATGCGGGACGCACTGCAAGACATTCGGCTGCCCAGGTTACCAACCATGGAAGCATCAAGCCACCGTTGAAGTGGCACGATATTTGTCCATGGTGCCTGGGCTATGGTGGGAGGGGCCCAGGGCAATGTATGTGCAAAGTGTGGTACCATGGTGGTACACCGCCAGGCCTTTCCGGTGAAGGGCAAAGAGATTGCGCAGTTGGTTGGGAACTCAGTGACGTAGTGAGCGTGATTTGTACCAAGTTGTACCTGTGTAACGTGAGCTTCTGGATATGACCTTAGAATTAGAATTTATTGATATACAGCTTGGGTAAGGATCATGAGTGTGTTTTGTATGTCATTGTGCGTCTTAGTAGGTTTTCCCACGTAATATTTCTGTAGCGTGCCCCTATGGGTGAACTCGCATATGGGCATGAAGGACATACGCAGATATACCCCACTCTACAAACCCCACTCTCTCTACTATTGTCACTTGCATCCACATGTTTGTTGGTTATATCAATTGTATCCTCACTGGTATTGGTTTTGTCTCATCTCAAGTTCATCATATCTTTTACTTGTCTTAAAGATGTGTGTGTGTGTTAAAGCACTGTGTTGTGTGTGTGTAAGCCTATAGTGGATAAGGATTCCACATGCTGACATCTAACAGAAACATGTGTTTGAAAAAGGCTATTGTCCGATTGCACGTTGCTATTTGGAGAATTCATGTCAGATTTCAGGGATTGGATTCTGAATATCCGTGCCATTTAGATCATTTAGTATAGGTTTGCAAACCTGCGATTTTGATGGATAGTACCCATCGTTGAATCAGTCCAGTAGATATATTATGTTTGTATTCCCATTGTTTGTTGGTGATATCCTACGTAGTCTTTAGTTGGTGAAGGTCCGTATTGTCAGTCAAAATCCACATCTCTGTTGGTTAAATCTTCTGTGATTGTCGAAATATGCATGTTTTTTGTTTGTTCAATTCCATATCTGAAAATGCCGAGTTCTAGCACCCAGTTGAGGTATTTAAGATTTTTTAAGTATTTATCCAACAACTTTGCCCAAATTGGCATCCAGGCCGACAACTTAGAGAAGCTGGGACGACAGGTCCTGCCGTTGGGTGCCTCAGAAGCGATATGTCATCATTTTCAGCGATATGTAGCGGCTATGTAGCGGCTTAACAGTATGTTTAATTATGTTTTAATATGTTTTAATATATATATATGTATCCGAAAAGGGACCGGATTGACATCGAGAAAAACCGAATCAACGGCATTGGGATTTCATGGGATGACCTGACAAACCACACAGAAATGCTACGGCGAACAGTCCAGAAAGTTTGCGCAAGCTGAACACATGAAACACATGAAACATAGATGACCATAGATGACCATAGCAAGTTTTCGTGTCCGAGTACTCCCGAATCCTTCGATTAAAAGATGCAAAATATTTAAAATATCCATTGAAGCGTGAATTCAAAATCCTTTCAGTGTGGAGAAGGTAGCAGCAGAAGAGTGATAACTCGGACTCTGGAGATGTTAGGTTTTTATATGTTCTTCAGCTTTCACCCGATTTCACCCTGGCACCGTTTTGGTTTTAGCGTAGCGCCAGGTCCAGAGCGCAGAAGGCCATCAAGTCCTGGTCCATTGAGGTAGGGGTGATTTTTGGATGAAATGGACAGCTCTTGCGCCATACAAGGCCCAAAATAAGGCCCAAAATGCCAGTTTGTTTATGTTTGTTTCTCCATGTTCTTTCCATGTGTTCAAACTATCGAGATCCGAGACTGAGGTGGGTTTGGGTGATCCCGAGTATGATGCCCAAGACGAATCCTACGAGGCCAGAGATGGAAACGGCCGGCCTTGAAATGGGAACTGAATTTGAACTACGAAAGATGGTGATATCAAAAACATCTACAGTTTATTGGGATGCAGCTGTGCGGTTGCTGAGTATCAAAAATGAACGTGGTAACGTGGTAGCTCATCTTGGTTGTATGTTTGATCCAACATTTACGAAACATGTTTGATCCAAATTTTGTATATCGTGTATGGCCAGTGTATGGTGGTTGGCGTGAGGAGCACAAACATGGCCTCGTTCATCGGCCTGTGGGTGCGGATCTCAATCGACCCGGTGAAAGTTGCTTGAAAAATTTGAAAAGGCTGGTGAATCACGGTGAATCCAAATGAATCAGCGATGGGAAGTGAACCGAAGTGCCGGAAACGGTGGTGCCGGATTGAAGCGAAACGATTCACGGACGACTGGAAACCTTGTGATGTGCTTTCACCATGACTCAGATGACTCAGATGACCGTTGTTTGCTTGTTTGATCTTGACGATTTTTCTTCGATCGATTCCTGAAATTGCAATTCAGTCAATTTGAGATTGTCAATCTCAAATTAAAAGCTGTGCTATAGCTGTAGGTGACCAACCCTTGCAGTCATTGACATGTCCGACAAGCAGCACATGCAACTTGTGCCTTCGGCAGATAGGGTGGCATCTGATGGAATGTTGTTTGTGTGTCATGATTTTGCTTTGATTTTTAATAGCTTGGCTGCTGACATAGCCGTTTGAGCATTTCCTCTTGGAAGTTTCAATTTGCCCATGTTATGAGGTCTGAGTCAACCAAGTCTAGACCAGTCTTTGCAGTGTGGTTGGAACAGGTGGAGATCACTATCAAGTTCTGAACAGCTGAGTACACCAACAAATATGAGATACATAACTACAATTAACTACAATTAACTACAATGAACTACATAACCTGCCTAAAGTTGTCTAAAGTTGTCTAAAAAACACACCAGGGAATGATGCCATCGCAACACCGTGCCCACTGACGTGCCAACGCCACTGACAGGTGGAATCTGCTGCATGTCACTGTCACAGCAGTGGCTGCCAGAGGCTTCTCCAAGAGGTCGCTGCTCAGTGTGGCGTGGCTGAAGCGACACATGGATCTCTGTGGATCTCTTTTAAGCAACTAATTAAGCAACTAAAGTAGGTTCAGGGCAGAGGGATTCGAGTTGGAACATGTTCAACAAATCTGAGGATTCTGGATTTCTCAACAAATCTGCAGGATCTTCCACAAAGATGGCGACTTGAGGAAGCAAAACATGGGGGCGTGACTAAAGAAATTCTGATATCACTCCCAAAAATATGGTAGGTTTCCGGAATTTTGGCCAGCAGATTGTATGATTGTATGCACAAGTAGTGCCATGTCTAGATTGTCTAGATTCAGATGAAACAAATGGACTACCTGACTAACCTGACTATCTGTCTTTGAGTCACTGGTTTGATGTTCGGTCTGTTCCCCAACTGAAAATGCACTCTGCAATTTTGGGAATGTGTGTCACTTACTCTCACATGACTAACCCAAAATTCATTGGGATTTTCGTTTGTCACATTTGAGCTCATGTGGGAGCTCAAAAAAGCAAACTCGAGGATGGCAGTGTCCTGTCGCACGGCTTCCAGGGAGGTATTGCAGGGATCCCCAGGCCATGGAGGTATCACCATTTGAATCTGGGGAAAATGATCCGAAACCAATCAGGAACCGAAGGAATCAGTAAGAAAGATAAGAAAGCGTGATAAGCGTGGTGTGTTTCCGCGTTTTTCTGCCTGCTGAACTTTGCTGCATGTTCCCGTCCAGGAGCTTCCCCTGCAGCCGGAGATCGGCATCAAGGAAGCACAAGCCTTCGTTCGAACTTTCGCCAGGGCCACCCAGGTGCACCGAGAAGATCGGAGAAGCGAAGATCTTCAAAAGATCTTCAAAAGATCTTCAAAAGATCTTTAAGGTTCCACTAGCCACTAGGTTCCACGAGGTTCCACCTTCAATTCAGCTTGAGTTGTGAAATGAGTTCCGTCAACGGGCTGGAAAAGGAGAAGCTTCGAAGCTTGCGTGTTTCACCTCTAAAAATGCCAACATACCGAAGGATCACACAGTGGAGGGCCAAGGTATCCCAGATCTTGTGCCTTGATTTCCACATTCTCAAAACCCCACCATTGAATTGTCTACAACGGAAACCATTTTGCGACAAAATTATTCGACTACTCACATCATGTTCAGATTCGCGGTTTTGGAAAATTCAGTTAGCCGCGGAAAGAATCTGGAATGTGGAGGGCCAAGACGCCCTTGGCTGAGGTGGACAATTTTCTGAATTGCAAGCAGTGCAGGGAGCCACAGAAAGCCACAGAAAGCCACAGAAGGTTGTATCATCTCTTAGCCGAATCGTTACAGTGGGAATCGGATGGACATGCATGGGTAAACGATGTATATAAATGGAAATTGGAAGTGAGGATAGTAATTTGTATACATGTGTGATCATATGTGTACACGTCAATGTCATATAATCTACATGTCATGTAAGGGTTAACTGCCACTCAACGGGTTTGAGAGGAAATTAGAATGGACAGCTTATGGAATCCTAAGAGGACGCTGATGTCCATTGGCCAATTTTATATAGTACAGGTAGTCTGTTCAAGAGATCAGACAAGAAAACACCGGGAAATTGGTTTCAATTGGATACTATTCAATCAAGGCAATTAGTTCGCAAGACTTCAACCAGTGCCACTGAAAACAACATATAACATATCTTACTGTGAGTTGAATCATGTTCAATCGGAAAGAATCAGCAAGCAGATTGTCAAGAGATGTCAAGAGTTACTAGTGTCTTGGCACATCTTGGCACTTTAGGGCACTGGGAACCCGACTGAAATGCCCCCCATTCTTGCCATTGGAGATATTGGAGAACGAAGCGGAAATTGCTGATTCTCCGAGCAGCAGCAGCAACCCCCATCCCCAAAATCCCCAAACTATGCATGCAGTTTGGCTGCACTATTATACCCACTTCGCAGAAAGCCAGAACTTGTCGACCGCTGTTTCCACTTAGGTCGACAAAAGTTCCTGTGGGACTACGACCAATGCAACTATGGGCGCTGTCGCTTCAAGGCGAATTGCAAGGGTTTTTGAACTGCAAAGCTTTCAGCCTCTGGACAAATCCCATGTGACTGCTACTAAAATGGACTGTTTCAAACATTTTCAAACCAGAAACCGATGCAAAATGATGCAAAATATGATGCAAAATGTATGTCTTTTTCTTGGACTCATTTTTCAGCCACTGATTTGACGGCAGAAAATGAGGTCAAAACATCTCAAAATCAGTCCGCCAAAAACTGAGCAGAACATTCAAGTCCAAGTCTTCATACAGGGTATGCCGGGTATGCTTCAGTAATGCAAACAATCAGATATTTGAGGCTCAAGAACTCAACATCATCTGTGAAAGGGCGGGTTTTGGATCCATCTCCATGCGTTTTTATGTAGTGCTCATGCAAACACACATTTCTTTTTAACCAGCTTGGTACACATCACTTTTCTTTCATGGAGGGGATGGCCCAAGACTTTCATTCCAGTCATGAAAATTCATTCGGTAGATCGGGGCACCAGCATGAGATATGACAGCGGGTGACAGACATTGAATGACAAGGTTAAAAAGATTGAAATGTGTGTGTGTGTATATATATATGTGTGTGTGTTCAAACAATGAAGATAAGACATAATTGACATCATAATGTTGGAATCTGTTGGATCCAAGATGGGCTTCAGAAATAGCTGTAATGGATTGATCATCGTAGGTTTAGACACCGGCGACAACGCCACAGATTTTAGCGGCCAAGTGGCGTAATCGTGGAGACTTTTTTGCTAGATTGATTGAGAATGATTGAGAAGGCGTGGCATGCAGCTCCATTTTTGGTCTGTCCAATGCAAGTCGAACGCACTTATCTCCTATTTCACTAGTCAGGGCACACCTGTGACTGTTTTGATGCGCCGAAGAATTGGAGATGTAGGAGTAGTGTGGAGTGCGATCAAGATTCGTTAGAAAACCAAATAGTTTTCACACGTTTTTGAAACGATGTGTTCTCGTTCCATGGCCTCTTATTTCTTTCTCTCGCGAGCTTTGCTTGATGTAGTCTATCCATGTCTATATATAGTCTATACAGTTCATGTTTGGAAGGAAAACTAAGGCCTTAACCCATATAGTCACATTATGTTACATACTCCTTCCAAATTAGGGCCCATCTGGACCTGTCAGCCTGTCATTGTCTACATTGTCTAGGATTGGAGAGATTTGCCACTATGGCTGACGCTCGGCGTGAACAGCGTTGAACAGCGGCCCGGTGCGACCTTCCTAATTAATGACAAGTCAGAGATTGTAAGGTGCGCAGATCATGTCCCGTAAGAATTGCAACGTTTTGAGAGCGGGGAAAGAAGCAACGGTTCGTGGTTCATGGGTGGGTATGGAGTCAAAATACTATGTTCAAGAATTTGACTTGTCTATTCTAAACTTTGGACGATTAGTCCAATGCAAACTGGAGTAAGGCCAACCTGATGCTGGATTCAATCACCAGAATTGGGACTGTAAATGAGAAGGTTCAAAAACATAGATGATAGTGGGGGTGTTTGGAATGACCAACTGCGAAACACAAGACACAACATCAACTGCAACAACCCTTTCTTGAACTCATTGGTTTGCCGTTTCTTCATTTTTGAGGTTATGCATCGTTGTCCAGTGTGCGAGCCGGGCCCAGGTGGAGAGTCCACAATGCTGTGAACCTGCATGTGGCCGGGGGCTCGATGGGAGTAAATATGCTATGATTGCTATGATGCTGTTAGTTCGAGGATTAAGACTGCTTAAGATGGTTTAAGTCTGTTTAAGTACTCAAAAATATCGTCTTCTTGGCCATATTTGGAGGCATTGGATATACTTCAAACGAGTTCAAATTCTTTATGGGTACTGAGTTGGTACCGAGTTGGTGAATGGTGCGTTGATGTGGATCCTCAGCGGCCCCAGGCTGCAAAGCATGAGCACTCTCCAGACCGCAGATGGCCGATGTATCAGGTGCCGCGCCTTGCGCCATTCCAACCTGAAAATTCCAGTGATTCAATCTAATGGTTTATGGTGATTTATGGTGCTTCATGGTGGCTCCAAGGAAGTCAACAATTTTGACAATCCCCGTTTTACACAAAACATCTTCTAGAAAAGTCATGTTTGACTTCCATTCCTGGGTCACTGAATACCAAAGATAAGAAGGGATGGTTTCCCACTTTACTCGGCGATCGTTAGGTGATTTTTCCGTTTCTTGGGATTTGGCGTAAAATTATTTTCAACATTTATCGTTAAGTTCTATCATTGTTGACTTTCTTCAGCAACTAGTTGGCTTTGCATAGAATTACATATGACGGAGATTGACGGAGCACCATTTGTGAGAAAATTGTTGAGGTTTGTTTGTGTGGTCAGAAGATGACTCAAATCTACGGTTCAAGGATGGCATCATATTTTCTAGTTTCACTCAGTATCACATGTGTCCCAAATGTCCCTTTGTAGGGGCCGATCCTTAGTGAAGGAAAAAACGGGAAGGTCTTGTGATTAAAGTGAGTGCCCTGATTATTTTTGGAATGCTTCATGAACTCTTTCTTGTGCTCGCATTTGGAAAAACGTGGATCCTTATTGTGGGAAGCCAAAAGGTCACTACTTCTGCCGTTCAAAAGTTCAAAATCAATAATTCCTCTCCGTCCCTTTCGACTCCAGGGTAAGCCGGATATGGCTCAAAAGGTTGGCCTGAGAATGGTCTTGGTGCATTGCCGTAGATTCTATAGATCATTGAAATGTTCGCCCAACCCTGTCGGCCTCACCGTTATCTTTCATAAACAAGTTTCTCAAGAAATGTCTAACCCTCCAGCTGGTTTGGGTCTTAGCAAATAACGCGTCACTTCGTGTCACATCGTGTCACTTCGTGTCACCAGTCTGCCAAACTGTATCAGGATTGCCCCAGTTGCTGGCGCAGCAGCTTGGTTATGAAAGGTGTTCCACGCGCCGGGTATCCCAGGACAAGACAAGAACAGTGGCAAGGCGCACCATGATGGGACCGCAAAGAGTGCAGAGACACAAGGGTCACTTTAGCATATAGGGCCTATGGGTGCGTGCAAGCCTTCTGTTTGGCGGCAAAAATCTCTTGACATTTCATTCCTGTGACATATCTTTTCACTTCTCCTGTCTTCTCATCTCATCTGAGCTCATCTTAGCTCTTCTCATCTCAACTCACCAATCTTATCCAATCTCATCTCATCTCATCTCATGTTGTGTCTTCTAAGCTTTTGTCATCTCGTCTCATCTCATCCTATCTCTTCTCTCCTCTTCTCATCTCGTCTCTCCTTTTCTCAGCTCTTCGCAGCTGATCACAACTGTTCTCATCTCCTCTAATGTCATCTGAGCTTTTCTCATCTCTTCTCAGCTTATCTGAACTCTTCTCCTTTCAGCTCTTCTCAGCTCTTCGCCGCTCTTCTCGTGTCAGGTCGTCTCAACTCATCCCATCTCATCTCATCTCAGCTTATGTCAGCTCTTCTCAGATTTTCTCAGGTCTTCTGTCTTCTCAACTCTTCTCAGCTCTTCGCAGCTCATGTCAGCTCACCTACCTCATGTCTTCTCATCTCTTCTCATCTCTTCTCTCACATTTTCTAAGCTCTTCTCGGCACATCTTCTCAGCGCTTCTCAGCTCGTCTCTGGTCCAGAACCAAAGTGTGATTTTGACGCCTTTGTAAAAGAAAATTTAAAAGGAAAATGACAGGCGGCAAAAATGAGAAAAATTGGCAAAAACTAATTGCAGCAACCGTGTCGCAATTGAACTGCAACTTCAACTTGTGAAAACGAAGCTTCCGTGCAAGACTTTCCTTCCAAAACTGAAAGTTGAAGTTGCGCAAAACGAAGCCCGAACCGTCAGTTCCAACGCGGGGCCGATCCGAGCATAATCCGACCCAAGCCGAACGTGGCCGCCACCGTCGCGCAGCAGACCTGTCCCATCCATCTGAGGTACGTTTTGTGCTGCAAAACATAGCATTTCGCGCATCGTCTATCTCTCAAAAACGCATTTCATGCGAGACTTCCCTCAAACTGAAAGTTGAAGTTGTGAAAAGGAAGCTTCCGTGCGAGACGTCCTTCAAAACTGAAAGCTGAGCTCATCTGAGCTCATTCTCATATCATCCTCATCTCAAATCCCTCATCTCAACGCAGTCTCATCCCAACTCACCCTGAGACCTTCTCACCCTCAACTAAACTCACCCTCATCCCAACTCACTCTGAGATGATCGCACTCTCATCTTCTCTCGCCCTGAGATCATCTCACCCTTAGCTCAACTCACCCTCATCTCAAGTCAGATCATCTTACCCTTATCTTCACTCACTCTGAGATTATCTCACCTTCAGCTTCACTCAGATGGGGTTGGTTGTGTTAGTGGTGGTTGTAATAGTGGTGGTTGTGGTAGTGGTGGTTGTGATAGTGGTGGTTGTAATAGTGGTGGTTGTGGTAGTGGTGTTTGTGATAGTGGTGGTTGTGATAGTGGTGGTTGTGGTTGTGGTGGTTGTGATAGTGGTGGTTGTGATAGTGGTGGTTGTGGTTGTGGTGGTTGTGATAGTGGTGGTTGTGGTTGTGGTGGTTGTGATAATGGTGGTGGTGGTGGTTGTAATAGTGGTGGTTGTGATAGTGATAGTGGTGGTCGTGTTGACTTTTGAATGTTTGTAAAACGGAAGTATAGACTCCTAAATTTGCTTTGATTAGATTTGATTAGTTCATTATCTACGGTGTATTACCCTGATATTTGTAATGTATGAAACATCGAACTGTCCACAACTATCATTTTGTTTGAAGGTGAAGTATTGTGTTTATGAATATTGTACGTATGTTCAGGTGTTTCTACACAAAGAAAAGCTGGAGGGGGCCCAACAAGATGGAATACTTTTTTGGAATACTTTTTCCAGGACGTTTTAGATTTGACTTCCACATAGTTTCCAAGCTCCAGGTTTTTCCGGCAAGAGTCTTTCTAGCTGGCGGTTTGCTATAGATGGCAAGTAATTTGGTTCCAACCCCAAAATGCCACTCACTGAGTTTGTCCCAAAAATGTTGTACATCCCAGAAAGATTGTCACAAAATGGGTTTTAAAAAAAAAACTTGGAATTGGTGGTACGACTGTGTTTCACATGGTATCCATTGGTATCTATTTTCAGAGATCCAACTGCAGGTCCTCTCAGAGGCCTCAGATTTGGCGGCCTACCATGCGCAAGCCCGCTCCGAGAGCCGTTGGGGCGCCCTGTTGTGCGAGTTGTGCGCGGTTGTGCACGTTGTGCGGGGCGATGTGGGGGGGGAACTATGTGGCAAACCCAAACATCAACATATATATCAACATATGTTGAATGTATTTTAAGAAACCATATTTACAAAAATCATAGAGCGCTGTTTCAAAAACCGAATTCTATGAATTTCAAAAATCATTGTTTCCAGAAATCTTCATTGAGTTTGATGGTGGCTTTGCCACGTTCACTGGTCAGTTTTGGGATGATCCATTTTTCGGGCCAATTTTGACACCGTAAAGAAGTGTAAAGACATGGTGTCAATCCGCGCACAATTCCGAATCGAAAAACGATAGCAATTGCAGCACAGACACAGACAAAATGCATGGTACATTGGATGTTTCAAATTTGGCACAAGAAACTGACGCCTGCTTCCGTTTTTGGATTCCATTTTCCCATGTTCGACCCAAAAATATGGACCAACTTTGGCGACCGCGCGTCCCAGGATGGTCCACGGAGGAGTTGGATTTGCCCTTCGACACCAAGGCACCAGCTCTGGATTTTTGCCAAGCCTTGTGAAGTTACAACCGTTACAACAAAATTTCTATAGTTACCTCTGGTTCTTTCATTTTAGGGCTTGAACTTTGTGCAAGCATGGTTTGCAAAAGACATTTGCAGATGTTTTGATTAATTTGTTCCATTCTATTGATTATTTGCCGTTTCCACCTTGCGGCTACTGGGAAGCCGGCTCCGTTGCCTCAAGATCCTCAAACCAAGCCCTTGAGATGAACATTGAGCCACCTGCAGTGCAGATAAGCACATCGTCCTCAGTCTTGAATTGGCAGCTTAAATAAGATGGATATTCAGCAAAGACCAATATATACCAATATAGCGCATCAAATATTTCACATCCAGATCTGTGTGTCTTGCAATTTAAAGCGGACAAATCCGCACAGAATCGGCTCACAAAATGAGGATCTGAATCATCCACGATTGAGAAATCCAACGTCTAGAATTTTAGGAATTGTTATATAAGTTATATGTAATGTTTTGATTTGATCGTTTTCCGGAAAACAAACATGTGAGAATTGAATGGAAGTGTATCGAATTATCTCGAAATGTCCTTTGAGTCATACAAAGAGTATCAAAGAGTATATTGTATTTTGATGTATTTTGTGTGTGAGGTTTTGTTCAATGTATGTTTTGGAAAAGAAAACGAAGCACTCGCCATGACGCAGCGAGCGCAGCGAGTGCAGAGAGCCGCTGGGGCACTGCTGAGTGTCAACGGTGGCACAGCTGGACTCTTTTGGTACGACACTGCACTGGAAAACACCGGGTGGCAGATTGGGTAAAGAGATTCTTATATGTGAAAGTTGAGACCCCTTGGGAAGCCATAATATTTGAGTTATCGGAGTCATTGGAGTCATTGGAATGGCGAGCACATTTTTAGAATCAAGCATCCAACTTCTGCGGTATCGCTGATTTAGAAGAAGCATTGCGCAAAGAGGGATGAACCGATGAACCTCAGCCTTCAGAATTCTTCAGAAGCACGATCCTGGGGAATGCTCTCCATCGGCAATTTTAGACAGGGTCCCGGAACCACTTGATTTTGGGCACTCTTCGGCAGTAAGACCAGTAAGACAAGAGATGATAGGGGAGTGCCGGGGAGTGGGTCGATACTCCCCACCAAGTCATCAAATATGTGTTGGTTTGTTTTGGAAGTTGGTATCCACCTGTTTTTTTGGCATGTCCAATTTCGATCAGTTCCTTTTGAAATTTGTGGGCAGCTGTTCAGGACAAGCGCCAAGCAGAGGCAAAGAAGTGGCGGATCAGCGAGCGAACTCTTTGTGTTACCGCGTTGCTGGGGGGTTGGCCCGCTGGCTACTGGGCCATGAGACGATTTCGTCACAAATCCGCAGCTCGGCGCCGAGTTCCATGACATGCCAGTCATGCCATCGAGTCTCTGGACGTGAGTTTTAGGACCTGCCCTAAACAGAGTCTTAAACCAGTTCTGCACAAGAAGTCATAGAAAAGCGCGTTTTTTGGAACCACGTGTTTCTTATTCCAGGTTGAATTTCAAGGATAGGTACTCCCACATTACTGACATGAAATGTCACAATGTTTGCGCTTTGAGGCGAAAAAGAGTTTCCAAGACAAATACTTCGCGGCAACAAGTGGCTAGGTCACAATGTTCCGACTTTTTAAACCTGCAAAATCATAGATTCTGCTTGATTCTTTAGTTCTGTGTGCGTATACGTCTTTTTCAGAAGTATAGTAATAGCCAGTAAATAGCCAGTTTTTGGCATGCATTTTGATCCCATCTGTTGAGCCACAAAAGGTGGAGCCATGTAATCCTGTACCAGCTTGACACAGCAAAGATTGGATGAGTAGGAAATCTGACCAAACTTTGTGGTCCAAATTCATGACATGTTGAGCCATACCTGCAAAGATCCGGAACATAGGTTTGAATGAGGATACCCTCCTGTGTTCTGACCATGGTTTCTTATTCGGTGCCACTGACATTCAAAACTCAGTCCATGTTTTAAGAGCAGATGATGCAGATGGATGCGGGTGGCCTTTCTAATGAATCCATGTTGGTTTTCTTTTAGAGTGCTCTTCAAAAAAGAGAAGGAAAGGAAACCACCGAACAAAAAAGAACAAAGCAGAATACGGAGTCGAGAGGGTTTGGTTTCCTGAAAGAATCCATGATGTTCGGACATCGGTGACACGACACCAAGGCCTGCATGGGTACTTGTAGCAAGATATCCTCGAAAAGGGCAATACAGTAACAAGGTTGATTTTAATATATTTTAATGGACAGATTTGCATTTGGTTTGTATTTTGATGGCATAGATACAAGGGATTTATAGACGTTTTCTCCCACGACAAATATCAGCAATTTTCGGGGCTTTGCCAACCATGCTGTTTTTGGGGCTCCCCCAAACTTTACTTTATGGTAGGAAATTCCCATCGTATTCGTCATGTCCTTTTGAACCAACCCGATTGTTGCTGCTTGGAGGCGGAAATCTCTTGTTCGCATGTGGTTTGCATCCCCGCTCGCGACGGACAGTTCTGCAATATCTCCGACGAAGGTGAGCAAGCATAGTGATTTGACCTTGAATTGAAGTGTGGAGGTATTATATCTAGACTGAGCATCTTACATAACCAATGAAGAAAGAGCAAAGATATGTATATATATATATATTATGTATATATATATATATGTGTGTGCACATAATATGTATATATATATGTATATATATATGCATATATATATATATATATTCAATGTATGTATGTATATATATATGTATATATATATATGTATATGTGTATATATATATATATATGTATATATATATGTATGTATATATATATGTATATGTATATATATATGCACATATATATATATACGTATATATATATATACATATATGTGTGTTGGCCTATTTATTCACCGAAAGTAGATGAAAATAGGTGACACAGTGATACAACGCAACTAAAAAAATGACTTCCTTTGGGCTGCCTGGCAATCTGCTGAAGTGCTGCCAGCAGAATGGCTTGGCTCCAAACTTTCAGCTGCAAGACTGCTTGCAGACTTTGAGCTCCTCCATTTGAAGACTTGGAAACGGGTCAAAGTAACACCCGGAAGAACAACAAACTGCTGATTTTGAAGCCTTTCAAAAGACATCTACAAAGGATGTGGTTTCCCCGCGATGCTTTGGGGAGGGTTACGCTCGAAAGATTTCTGACTTGCTGAAGGATTAGAGCTCAAAAAGTTGGAGAATTGCCACCTTGACGCAATGTCGCAAAGCTAGGGACATCTTAAATCACCCGCTACCTGCTCTATTGTAGTCCAGAATAGTTTTTTGGCTTGGTATTCACAATAATTAGACATGCACATTTGCGCTGGATTTGTCTTGATATTGCCCCATGATGTCTTTGCTTCTAGCCTACTTGTTGACAGTTCACGTCCTTAGCGTCATGTGGTTGGTGGTGTCAAAGATTCTTTAGTTCCATGCCCAGCTGAGATGATCCGCACTAACTTTTATTTTGACATTGTGCCAGAGTTGGATGCAAAAATGATGGACATCATTGACATCGAAAATCTGTGACTTTGGCATCAAGTCATCTCAGGTCGTAAAAACGTCTAACTGAAACCATCCGAGACCCATATCTTTCACGGCTGCCAGGCCGTCTTTTGGCACCTCGCTGGGGAGCTTGGAACGTTCAAGAAATGTTGATGTGTGTTGTCTGGCATGTACGTGTAATGTAATGCAATGCATATACAAAGGTATGTAAGTATTATCATAAATATATATATACATGCATTCTGTATACATTTGATTACATATGTATATCAAGATATATTTAAAGATGTTTATTAAGATATGTACAATATGTGTTCATATCCCACTATATCTCTCAGAAACGTGCGGCTTTCCCATGAGGTGAGCACCTTCCTTGGCGTACGGCGCATGGTCTTTGATTTGTCGGACTTCTCCGGTGCAGAACGGGAGGAGGTGCGCCGTGTTGAGCCAAGGAAGGTTTGTGTTGAAAAGTGTTGAAAACTCTTAAAATTTCTTAAAGCCTGGGACCAGAGTGGGGAAAGTGTCTTCGTAGGGTTTTTCAACTTTTGGGAGTGTGGCAAATGGTAGTTTGTTTTTCAGGAACAGAGAAATCCTCATGTTCATTATTGTTCATTTGTGTGATTTGAACTCATCCCAGTTGGAAACGAATTTGACCTGTTCCATCACCTCCTTCAGCGGGTCCCTTTGACTTTGATGTGTGTTGTGATGGCAGTTCTGGCAGTGGGTCACAATTTGAAGCCAAAGAGGACCACATTTGTTCTTCGGTAGATCAAGCCCTCTCGTCTTTGACATGTAAGGACTCTGTAAGGAGTGACTGACCCAGACGGTCCTTGTAAGTTTGGTACAAACATGTAGAAACTCTAAGTTTGGTGGGTGAATATGGGCTGACATAGGATGGCGAGTGCGAACGTCCATGGGCTGAGACCTGTGGATTCAAACGTCCAACACAAATCTAATTCATTACCAGCTGAAACGGTCTGCTTGGTGGTTTCAAATGTGTTTTCCCTATCCCCTTTTGTGATAATGATTGGAATTGGCTATGTTTCTCATAGTTTTTCATGTTTTTCCCAGTTCAGCATGGTCAAATGAATAAATGAATCTACCGCCAGGTCAGTAAGATCCTCCACAGCCAGGGCATCTCCGTACAGGGAGGCACCATCAGCAAGATTGGTGGTGGGTCACTAAATTGTGAATATTGCCAAACACAACAGGAATATTCACAAAGTGAAGTCAAACTGGATCACTAGGGGGGTTCTGTACAAACAACCTGAAACATCAGATCGCATCCCAGCATCTTGAAGTGTTTTTGACGGTAAACATCAAACAGTTGTCTCCCATATCATTTCTTCCTCCGGATTCATATTGTCAGTTCATTTGGAGATGCCGTTCAAAGGACCCCCCATCGTGGGATAACACTGGAATACATTGGATGCCAAAGATTGGCTCAAAACTGCAGATTTCACTGTTCTCCCGTTCTCCCCACAAAAAAGTCTGTGGTAGGTGCTACAAGCCCAATTGGAGGTCAACTTCAGGCGCGTGACATGGCGAATTTGCACCCCGACATCTCGCCGTCACCAGAATGGGCTCGGAAGGTGTTGCTATTTTGGAAGATGTTCACATGCAATTTTGCAGGTTGAAATCAACGAGTTGCTTTGATATGAAAGCAAAGTTTGGGTCTGTTTGGAGTGGGGTGTCATCATTTAATTCATAAGAACATGATAGAATTTAATTGTTTACATATTGTTTACATCTTGTTTACATATTGTTTGCTTGTCGAAGTGTCTATCTGAAACTGAACAACACCCACCACTTGGATCATGGCCATCTTGAGTCCTAGAGGAAGCGACTGAAGCGACGTGTGTGTTGAATGGGTTTCATCCGAAAGGTGCCATGTGTGGCAAAACATGACAAAACTACGTACAAACTACGTACAAACCATGTGATATGTGCCAGTTGGATGATACTAAGACCGCAGGTTGCTTCGCAGGTCAAGCATCTCTCTCTCTCTCTAAAAGACGCTGGCGACAACACGCAGAAACAGACACATTCAACAGCATAATCGAAGCCCACACACCGTTCCAGCCAAGTTCCAACAACCCAAAATACACCATGGGTGATGTGTTTCCAATTTCGTGTGGTATTTTCCTTTAAAAGCGCCTATCCAGAGGTGGTGCTTGGGTGAACTGAGCACAGTTGCTACCCAGGGACACCCAGAAGATCGATTTCAAGCTTTAGACGTCAGGCCGTTGTCATGGGCGCAGAATCGGCAATGTTTGTCAGGGCGCAAACAAGGGCAACCATCATTGGCATATGAGTCAAAAAAATGCCATCGTTCTAGCAAGTTTTCCGGAACGTATCGAATATTCCTTGAATTTGACTAACCACTATAAGGGATTGACCAACGCAAAAACGATGATATGCAGCAGCAATGGTGTCACTGTCATGCGTTCGGCGACCTAAAAAGCCTTTTGCCATCGAATCTTTGTCGTCAATAGTCTGGAGACACATCCACATATGTGAAGCATTAATCGTAGATTGAACAGGCGAGCGACCTTTAAGACGATCATAAAGTTTGGACCTGCCAACTTTTCCCGCACCTGGTCGGGGGAAGGGGGATAAAGGGGCATGGTCCCTTTCAAGTTTTAGTGTCGGCGCCTGGCAGTTCCAGAGTGTTTCAGACTTGTGAAGCTATTTTAATCTGTTTTTAAGGTCTTGCAATTTTAATTTCAACGGCCTCTCGAATCTGTCCAACCATGGATTGGTGGGTCACATATTTTCAATACTGTATATTCCCGACTGCGTACATTCTATGACCAGTTCTGGTCTGCGCTGCAATGAATCTATTTGGATTGTAGCATGTGAAGCCCATCTCAATTGCTGGAGAAGAACATCTCGAACGTTTCTATAGTTTCTGCATGGAGCTGCAGGAACCGTATGAGTTAGGATGGATCAGTACCATCTCTAATGGGCACAAACACATATATATATACATATAATACATAATTATCTTTATTGTTATTATCATTTTTTATTTTGTATATCTATACATATATAATTGGATATGATTCACCTGCGCAGATGTCATCAGCAAGAATCGCAGTTTCACGAAACTGACCCAGTCGGAACGAATCAGAACGATTCGAAACGAAATCATTCCCCGCATGGACCGCATGGATCCCATCCTCTTCACCCTGTCCTCCCAGAGTCCTCCCAGAGTCCTCCCAGAGTCCTCCCTGTATCCTCTCTGCCCAGTGAAAGCGCAAGTTCAGCAAGCCAGATTTTCTTAGCACTGTTGGCAATGGCCGCTGGGGTGCGGGAACCCAATGTCAATGTCGAAGTGGATGAACCTTAGTGAAGGGTATGTGAAGACGAGTTTACTTTGTATGAAATTGGAAGATATTCGAGCTACAAATTAAGTTGTTTGCGGGATTCTGTATGGGTGGTGTACTTGAATATGCGTGGATGAAATTCGCAGTCCTCGTTTTTGAGCCTGCAGATGAGTGTCCATAGGCTTTTTGCACAATGGGGTTGTTCCGCAATCAATAGCGAAACTACAAGGGTATCATTCCCAGACCCAGAGATCGAAACCCAGCAGTCACTGCTGTTGGAAATTTCAACCAATTGCGTTACTTGTCTTTTTTGGGAATGGAAGTCTTCCAACAACTCCGTCATTTTTTGTTTCAAACCAGTTCTTCGCCGCCTAGGTAGCCATCGTGATTTGTTACTTTGGACAGGATTTAGAAGGCAACTCGTCTGCAGGTTGGGGATTGCTACATGGCCAGCTCAGTACTGCGATTTTAGGCTGAGCGAGCCATTTTACTTGAAAATATGCTTGTCCCATCCATGAGTGGTGCCATGCACTTTAGGCATTAGTTTCCGGAGTTCCGACTTTTTTCGACATCTATGGGGTTCAGTGTTAGGGTCAAGTGTTAGTGCAGATTGTTACACATTTTGGGTTTGCATAATTTTGGTTCATGCTAGAAGATGAAGCTATCCCAGATGCGCCGAGGCAACTTTGAGGGAGCTGAAACAGAAGAGAGGTCGGGACTGCAACCGGGGTCACTCAGCAGAGCTTGAACAAAGGGATGGGGGGGCAATCAGGGAGCCAAGGAGGTAGAAAATCCCATGAATACAAATCAAGGAGCATTGATCTGAAAAGCATTGCATAGAATCTCTTGCCAAGGGTCTAAATTCCTTGAGCTTTCTTCACAACATTCAAAAAATCCCAAATATTATATATAATATAATATAAGATAATATAAGATAATATAATATTATATATATATACATACATAAATAGTCGTTGTGGAAACATGAAAAATGATTTGTCAGGATCGCCTACATTGCTATCCCCCGAATGCAGCTCTGGGAAGCGCAGGGATTTCGGCAGAGAAGCACGTGCCCCCATGTTTCGCGAGCAATCTGGAGCCAGAGCCTCAAACGGCTCAAACGGTTTCATGTTCTGCTGAGTCTGAGCCAATTCTGTGGAGAAAGAACATTACGTTTTTGGGGAATGGGGTTGTGGTGGTAGCTGATGATGTGCACATATGCGCAGCTGTCACAAGTTAATGGTATTGAGTGTTGAGGAGCATGCACAGTGCCGGTCTTCAAAGCCACATATTCAAAATTTAAAAAAAAATGCATAGAAATCAGCTGATCAGAGAAATGTTGCTAAAGTTATTTATCTGCATCAAACGTATCTCTATCACCCACCCTTTTTTGCCATCCAATCCATCCAACCCATCCAATCCATCCAACCCATCCAATCCATCCAAGCCATCTCGATCAAGACTTGTTTTTATATCAAGGTACCACCATCAAATTGATGCCTTTCCGACTTTAGCTCTATCCAACTTATCTCCATCAAATCATTCTTTTCTTGTCTATGCTCCTGCAATTCTGATCATGGCTCTGCACCTTCCAAGAAGGATTTATCCAGTCCTTCAATTCTTTTTGGGAACCCTTTTTGAATTTGACCTCCGGGAAAAAGCCAGGGCGAAGCAGACTTGGAGCTCGCCAAAGCACCCAGTCCACAGGAGAACAGGGCTTGGACAAAATCTGAAGCCAGCAATACGGGTGATGGAATTTCTCAATAAAAAAGATAGGCAAAGAGAAGCACGATCCCCGAATTGGTTTGAATGTACGCTACTGGGTATTTGTTGGGGTAAAGGTAAAGATTGGATTTTAGGGGGTGGTGGGTCTGTTGAAAGAAGTGTTTGTGCTAGATTGTTGTTTCAGGAGACCAGGTTATCTGGATTTACCTATGTTGACGCATGTACATTGATTGAGTTTGGGGTTGAATGCCGGCAATGAATCCTGCCATCATCCAACCAGCGCGGCGATGTAATCGGCAAAGCATGTCCCTCAGTAATCGGCTGCGGGTTCTTGGGGCTCAGCTGGTCGATACTTGCTGCAGACATATCGAAGCCTATTATTTAAGCGCTTACGCGCGACAGCCGGCCAGGGGCCCAACTATGTTGGCCCATCTTGTGGCTATGTTGGCCTATGTTGACCTATGTTGGCCTATGTTGGCCTATCTTGCGGGAACAGCAAAAAACATTGTAAAATGCAGGAGATTTTGATGGTCGGCGGCCTATCTTGGGGCTATGTTGGCCCATCTTGGGGCTATGTTGCCCTGTCTTGAGGGCAATGTGGGCCATCTTGGGGCTATGTTGGCCCATCTTGGAGCTATGTTGGCGCAGCTTGGGGCTACATTGGCTCATGTTGGCCCATGTTGAGCCATCTCGAGCCACAAGAGCCAAAAAATGGGAAAAAATGGGACGCGCACAAAACAGCGTAAAACGGGGGGGTTTTTGGCAGGGGGTGCAGCCCCTCTCTCCTACGGAGAGGAGAGAAACGCCTACGGCAATGCCACGGCCAGGGGGCCCCTGGCCGGATTAAGGGGCCTGCCGCCGACCCTTGGGCTTGCATTGCACCTCCGCATGGCTCCCACCATCGGAGTTTCCGCTCTGGGCGCAGGCGCCACAGGGGCTGATTCGGAGCAACGCAATTGGGAGAAAAAGAATATCCTACCTATAGGGAATGAAATGTTACAATGGATGTGATATACAGCAATGTGATCACCTGATTAACCACATGATAATAACGAACTGCGATGTGGTTTGGATTCCATATAGTAGGGATCCTTCATGATGTGGACGCTCTAGGAGTTAGCAGTTGTCATTGATGTGCATTGTAGAGAATGTGAGGCCAAGATTTAAGAGATTTGAGTTTAGTAATGGGAGGTACCCAGTGCAAGAGGAATCTATAGATCAGATTTTTTGGGGGGGACACCCCTTCAGTAATGAAGGAAGTGTACTCAGGAATCCCACAATGATTGCTTCTTGATACTTTTCACGTACCGTGAAACGATGAAAATCGAGGTGCGGCGCTTTTCATCAGCGGGACCCTTGTCTCGGCGCTGCGGGCAGGCCCCAGATTGGCGACCCTTGGCGTCGATGTATGTGAAGAGAAGTGTACCAGATGGGAAGAATTGGGCCATGTCCTGGGATGGGAGTTTTTGAAATCTGAAAGCATGGGATATCCACTGGATTGTTCAAGTTTCTCGGTTAGATTGTTATGGCAGATATATATTTCGGGTGTGTCATGGCACTCTGGTGTTCGCACAAAAATCAGTGCGCGCGGAGGACAGCCAGAAGAAAAAGACATATAGTGAGCCAGTTGAGTTTCGGATTCCTGACATGTTCCAAGGGATTGAAACTGATGGGATGTGATTGGGTGGTTTGGAGGTGAGATTTGGGTCTTAGATCGAATGATTTTGTCTGCGAGGGGGCTCCGAGATGGATGGTCCTGAAGTTTTGATGTTTCCATGTCAGCGCAGTGCTAAATATATCAGTTGGTACGTTGCCAAATTGTAGCAAATATGATTTTTTGATCCGCATCTACTGTTTGTACTTGCGTGCATTATGTTTTAGACAAAAGTCATGAAGTCGGCGAACCGACTACAGGGCTTTGAAAAGGGCCAATGAAGTTGATCACGTTCTGCAAGACACAGATTCGTTCAGACGTGGAAACTAGCTGAACTCCAAGGAGAACTTCGTCATGGGCAGCTATCAGACGATAACCACAAATTTCTTCATGGGAAACCAACTACGGTGCCAGGCAGCTGGATTGCTGGGCTTGCGCCGCATTGCCCACACAAGGTTTACACCCAGAAGCCATACAAGAAGCTGAATGCAGCTACTGTGCCGCTGATCGCCGTTCTCGCATACTTGTGGCGCAAGGGGATGCGGACACCCGGTTTCATAACGAATTTGCTGATGCAGTTGCAATTTTCGGCACCAACGACATCAAATATCATGTCAACAAGCTTCGCGCCATACAGTGGGCAAATGCCAGACAAAAGCAAGCATACTTATTTGTTGCGCAAGATGTTGCATCGTCCGTGGTTGTGCAGGAAAAACCGAACTTGACAGCAGAGAAATTGCAATGGTTGCAGCGACACGACAAAGAGTGCGGTGGGCTATACGGCGTGTTGCCGTTGTGCGTCGGCATGCCTGTCCGTGCAACAGACCACTTGGACCGGAAGCGCGGCATTCTCAAGGGCACCAAAGGCCATGTCGTGGGTTGGTCCGAGATTGCCGATGAGACGCCTGCACCTGAAGGAGTTGTGTGCAACGAATTGCGGGCGGTGGTGTATGTGAAATTTGAAACCGCAACATCGTGGCAGATACCAGGTATGCCAGATAGCAACGTGTACCCTGTCGCACCTTGCAGACGCGTGTGGTACTTGGACCGGCAACGCCAGAGCCCCAAGCTCCGTGTGTCGCGCACGCAATTTCCACTCGCACCCCAATTTGCCATCACAGCGCATGTCGCGCAAGGGCAAACCACGTCAAAGAAGGCGTGATGACCGACCTTTGCATCGGCCCAATGGGCAACCCATTCACGGTTTACGTCGCAATCACCCGCGTCCAAGGCCGTGGGAAGCTGCTGATCTTCCGCCCCTTCGACGCCGCACCATTCCAAAAAGGAATCGGTTTGGGCCGGGACCTTCTTCTGCGACACCTCCGCGGCGACGCCATCAACTGGCAGGCATTGCTCGCAAAATATTGCGAAGAACGCGTGTGTTCAACTTGCGCAGAACGAAAACAAAGCACAGCGTTTACACCTGGCCAATGGAAGCGCAGCGACACTGACCGGGCGTGTCGCGAGTGCACAAAACATTATGCAGATGCTGGAACCCCGTGGCAATGCAACGTGTGCAAGCTGTGGCATGTCGAGACCAATTTTCCAGAAAAGCATCGCCAACGGCAATGTAGTTTTTTCCGTGTTTGTTTGACATGCGAAGTCAAGAAGCCATGTTTCAAATGCGGGGTTCCCAAGGCAGAGAAAGACTATGGCCCTGCTGCCTGGAAAGCTCGCAATGCTGTTGCCGCGACTGCGTCCAGAAGCTGCCGGGGTATTGGTCTTGCGCCGAATGTTCAGAGCGAAAACCACACGCAGAGTTTACGGCTTGGCGCGAAAGCCGCGATTACAGTCAAGATGGCACGCAGTGTTGCAACACGTGCATCAGTTTAGCCTTGGTGTGTCAAATTGCCCGTCGCGCGAACGAACGGTTGACACCGCTACGGCGGCGCGAGAGAAGTCGACGGCAACAGGCCATCATAGACGAAGTGCGCCAAGAAATTCTGGAAAGGACCAGGCAGAAAACCACGATTGCTTTCACCCAAGACATGCAAAGCTGCAAAGGCCGATTGCCAGATTGCACCACAGGTTCCGTGCGCCCTGAGGCTGCCACCGCAAGCGCAGCCAGCCACGAGGAACCACGCCCACCAGAGCCGGATGTGACAGCAAAGAACGGCAAACAGATCCGCCGGTACCAATGTCCATTCTGCCAGCAACATGTGAAAAGCACTGTGGAGACTGGGCAAATTAATCACTCGTTTGCGTGCGGAATTTTTTCCGTGTCGTTGGCGGCAGTGTCACCGGCCGCATTCACAAACACGCATGCCCAACGTGCGCAACAATCGTTTACTCAGAAAAGGCAGCTGGCCAAATCAAAGCCAGGCACAGAAACTCTGCCGGACGCACATGCCGCCGGGAAAGCTGGAACGTGACGGCAACGCTGGACTAATAACACTGCTAGTTTCCAACTTGCTTGCGTCCTTGTGCCGCTCGCTTTCGTCTTGTCCAGCCAGCCGTCTAGACAGCGCCAAGCGTCACTGTCTGAACCTGCAAGCTTGACCTGCCTTTCTGCACTGCATGCCAACTGCCAACTTGCTCATGTCCTCCTGGAGCTGGCTATCGTTCTGCCCAGCTTCCAAGACCTCAATTTCTGAACCAACTAGAAACTATAGCTCCAAACTGTATACCTGCGTTTCTGCACTGCCAACTGCCACCCTGCTCGTGTCCTCCTGGAGCTGGCTTTCGTTCTGCACAGCTCCGGTCCAGGCCGGGGTCCAAGGACCCTGTCGCAGGGCCAAAACACCACGGCAGTGAAGGACGGATTGGGCCCGCGGCCCGTAGCCCAGACTGCCAAACGTTACTTTCTGAACTGACTAGAAACTAGCTCCAAACCTTGACTTTACCTGCGTTTCGGCACAGAAACTCTGCCGGACGCACATGCCGCCGGGAAAGCTGGAACGTGACGGCAACGCTGGACTAATAACACTGCTAGTTTCCAACTTGCTTGCGTCCTTGTGCCGCTCACTTTCGTCTTGTCCAGCCAGCCGTCTAGACAGCGCCAAGCGTCACTGTCTGAACCTGCAAGCTTGACCTGCCTTTCTGCACTGCATGCCAACTGCCAACTTGCTCATGTCCTCCTGGAGCTGGCTATCGTTCTGCCCAGCTTCCAAGACGTCAATTTCTGAACCAACTAGAAACTATAGCTCCAAACCTTGACTGTATACCTGCGTTTCTGCACTGCCAACTGCCACCCTGCTCGTGTCCTCCTGGAGCTGGTCCAAGGACCCTGTCGCAGGGCTAAAACACCATGGCAGTGAAGGGCGGATTGGGCCCAGACTGCCAAACGTTACTTTCTGAACTGACTAGAAACTAGCTCCAAACCTTGACTTTACCTGCGTTTCTGCATTGCCAGCTGCCACCCTGCTCGTGTCCTCCTGAAGCTGACTTTCGTTCTGCACAGCTCCGGTCCAGGCCGGGGTCCAAGGACCGTGTCGCAGGGCTAAAACACCATGGCAGTGAAGGACGGATTCCAGACTGCCAAACGTTACTTTCTGAACCGACTAGAAACTAGCTCCAAACGTTGACTTTACCTGCGTTTCTGCACTGCCAACTGCCACCCTGCTCGTGTCCTCCTGGAGCTGGCTTAAGGACGGATTGGGCCCGCGGCCCGCAGCCCAGACTGCCAAACGTTACTTTCTGAACCGACTAGAAACTAGCTCCAAACCTTGACTTGACTTGCGTTGTGCACTGAGTTCCAAACCTTGACTTCGTGCACAGCTCCGGTCCACGCTGGGGTCCAAGGACCCTGTCGCAGGGCTAAAACCACATGGCAGTGAAGGACGGATTGAGCCCGCGGCCCGTAGCCCAGACTGCCAAACGTTACTTTCTGAACCGACTTGAAACTATAGCTTCAATCCTTGACTTTGTTTGCCTACGTTTCTGCACTGCCAACTGCCACCCTGCTCGTGTTGTCCTGGAGCTGGCTTTCGTTCTGCACAGCTCCGGTCCAAGCTGGAGTCCAAGGACCGTGTCGCAGGGCTAAAACACCATGGCAGTGAAGGACGGATTAGGCCCGCGGCCCGTAGCCCAGACTGCCAAACGTTACTTTCTGAACCGACTAGAAACTAGCTCCAAACCTTGACTTTACCTGCGTTTCTGCACTGCCAACTGCCACCCTGCTCGTGTCCTCCTGGAGCTGGCTTTCGTTCTGCACAGCTCCGGTCCAGGCCGGGGTCCAAGGACCCTGTCGCAGGGCTAAAACACCATGGCAGTGAAGGACGGATTGGGCCCGCGGCCCGTAGCCCAGACTGCCAAACGTTACTTTCTCAACCGACTATAGAAACCAGCTCCGGTCCACGCTGGGGTCCAAGGACCCTGTCGCAGGGCTAAAACACCATGACAGTGAAGGACGGATTGGGCCCGCGGCCCGCAGCCCAGACTGCCAAACGTTACTTTCTGAACCGACTTGAAACTAGCTCCAAACCTTGACTTGACTTGCGTTGTGCACTGAGTTCCAAACCTTGACTTCGTGCACAGCTCCGGTCCACGCTGGGGTCCAAGGACCCTGTCACAGGGCTAAAACCACATGGCAGTGAAGGACGGATTAGGCCCGCGGCCTGTAGCCCAGACTGCCAAACGTTACTTTCTGAACCGACTAGAAACTAGCTCCAAACGTTGACTTTACCTGCGTTTCTGCACTGCCAACTGCCACCCTGCTCGTGTCCTCCTGGAGCTGGCTTAAGGACGGATTGGGCCCGCGGCCCGCAGCCCAGACTGCCAAACGTTACTTTCTGAACCGATTAGAAACTAGCTCCAAACCTTGACTTGACTTGCGTTCTGCACTGAGGTCCAAACCTTGACTTTCGTGCACAGCTCCGGTCCACGCTGAGGTCCAAGGACCCTGTCGCAGGGCTAAGACCACATGGCAATGAAGGAGCCCGCGGTCCGTAGCCCAGACTGCCAAACGTTACTTTCTGAACCGACTAGAAACTAGCTCCAAACCTTGACTTTATAGACTTTATAGAATAGAAACTAGCTCCAATTACTTTCTGAACGAACTAGAAACTAGCTCCAAACCTTGACTTTACCTGCGTTCCTGCACTGCCAACTGCCAACTTGCCTGCGTTGTCTGACAGCTGGCTTTCGTCCGGCGCGGCTCCGGTCAAGGGACCCCCTCGCAGGGCTCAAACACCATGGCCTGCGTCGTCTGTCCAAAGTTCTCTCTTCGCCCCTTCTTGCATCTTGTTGCTAGTGAGGCCTCCTTTGACGCGCTCCCCCTGCTGGCGGCAGGGGTCGGCGGATTT
>CAMXCT020001402.1:490962-514285 GCA_947184155.2 Cladocopium goreaui | reverse complement strand
AAGCCTCTGTTTGCTCTTCTACGCTCTCGGGCCATCTATCATTTAATTATTATTATTTTTATTTTAAATTATATTTTCATTATTAAAAAAAAATAAATATTATTTATTTCGGATTTATATATTTTTCAACTAATTTTTTCCATAATTTATTTATTATACATAACTCTTTCATATGCAGCTTTTTCAAACATAACTTTCTCACACATAACTCTTTCAGACACTTTGTCACACACAACTCTTTCAGACACAATTTTCTCACGCACAACCTTTCAATCATAACTTTGTCACGCGCAGCTCTTTCACACGCAGCTAGCTTTCGCAAACATAACTTTCTCACACACACAACTTTGTCACACACAACTCTTTCACACACAACCTTGTCACACACGACTTTCTCACACACAATTTCTTCAGACGCAACTTTTTCACACATAACAACATTGTCACACACAACTCTTTCAAACATAACTTTGTCACTCACAGCTCTTTCACACACAACTGTCTCACACACACAACCAATTCACACACCTCTTTCACAAAGAACTTTTTCAATCATTTCTTTCTCATATTGCTTTGTCACACACAACTTTGTCACACACAACTTTTCAACCATAACTTTCTCACACACAACATTTCGAACATAACTTTCTCAGACGCAAATATGTCACACACAACTCTTTCACACACAACATTTTCAAACATAACTTTGTCACACGCAACTTTGTCACACACAACTCTTTCGCGCGCAGCTCTTTCACACACAACTTTGTCACACCCAACTCTTTCACAGACAAGTCTGTCACACACAACTTTTTCAAACATAACTTTCTCACGCACAACTTTGTCACGCACGCACACACACACACACAACTCTTTCACATTCAACTTTTTCAAACATAACTCTCTCACACACAACTTTGTCACACACAACATTTGTTGTCGAATTCAAGTGCTAGAGATGTCGCAACATCTACGAGCTATGGAAACCTCTGAGTCGATACCGGCCTGTCAAGAACTTACCCCGAGACAAAGGCTATTGGCCAGAAATGTTGCAGCCCTTGTCTTAGAATTT
Source organism: Cladocopium goreaui (assembly GCA_947184155.2). Classification (NCBI taxonomy): domain Eukaryota; class Dinophyceae; order Suessiales; family Symbiodiniaceae; genus Cladocopium; species Cladocopium goreaui. The sequence goes on along the minus strand of CAMXCT020001402.1, from coordinate 513,213 downwards.
CATATCCCGGGCGTCCTCAACAGATGCATCTCCGGTGCAACCGGCATGGTTTGGAGCTTGCACCCGGCTCCGGCCAGATGTATCTAGGCTTGAATTTCTCCTCAATACTCTTTGAAGCTGATCTGAAGCTGACCGTGCCTTATCATGACAGTGTGTGATTCACATGTTCTGGTCAGTTCAAAATGATTGGAGGAATGCTTTACCCAAACAACTTTGAGCAGCGGAATGGTCTCATGGCTAAAAAAAACACGAAGACTTGAGCAAAGCTTGGACGTGTGTTGACCATGGAAACTTCTTGAAGACAGAATACTTCGGGTTTCACAAACAATGTATGGTTCATTGGTGTGTCTTTTTTTGGTCCAAGGTCCCGAAACCACTAGGGGAATGAGCTGGCCACTGCTCATGCAAAGTCACGGAAACGGTTTTTTTGTCAAGCAATCCTGCCCAGATCCAATCTTTGGGATCCCGTTGTAAATATGTACAGGTCAGGCCATGAGAGAAGCCTTTCACCTTCCAAGTTGCTGAGGCGTGAATATGTTGCGGTTTTGTTGGAAAGCCGAAAGATGAAAAAAAAACTTGGTCAAAGCCAAATATCGCAATGCCTTTACAGTCTACAATGGTGACCATCCTGCATCAAGCGTCGGCAAAAAGTTCGCAATCTTTGATAAATATCTAGTTACATGGTCAGCCACAAACAATCATTTCCACAAAACTGTTGTTTTCGGCTTGATTCACATATAAAACTCTTCAAGTATATGCATCAAATTTCGCCAGCCGCCCAAACACCCAACCACCCAACCGCCCCCCTTGCTCCCGCGGCGCATCACCTCACTCCAGGCCCCACATCATCGAGGTAGCGATAAACTGTGCCGACCTGAAGCGTGTAGTCCTAGCTAGCTGGGTTCGCAAGAAGGAAATCCAATAAAAGCTGAGGTTTCACCGGTTTCACCCGCATCTGTTTCTCCTAAGGGTCGAGTTGTTGGCTTCCAGGATCTGGGGGTGTTCGCAGGTTGGTCACATGAGTAGTCAGTCACTAGGACGGTACATTCTTGACGGCTAAAACATCGGGGACTGATCCATCGACTCCAAGAAGGCTCATGGGCTGTTTGTTCAGCAGAGGTTTGACAACAGATCTCCTGGTCTCAAGAAGCATTCGACTATAAAATCTGTCGCCTGAGTAAGGTTTACAACACATGGCCAAGCTTTAGGGGTTAATGTTAATGTGCCGAAAAATGAACGGATTCTAACAGCTTTGGATACATACGCACACACACACACGCACATATATCAAAGCATCAGTGAAAATTTGAAACATCATGAAATGCAGTTTTACACCAGTTATCATAGTGCCAAAAAAAAGGAACATTCACATGACACCGATGATGTGACGCATCCTGCGAGGCACTGCTCCTCCAGCAGGAAAGTGAGGGATGCCTGACAGACATTGGTGGCGAACTTGGCCCATGAAAGTCATTTGAAAACGGGTATTCAGGTATATCTCCATAATTGTTAGGATAATGATACGCCCATGCGAAAGTTGATTGGGAAGATTTCTGACGGGTAAAGCCCATATATATTGCCGACAGATTTCGCAATTCCCGATGTTAAAACATCCGGCTCCGCCTTGCGAAGGAGCCATTTCCGTTGAAAACAGTCCAGCCCGTCGAAGACGTTTCCTGTCGTAAAAGAATCTACACGTTTTTCCAAGAGTGGACAGTGAGAATAAAAGGCAAAAATGGAAAGTGACCTGGGCATCTTCTAAAGATTTTCTACCTGGAGTAGGGCAATTGTGCATTTTCTGGAAATAATACTTGGGCGCCCGATATTCAAATCACTGCGATGTGCCATCAGTAACAAGAAAGAATGACCTAAAATTGTTATATACCACATCCAATCCAAAGACGGATTTGAAACCGTAAAAACAATAAATAAAACCATCTCCTTTATTCAGAACGTCTCTAGACGTTCGTTGCGCGTAAAACGGCCCCGACCCACTATTCTAGAGGAAAAATCTGAGGGTCCTTTGAACACCCAGGCTGGAAGTTAGTGGGTGAGGTCCCGGGATACAATGGGTACACGTTCGGGTTGCAGCCAGCATGTATTTACACCTATTTACACATAAAATCATTTACACGTACATACACATATAGGTCACAAGTAGAAGTGCGTCTGTACTATGCTTATTCTGGATGCAAACCATATGTATGTATATAGTTGTATGTATATGTATATGTACGTATGTATGTACGTATGTATGCATGCATGCACGCATGCATATGCTATTTATGTAACAACAAATGCATGTATGCACATACAGTTCGCATACACGTACATGTGTATATCTAGGTATATATGATTTTTGCGGTGGTAGAAACATGGTCGACCCAGAGTGGCTGAATAAAATTTACTGAACATAAACCATCCGTCTGGGGCTTCCAAACCAAGCATCGACCAGAGAGTCGAACTAAGCTGAAAGCCACAGCACAAGCAGCACGCACCAAAGGTTGGTGGTACATCCTGGTTTGGCCAACAAATATCAACAGCGAACAAAAACGGGCAGGGAACCTGGAAATGATTGTTTTCTTTTCGGGCAAGATACACCGATACTTTCATGGAGGCTGAACAATTTTCACCAGAACTGTCAAAATCAACTCCAAGTTGAGGCTTTGAACGGTTGATCTCACAATCTTCTGGCAACATGACCTGGTCAAAACTAGCGGGGCAAAGCACCACTTGAGAAGCAGATTGGTATCCCCAGTTCCGGGGATCAGGGGTGATGCTTGCGCAGGAATAATATAAATAGCGGTGAAGCCAAAGTCAGCTTTAGTTCATCCCACCCAGCACCTTTTCATCCTGGTCCAAGTATCCAATCACTGTAAAAGCTTCGCCGTGATTCAGCTACTCGCTTCATGTGTAAGTCCTGGCCAATATTACTGCACATGACATGGACATGGTAAGTACCCTCTGTCAATATTCCAAATCATCTGTGGGATTAGTGCATTCTCCCTAATATGTCCAGGCAATACTTTGCACAGCATGGAATATGCCTGCAACTTGGGTATGTCTCCACCTGGTGAAAGCGAGTTCAGTTGATCGGAGCCCGCGGATTCGGATAAGAACATCAAGAACCAGCAGCTGGCTGTTTCGCGTTATTGGACTTTGCTCATGTTGGTTTTGTGCTTGCATCTAAATCAAAAAGCATATACTGTACCCTATCTTTATCGCAGGAAATTTAGAAATCAAACTTCCGACCTATGGACAGATGCAGCAACAGTGGCGAGAGCAGTCAGAGAAGAGAAAGAGTCAGTAGAAAGAAGATCAACGAGCGCAAAAAGGTAGACAAGTTGCGAAACACTGTGTTTCTCCCAGGTTTTGTGGCTCCGACAGGTCGAAAAGTAGGGTCGCTAAAGAGCGGGAGGTGCGGAGCCATCTGATTGGATGAGTGATAAAAAATTGTGTGCGGCTGGGGTGCGAAGCACATTTTGAAGTCAAAATGCTGGCTCAGGTTCGGAGCCCTTTTGGACATTGAGATGTCGAAAAAGTGCACGCCGCTGCGGCGCGAAGCACATTTCGAAGTCAAAAGTGTTAAAAACTGACCGTCTCGGCACACTTACAAGAGATATCTCCATCAGACATGTTAAGGTCAAGACGCTGATTTCTTGAGAGGGGTTGCTTTTTGGAGCATCAGATCTTCAGGTTTGCTAAGATGATTTTGCCTGACAGGTGCAGCACTTCCTGTGACCTGGCCTCACTTTTGCGTGGTCGGCACAGTACTTTAGACAGATGGGTGAGCAAATCGCAAAACGCATTGGTACGAGGCTGTCAGGTCTGCACTCAGCTTGCCATTTTTGACGGAAGTCTCATAGACTTGCTTCGTTTTTGATGTTGCCAAGTTTCAACATTGAGGAAGTCTCGCAGAATTTCCTCGCTTTGGAGCTGTGAACATCAATTTTTTCCAGGATATCATCATTGCTTCCTTTCAGATTACGTCAATAGATAGATCGATAGATCGACAGCTTGACAAATAGATAGATAGATAGATAGATAGATAGATCGACGGATAGATAGACAGACAGATAGCATGCTTGATACATATTGCTCCGCCAACAACTGCGAGGTGCGGGACTTTGAGAATGTCAGTCTCAAAGTTCTCCGCGCCCTTACCTCCTGCCAGCGGTGCAGCACACGGTGCAGCGCACGCAGCCGGCAGGCTTGCAGCCGTGACGGGCCTGCCATTAATCTGTGGCTGTGGGCTCCCTTTCTCTGCTTTCTTTTGCTGGTCGTGGCTGCGGTGATCGAGGCTTTTTCCCGAGAGCGCCTGCGAAGGGTTCTTCGTAAAAAAGCAGCCGTTATAGTTATACTACATCTTCACACCCTCACATCTGCTGATCTACATCTTCACACCTTCACATCTGCTGATCTACATCTTCACACCCTCACATCTGCTGATCTACATCTTCACACCCTCACATCTGCTGATCTACATCTTCACACCCTCACACCTGCTGATCTACATCTTCACACCTTCACACCTGCAGATCTACATCTTCACACCTTCACACCTGCAGATCTACATCTTCACACCTTCGCATCTGCTGATCTACATCTTCACACCCTCACATCTGCAGATCTACATCTTCACACCCTCACATCTGCAGATCTTCATACCTTCACACCTGCAGATCTAGATCTTCACACCCTCACACCTGCAGATCTAGATCTTCACACCCTCACATCTGCAGATCTAGATCTTCACACCTTCACATCTGCAGATCTACATCTTCACACCCTCACACCTGCAGATCTACATCTTCAAACCTTCACATCTGCAGATCTACATCTTCACACCCTGACATCTGCAGATCTACATCTTCACACCTTCACATCTGCCGATCTACATCTTCACACCCTGACATCTGCAGATCTACATCTTCACACCGTCACATCTGCAGATCTACATCTTCACACCCTGACATCTGCAGATCTACATCTTCACACCTGCACACCTGCAGATCTACATCTTCACATACATCTTCACACCCTGACATCTGCAGATCTACATCTTCACACCTTCACATCTTCTCTCGCTCTTCTTTCTATCTCTCTCTTAAGGCCGGGGCGGTGTCGCCGGAGCGCCACGAAACGCAACCCTTTCGCACGAAATGGACGTTGGACGTCAAAAACTGAGGTAAAAGTGCGAGTTTAGTTAGTCCATCGCAACCCTTTCGCACGAAATGGACGCTGGACTTCAAAAGCTATGGTAAAATTGCGAGTTTAGTTAGTCCATTGCAACCCTTTCGCACGAAATGGACGTTGGACGTCAAAAACTGAGGTAAAAGTGCGAGTTTAGTTAGTCCATCGCAACCCTCTCGCACGAAATGGACGTTGGACGTCAAAAACTGTGGTAAAATTGCGAGTTTAGTTAGTCCATCGCAACCCTTTCGCACGAAATGGACGTTGGACGTCAAAAACTGAAGTAAAAGTGCGATTTTGAGGTGTCAATCGCAACCCTTACACGCGAAATGAGGTTCGATCGCCAAAAACTGAGGTAAAATTGCGATTTCACGGGTCCGGTCTCTGTGTGTGAAAGTGTTTTTGTGTGTAAAAGCTTCTGTGTGTAAAAGCCTCTGTGCGTGAAAAGTGTTTGAGTGTAAAAGCGTCTGTGTGTAAAAGGGTCTGTGCGTAAAAGCGTCTGTGTGTAAAGCGTCTGTGTGTAAAGGAGTCTGTGTGTAAAAGCCTCTGTGTGTAAAAGCTTCTGTGTGTAAAAGCTTCTGTGTGTAAAAGTGTCTGTGTGTAAATGCGTCTGTGTGTAAAAGTGTCTGTGTGTAAAAGCGTCTGTGTGTAAAGGAGTCTGTGTGTAAAAGCGTCTGTGTGTAAAAGCGTCTGTGTGCAAAAGCGTCTGTGTGTAAAAGTCTGCGATTGAGACATGCAATGGTTGGATTGAAAATTGATTTCTGTTTTCTGTTGAGGTGGTATGTGACTGCGAGGATTGATTTGTCTTTAGTTGGATCATAGAGTCTCGTGGGATTCAAGTATGGAGTTTTTGCAACCACGTTCTCTGTGCGAGCGGTCTTCAACTAGATGTTGAAGCGAATCGGTTGGTCGGAGCCTCAAGTGGATGCAGATATGCATTTAAAGCAATGCTGTCGACATCTTTCTTCTGTGGATATGGTCCGGCATTCATTCTTTGGAGATTGTGTTTTCTGATTGTTCCATGTTCTGTTTCTGTGGACATGGTCTCGCATTCATTCTTTGGAGATTGAGTTTTCTGATTGTTCCAATTCAAGCATGGAGTTTTACCGCGTTCTCTGTGTGAGCGGCATTCAACTGGATCTTCTACAAAAGAATCGTTTGGTCGGAGCCTCAAGTGAATGCAGAGATGCATTGAAAGCAATACTCGCGACATCTTTCTTCTGTGGATATGGTCTTGCATTGATTCTTTTGTAGAAATGTTATAATTCAGTGAGATAACATATGTCATGTACAGCATCATGGTACCGACCTTTATTGGCGATTTGAGTGGGAATTTCCATCATAAAATGAGAGAACAAGTGTGATCTGCAACATCATGGTACCGAGCCTTTTTTTGGCAATTGCGCATGGGTTGGCCATTGAGTTTTCAATGGGTGTTGCATTTCCGGCTTAAATGTCAGCACTTTTGGCTTTTTGTCATTGCCGTGTCCCTCGTTCCCTGTCTTTCCGTGCAAGATGGAGCTGGCAGAGGGCAAGGCCGCTGAGGCCGAGGAAATGTCTCCCAAAGCAGGTGGCTGCCAGCCTCAGCATGGGCATGATAGAATTGGTCAAAAAGATTACAGGCCAGCAGGTCTAGTGCTCAGGTCCATCAAGCGGCGCAAGGTGCTTTTAAGCCTTTTGCTCAAGTACAGCTGCCTGGGTGAGAATGTGCTGGTGGAAACTTTAACAGACCCCGCTGCATACACGTGAGACTCTTCGACTCATGGCCCCAGATGTTGATCCTGACACAGATGTTGACGACAGCCCTGCTGGCACTGATGCAGTGCCATGTGTTTCCGCGGGGTGTGAGCTGGAGCTTGCTGAATCTGATGGCGCGCCAGATTTTGATGGCATGCCTGATTTTCAATGGATCTGAATCTGGAGCAACTGCCCGTGTACTTACACGCTTTGCACTTCTCGAACAATTGAGTTCTGTCGTTCTCGATGCTGCAAGGACTGTCCGTGCATCGAGCGACATGATTCTCATACAAATTCGCATGCTATGCTGCGGCTTGCACGTTCTGCGGAAGGAACTGGCGTGCATGCCTGCTTGCACGGTGCTTCGAAAAATGTAAGAGTGCGCTGACAGTGTCTGACACGGGCAAGTTCCTTTGACGGGAGTGTTCCAGTTACATCTGTGAAGTGTTCGTCTTGCAATGCAGTGTCACACTTGGAAATAAGTAATGCAGTTGGTAATCATGGCACCAGCAAGGCTGACCGAGCAACGGGGAGATGATGCAGGTTCATTGCAATTATGTTTATTTGCGACCGCACTTCGCGGTGCTTGCTGAAAAGTGGTTGCATCCTGGAAAAAAATGCGGTGATGCATCTCTATCTGAAATGCATGTTCTGATCTTTCAGTCTGTATCTGTAAAGTATTGTAACATATGTGATCTACAGCATCATGGCACCGAGTTTTTAGGCAATTTATGTAGGAATTTTCATAGTGAAATTACTTGGTGTGGACTGCAGTTTTAATTGCTTTGACGTCGGCGGGGTTAGCTGTTGACATGGAACCTGGCGCCTTGCGTCGGCGTCTGGATGACATCTATCTCCATCGAAGAGAACGCGGTTCAATACTGTCAGCTGTCCATGAACACGTGTCGCCGAACTTGGCAGAGACACAGCCCATGTCGGTGGAGATTTGTTTTCGTTTGAACATCTGGCCTCTCCAGCAGCTGAGTGCCCTTCTTGAGTTTCATTTTCTATTCAACATGGACCCACGAGATGCCAGCGTCGATCTCTTATACCAAGAGCATTTACTGCAGTGGATGACTGTGGGAGATTTACTGGGCGACTTGGTTGGTCGCATGGAAACACATTACGGAGGACGTTGTGGCAAAAGAAGCATTTGCATCGCAGCGGAAGGTCATCGCCGATTCGCGGCTCGTGAGGGTTTGACTATCCTTCGTGAGCTCGCGGATGAGAATTCTGTGGTCTCTCTTGTCGCTCGCCCTTCCAGTGTTGGTAAACAAATGCTGGCTGAATTCTGGCTTCCCAAGCTTGACGCGAAGTTGGCAGCTCCAGCGTTGGCTCGACTGGACTTGCATTGTTTCCAGATGATTCTGGCTTGGGTCTCACTTTGCGCGTGGTACAAGGTATGCAGGGTCGATAGACAAGTGGAGTCGCTGGCTTCGTGCAAGCCCGACCTTTCAATCTGTGGTGTCGGATGCGCGTTGGGCCAAGGATCCCGAGTTGCTGTCCATCCAACGGGAAGTGCGAGCCAATGAAGAAAGATCTTTGAAACACTGAATTTTGACGTGCTCGATCCTGCAGGGACTGTCCGTGCATCGAGCGAAATGTAGTGAAAAAGGTGTCATCCATGCCATCATGATATTGAACTTTTTATTGTGGAATCATTCACAGCATTATTGTACTGAGCTTTAGATCTTGGATACCATGGTACTGAGCCCTTGTTTGTGCACTTTTGTTCTCTTTTGTTTACATTTTCACTGTAAAGTCGTGCAACTAAGGTCATCCACGGCATCATGGTACCGAGCTTATTTGGTAAATTGTGTGAGAATTTCCATATGAAAATGAATAAACATGTGAGATCCTCGACATCATGGTATCGAGCTGTTTTTTGGGTAATTTGTCTTGATATACGTATACAAAATCAGAACAGACTCGTGTATCAATATTGCAGGAGCTATTTTGTGTCTGTATGGCAGGTTTTGTCACGCATGCCGTGGAGGAGCGCTGGGAATGGCAGTGGTTCTACAGCATCATGGCACCGAGTTTCGGCTTGCAACTCAGTGTCCCACTTGGAAGTAAGTAATGCAGAGGGTAGTCGTGGTCATTAAACCTGGTAATCAGCTGGACCTTAGCGCGCCGGTGGGTGAAGGCATCGTTGCGTGCTGTACCTGTAGATTGAAATAATGACTTGTAGTTGTGCACCTGTACTTCGTTGCCACGGGAGGTAGTTTTGTCCTTGCATTGCGCTTGCATTGTTGTCGTTCGCATGGCTCAGAATGTAGGCTCAAATCTGTTAAATGGCTTGCATCGTGTTCAAGCTTGTATGAAAGCAGCCTTTTGCATAGTTTCATACTTCCAACTTTGTATTTCTGTAGGGACCGTCTGTTTGATCACAGTTGCCGCCATGACCACCAGCGCTCGCGAGTGGAGAGCGGCGCGAGAAGAAGATATCAGGAGGGCTTACGCCGACAAAGAATGTTGGAATGACCTGGACCGCATTACCTGTCAGCACCCTTACAATTTCAATGCCATAGAACAGTGGCCGTTGGACGCTGCCGTGATCTGCAAACCTACGGATCGAGCGTCGGTGTTGCTTGGAAGCATCAAAGCGGCGTGTAGCTTGGAACACGTTTTCAAGACTCTGTCGGTGAAGGTCACCGTGGTGGTGACCATGTGCGCAAATGAAATGGGGATTCGAGGCGCCCCAAAAGATTGGGCGCGGTATTTCCAGCAAGAAAAAGTCTTTCACATCAAGTGTCACATGGAGGACACGACATTGAAGCCGCCGCACCGTTGGGAGGAACGAATCCCTGACTTGGTAGCTTCTTGTTTGGAACAGTGGAAAATTGTTTGTGGCCAACTCTGGAAACAATCCATGCTGGCAGTGACCAGGGGCGAATCCATGCACGTGCTCTTCCATTGCTTTGGAGGCATCAATCGAAGCGCTGAGGCTTTATGTGCTTGGCTCGGCTCGTCGTGGGTTACAACTACTCTGCAGAGGATGCCGTCCAGTTGCTTCCTTGCGCCCTTGGCACAATCGCCCCTATGTCTTGGAGGCTTTGTGGAAGCTGGAAGGTTTGCGTACCGAGTGGCACATGGAACTGAGTGCGGCGGACGGAAATTAATCTGTTCGTCTGGAGAGAAACTGTTCGCGGCGACCGTGCAAAATCAGTAGCCAACTGCTGTCTGTCTGTACAGTTGAAAAGTGTTGATCTACATGTTTTTGTCTGATCTAACTCGATGACAGACGATCTCATCTTGGTACGAGTGAACAACTATATGCATGATCGTGCAATCTGAAATTTCCGAGGTGGCTCTTGCGCCAGTTTGGTACCGGCCTGCGTTTTTGATGGATGTTTTTGGTCTTGGAGCAAATCAAATTACTGGAATGTGTCCAGCGCTGTGCTATGCACTAAGGTTGGCACTTCTGAGCCACGACGTTTCACTGCGATTTCAAAAAATCATTTCGTGTTGGTATGTGTTGTAAAAGCGTCTGTGTAAAAGCTTCTGTGTGTAAAAGTCTGTGTGTGTGTGAGAGTGTTTGTGTAAAAGCGTCTGTGTGTAAAAGGGTCTGTGTGTAAAAGCTCCTGTGTGTAAAAGCGTCTGTGCGTAAAAGTGTCTGTGTGTAAAAGCTTCTGTGTGTAAAAGTTTCTGTGTGTAAAAGCTTCTGTGTGTAAAAGCTTCTGTGTGTAAAAGCTTCTGTGTGTAAAAGTGTCTGTGTGTAAAAGCGTCTGTGTGTAAAAGTGTCTGTGTGTAAAAGCGTCTGTGTGTAAAAGCTTCTGTGTGTAAAAGTGTCTGTGTGTAAAAGCGTCTGTGTATAAAAGTCTCTGTGTGTAAAAGCGTCTGTGTATAAAAGTCTCTGTGTGTAAAAGTGTCTGTGCGTAAAAGCTCCTGCGTGTAAAAGCGTCTGTGTGTAAAAGCTTCTGTGTGTAAAAGCGTCTCTGTATAAAAGCGGAATGATGGTACCGAGCTTTTTCGGCAATGTGTGTGGGAATTACCAGAGTAAAATGAGATAACACATGTCATTCGCAGCATCATGGTACCGAGCCTCCGGTGCACTTTTGTTGCTCACATTATATTTCTTCATGTTTTCTTTCTATCTCCCTTTCTCTCTCTCTCTCTCTTTCTATCTATGTCTCTCTGTGGTTGCAAGTCACGTGTCATATGATGCCCTTTACCAAACAGCACAGTGCATGTGCATGGGTTGTCACATGTATCCTCTTCTTAATCAATCTTACTTTTCACAACTTATCCCTCCATAGCTCATATACAATTCACCAACCATTCACCGACTATTTTTTACGACTACCATACTCAGAGCTGCTTGAAAAACGTATTTTTCGCTCTCGGGCCAACCGTCGTCTAGTTTTTTGGGGGTCCATCCGTGGATCTGCTTTCTTATTGACTTATCACTGGGTTCACCCAGAATATGATCGCCTTGTGGGGTACTTCTGTAAAATGTCATCCTGACATCTTCTGTTCATGCCAAATTCTGGATGTCAAAATCAAGATGGCATCCTTGGTCTCCAATGAAAGTGCTGTGGATCAAGCACTTCAGTAAATGTCCATGGTGAAGCCATGTTTGAAACTTGTCATTCATCTTTCCTTGAAGACCCTTGGAGGCTATGAATCGAATATTGGTTTCTTTCCTAGGGGTATACCCTTTTAATTCGATAATTCATACACCTCTTTTCGGGGTGGTGGCGGCTACTGGGTATAACTCAGGTGGAAGCAAGTGGTGAAGAAAAGTCTTGCTAAACACTGAAGACTGAAGCTTCCTGAGGATGGCGTTTCCCGCATGTTTCAGACTTTGCTTGGCACTTTATTCCCTACAATAATGATTAGGTTTTGATTGTGTTTATAGATGTCAAAGTACGCCGCCATACCCCTACTTAAAAAAGCGTTTGGGTGGTCAGTTGCACAAGCAATGCATACACAAAACACACACGCAATGAATCGGAGATAGATAGATAGAAAGAAAGATAGATAGGTACGTAGGTAGGTAGACAGATAGAGATATAAATAGAGAGAGAGAGACACACACACACAGAGAAGGAGATAGAGAGATAGAGATTCGTTCTGCACTCAGGAATCACAACAACTCACCTCCCCTACAGGTTTCCAATCTTTGAAACTTCCGCCACCGCCTTGTGCGGTACTACTGGTATGACACGTGAACTTCTGAAGTCCTCAAGAGTGGCTTTGGGAGACTTTGGCTTTCTGCCATATCAACGTGAAAAAACACATTGTACGGTCTACATGTTGCCGCTTCACTACGGCTCGATGAGGTTCCTTTTGTGTCAGTGAGGTGCCCTTTTGATGCATCTGAGGCTTTTGCTTCAGAATCGTTTCTAAAGTAACAAAGAAGACGCATTTCCGAGCGCCCTGTGCCAAACAAACACAATGCTCACACTGCTCCTGCATCTTGAGTGCAAAGTTGCGATCAAAGACGGCTACGCCCACTTCCAGATTTCGCCGCGCAGAATATAGATCGAAGTTGAAGGATCCGATGGTTGAAAACACACCATCCACACACATGTGCTTCGCATGCCTGAGCAAAATCAAGAGACTGAAGAGATTGTTTGTCTTTGATCAAAGGGTGCAGAAGGCTGTGAGGCTGTGAGGGTATGGGTCAAGAGTTTGCTTAGGTTGGTCCTACCAAACCAACCTTGGACAACCCATAGAAAAAAGTGTATTGAATAGCCGTGCATCTAACAGTCTTGACCACAGACTCAAGGCTCTCTTTATCTTTATCCTATGTGGTGGCACTTGATCGTACTGTGACAGAATGGGGAAAGGATGGAAAGGTTACCTTCCAATGGCCCTTGAAAACTTTGACAGTTCAGGATCTTTTGCTGCCGCAGCACATGTGCCGCTTCTCGTAGAGGTAGACCTTCACGCGCTCTTCGGACGTATCTCGCAGGAAGTTGCGCAAGAAATGCGACTGTGCCAGCAAGTCGCCGGGCAAAGGGAAAAAATCTGAGGAACCGGACAGCAACCTCAGCTTCACCAGGTGCCGACTGGAGATGCCATAGAAATACGTGAAATCAAAAGGCTTCAGAGGTCTCAACATATCTTAACATCATATAGCTACTGTAAGGTCGGTACTTCACGAGAACTCTGCCATAAATAGGGGCCCAAAGAGCAACACAATTGTCAGTGAATAATTTGTTGTCATACTCATAGATCACGAGTCCCTAAGAGATTGGCCATACAGCTCTTGGTACGTGCAAATTTGATGGTTCTGCAATTTTCCACAGCGTCCGAAAATTTGGCATCCCGTTTCACCAAAGAGTTGCGACATTTCATGTTCCTAGTCCATATTCAGAATCATCTTCCCATATCTTCCCTTTACTGAACCGTGTTCCCCCATTTTGGGTCCCCATATTCACCTGGCCGATCACCCAGAGCCCCTAGACCAAGCGCAGCCAGTCACAGAGAGAGATGCGCTCCACGTGCAGGAACACGCCTCAGGCAGGGATGCGTTGTGTTTTGGTGTTTTGTTTTTTTTTCGAAATCATTGGATGATTGCATCGCATGTGAAATGGCAACTCTTGTTATCCAAAAATGGGAAATGTGCAGACCCAAGACATGGCCAGTTCATCTATGGTTTGGTCTGACATTTTCATCTATTTCCTGATGTGAAATGCACAGGGTTTAGGTAAATCTCGAGAAAGTGGCACATTCGAAGGCTAATGTCATTGAACATCGTGCACACTTTGCCAGGTTCCCTGTTAACCTCTGGGCAATCATGCGTACCAGCTTAAAACATCTATCATATTTATGGATACGCATTGAAAATAAAATTAAAGGACCGGATAATCCCACAAGTCAACTTCTTCCAATAATGAGCACCAAAGGTTGTAGCGGGAACGGGGCAGGAAGGAAAGACAAAGGAGGTGGTGAAAGATCCAAAAGTTAAAACAATTGTGTGTGATAAAGTGGTATGTGAAAGATGGTGTGTGGCGAAGAAAGATCATGTGCGTGACAGAGTTGTGTGGGAAAGATGGTGTGTATGAAAGTGATGTGTGTGTTTGTGAGGGCGGCAGCAGTGCCACGAGGACGCAAAACGAAGGTGGATGTCACCAAGTGCCACACCTGCCACGCAAAATGCCGCGGCGTCACCGGCGACCAAGCCGTCCAAGCGTGCCACGCAGTGCCATAAGTGCCACGCCTGCCACGCAAAACGAAGGTGGATGTCACCAAGTGCCACGCCTGCCACGTGAAACGAAGGAGGATGTCGCCAAGTGCCACGCCTGCCACGCAAAGCGATTGTGGCTGTCACTAAGCGCCACGCCTACCACGCAAAACGAAGGTGGATGTCGCCGAGTGCCACGCCTGCCACGCAAAGCGCCGCGGCGTCACCGGCGACCAAGCCGTCCAAGCGCGCCACGGAATGCCATAAGTGCCACGCCTGCCACGCAAAATGAAGGTGAATGTCTCCAAGTGCGATGCCTGCCACGCAAAACGAAGGTAGATGGCCATAAGTGCCACGCCTGCCACGCAAAGTGCCGCGGCGTCACCGGCGACCAAGCCGTCCAAGCGCGCCACGCAGTGCCATAAGTGCCACGCCTGCCTCGCAAAACGAAGGTGGATGTCACCAAGTGCCACGCCTGCCACGTGAAACGAAGGTGGATGTCGCCAAGTGCCACGCCTGTGAGAGATGGTGAAAGATGGTGTGTGAAAGATGGTGATTGACAAAGATGGTTGACAAAGATGGCGTGTGAAAGATGGTGTGTGAGAGATGGTGTGTGAAAGATGGTGTGTGAAAGATGGTGTGTGAGGGATGGTGTGTGAAAGATGGTGTATGAAAGATGGTCTGTGAGAGATGGTGTGTGAAAGATGGTGTGTGAAAAATGGTGGTTGACAAAGATGGTTGACAAAGATGGTGTGTGAAAGATGGTTGACAAAGATGGTTGACAAAGATGGCGTGTGAAAGATGGTGTGTGAGAGATGGTGTGTGAAGATGGTGTGTGAAAGATGGTTTGTGAAAGAAGGTGTGTGAAAGATGGTGGTTGACAAAGATGGTTGACAAAGATGGTGTGTGAAAGATGGTTGACAAAGATGGTGTGTGAGAGATGGTGTGAAAGATGGTGTGTGAGAGATGGTGTGTGAAAGATGGTGTGTGAAAGATGGTGTGTGAAAGAAGGTGTGTGAAAGATGGTGGTTTACAGGCGGGCGGGGAGGCGGAGCGGGAGGCGGAGCGGGAGGCGGAGCACCCGGGATACAGAATCAAAAACAAGAACTCCGCACAAAGTTGTGGGGAATGAATGGATACGGGGTCTGCGGGTCTGGAAATGCAGCAGCCGCATGTGCAGCGGTTTTCCTGGCTTGTAATATGCCAGAAATGCAAGAGACATAGAACTGTGGACAGACAATGTCTGGTGCAGTTGAAAATACCATCAATGAAATCAACGGACTCCGGGTACTTAAAGTCTGCCAAAATTACCTAATGTCATGGGAGAAACCAGTGTAGTCCTCTCCTGTTCTCCTGTGGACCTGTCAATGCGGCCTTCCAAGCAAGTTGCCATGGGTGAAAGCTTCCAGGCAACCCATAGCAAGAGGTCCCACTTCGAACTTAGAGCAATGAGGGTAACACCCACCTAAGTCGGGAAGAAGATCTTGTATCCATAGCCACCTTGGTACTTTAGGAAGGAATATGTCGAAACAATGGTAAAACCCGATTAGCTATACCTACCCCAAACACAGGGTTCCCTCAGCGCTGGTCCAAGTTTCAATAGTGCGCCTTTCAGAAAGGTTGGCGGGAAGAAGTATGCCTCATTTGCTGTCCGGGCACAGTGACCCAGATAACAACAGCTATGATCGCCTCGAGCTGCAATGAGCTGCATCCTATTTGCTGTCGTTGCTCCTGGTGTATTTGTGTCCAAGGGAGATACCAAAAAGCACTCCTGAAAACACAACATCATTGAAAACATTGACCATTATGGAAAAATAAGAAGCATCTTGAGCACATACTTCAGCCACACTGATTAACATGCCGTTTTCAACCGGAGGAGTTGACTGGAACCCACCAGGACCCAATCCGGTTGCCTTCAGAAAGACAGGGGGTCCAAATTGTCAAAGATTGCGCATTGACATGTGGCAAATGAGCTATTGTCAGTCCTACTTGTTTCGGAACTTCAGAGAGCAAAACCTAATTTCCTTTCACTTCTGTTTGAATCTTCCCTTGCAAACATCCATACCAAGTAGGAAAAGCAAGAAATCTCCAGTTCTCCGCTCCATTTCAGGGCTTTCCACAAGTTTCTACATTTGAAAAGGTAAGACCTGTGACGGACGCTGGGGCCATCCACCGTGGTGAGTAGCACGGACTCGTGGGCGCCATCGATGCTTTTGGCCATGACCTTTTGCAAGGTCCTCCGCCTTTGTCGTACGTTGGACTGCAAGATCTGTACATACCTTGGACGGAGATCGGTGATCTCTTTTGTGAATTGAAACACGTCTTGGCCGTAGCCCCTCCAATTTGGTGTCTCTTTATATTTATTTATGGAAAAGAATTTGCGAAAAACAAATTAGAACCCAACTAATTTAAATTATTTGGCCAGAAATTTGTTTCAAGCTTCAAGTGACAACTTCAGAACTTCTATGCAGACTGTGGTTTCTTAAGTCCAATGGCCGCAATATTGCCCAAACAGTGTGTCCAATCTTGTTCATGGAAAGTGGTTACGGCCTTCTTTGTATTCCGATCTGGGCACTTCCCGCATTGCCCAGAATTCCTGTTTCGAGACGTCCGGGACCAAGAATGACAAGTTTTAGAAACAGCCAAAGTTCCGCCCGTAACTTGCAGACCCAATAAGTATCTACCCTTTTCACAGGCGCCTTCTCTAGCATGTCGGTTTCCACTGTGAGCAAGCGCGCTTTTGCACGCAGCGGTTACGAGCCAAACTGCGCTTGATCAACAATTATTTGGATGTCAAATCCGCCATACCCTTCGTAAGAAAGATCTCCCCAGGCAACCGCCCTACCGTTTGTACAGCAGCAAAAGCATGCCTTGGAGCTGGATCTTAGGAGAAGTCGTTGGACTGGCCTTGTCTTCCGAAAGGGTGCAATCACCACCGGCAGCAAATGCCGCACTTGTGGACTGAATTGGTTGCACCAAGGAACTGATCTTGCAGTACACTGAAGCTGCAAAGGCAGTCAGTGTGGATTGAATTTCTTTCACATCTTTCAAAAAATCTTGAACGATACTGCAGTCTCCGCCATGTGCTGGCCTGCCCCAGGCAATAACTCTCCATCTCCGAGGATAGCAGCGAAGACACTTTTCGTGGATTGGATGTGATGCACATTTGTCAGTTGATCTTCAACCCTGCTGGCGTCTCCACTGCTGGCAGGATCGCCCCATGCAACAACTCTTCCAGTTTCCAAGATGGCAGCGAAGGCATCTCGTCGATTGAACTTGCCACACATCTATCAGCTTGATGTTTGACGCTGCAGTCACCACTTGCAGCACCCCGCGCAACAACCTTTCCATCTGCGAGTGCTGATGATTGCAGCGGCAGCCTTGGTAGATTGAAGGGTAAGATTCACCTGTGGATGGTAGAGCAATCGCCACCAGCTTCATTGCCCCATGGACTCTTCCATCTCCCACGATAGCAGCAAAAGCACCTGTTGTTCTGCCGCGCATCTGTAAGAAGATGTTGTACACCCTTCCCTCTCCCAAAATGGCTGAGAAGGCAGCTTCTGTGGACTGTATTTGGTGCACATTTGTCAATTCATTTTGCACTCTACTGCGATGTCCACCGCTGGCGGGATCGCCCCAGCCAACAACTCGTCCATCTACCAGGAAAGCAGCAAATGCTTTTTGTGTTGCAGCGAGACGTCCTTGTTGTGCAACAGCAGTGACGCTGTCTCCATCTTGAACCCCAGCACTTTGGATGGTTTCCAGTGGATCTGATAGCAACCATCCCTTGGAAGTAACAAGTCTCAAGAATCTTTGTCGAGACACCTGTGGGACCCTGATCAGGGTTTCAACTGCAGTTGGCTCAAGTGAAACTCACAGCGACCACTCGGAAGGATGGCAGCAAGATCCATGGCCTGGGAAACCAACTCACTGGGAGAAGCCCAGATATTCATGGCGTCGGTTGGTTTTATCTCAGCTTCAATTTCTTTGATTTCTACTCCCAGGACACTGCATTGGTCACTTTGTACCATTCATCGGGCAGAAACTTCAGGGCTTTGAACAATGGCAATCCGAGACATGGGTTTCTTGGATTGGTGACTTAACATATTACAATAAGAAAAATAATCATCAATAATCTATAATATAAGACAATCTTCCAGACCCAAACATGGAACCGGTACATCTACCTATGTTGAAGTTTGCATCTCAATCACCGGCACGGCCGACTCGGAGATGCCACATGCCCCCAGTTCGATTCCAGGCTCGCTGCTAGGCTGCCAACAACAAGCTTTTCTGAACCACAAAGCTGTTGAAAGGCAAGATCTTAAAGCCATTTAAAGGCAAGATTCCTTTTAGTCTTTGGATCCCATTGGATCCCATTGGATCCCATCCCACACTATCCACCGAAGTACACGCCAGGCTCTATCCTGGCAGGTGGATCAATAGGATTTCGCACCACATGTCCACCTTGGCTGAAACAACTGGACCTCTGGCCGCCTTGGGTTCAGACCCTTAGACCGTTGCAGGTGACGACCCCTCTGCTGGTCGATTGAGGTATGCTAGGGGTGCGCTTTCTGGGATTACACATGGATCAACTGGTTACATTCCCATTTCTGTTGGCAAAGATACCCGGTTCTATTGCATCACCATTTTCCATTGGTTCAACAACTCATCATCTACAAATCATCACACATTTTCGTACTTGATCTCCTAGGACTCAAACTTCTAAATGCATCCTCATCCATCCTCAGGGAATGGCTTCCAAATGCTTCTAATCGCAGTTGGTTCCCTCCCGTGGCTCCGCTGTCGTCGAGGCGAGGCCGCCGAGGCGCCGGCTTCCTTCAGTGAGTCGCGAAAGACTTCGGCCAGATCCGCCACGCAGGGGCCCTGCAGCTTCGCGTGCACGTCGTAGAAGCGACCTCCGGCGTGTCGTCGGGTCGGGCGGCGACGGTTGGGCCAGGGCGGTCAGGTTGGGGGTGCCAAGGTCAACCAATGGGATGATTGGGACCTAAGTGTGGGATTCGATTCGGCTGACACAATGTTGGTAGTTGATTAGTTGATTCAATCAACGTATCTTTGGATGACCATACTACCCAATGGCGAGAAACCATGACAAGCAATGTAGTAAACCGCAGGCGACCCCCGACAGCCAAAGAGGGGTGAAGGCACCATTGTGATTTTGCACGGTGCGAGCAGATAGGGGTGATAGGGGTAGTGAGGGTGGAAGCAATAGACTCAATAGACTCAATGGGATATCCAACCGAGCATGATGGCCTAAGGATGTTGCCTCATCCAGCCGGCTGACTGTTTTATCTGTGAATCTTCCATTTCATCAACCCCACCGGAAAAATTGGGGACATTCCTAGGACCGATGGCTAAACCATGAAGTCAAACTGATAACTGGGTCTCATGCTGCTAATGAAGGAAAATGTAGCTACTAATTCAGAACCAGGAATCAGGGAAACATCCAAGTCATAGATTCAGATTGCACAAGGCTTTCTCTCAAAGCTAAGCAAACCATCGGTGAATCATTTGGCCTGGCTTCACACCCAACATCCGCTGCTTCCCTTCTGGATGGGTCAAGTCCTCGGATCCAGAGCGACGCTGACTTGACGGCTGAGCAGCTGGTGCCGAAGAGTTCTTCACCGACTTCCTCCTGGATGTTCATGCCGCCACCTCAACAAGCAACGGGCAGTTTCAGCTGTTTTAGAGTTCAAAATGGTAACGATTCAATCACTTGGTTGAATTCGGCATAGGAAACTGCTTGGGGATATTGGAATGTGTGGCATGTGTCCTTCAAGCGATTCCGTGCTGAAAGAAACATTGATTAGCAAGATTCACCTTCAAACTTTTGCACCCTTTGAGGGAAATTCATACCTTTGTCCATGTGCAGCCTCAAACCTAGATTTTATGTCTTTGGTTTCCATTCATGTATCGATTTTATCCTTTCGATTCAAGTCTTGTCCCAAACATGGATCTAGATATTGCAAGGAGTGCCCAGTGACAGAGACCACCTTTTCCCGACAAAAAACACCCCTTCTTGGATGATCTTGGATGTGCATCACAGGAATCGCAAGTGGCAAATGAGCCTCTTTACTTGGGAGTCCCCATTCCTCTGCTCATCTCTTAACAACGCTTCATTAAACTGCTTCACCACTATCGATTCCCCCGCACAAGTCCAATCCCATGTATAGGTCAACATTTTCAACTTCCTGGATGGTTTCTGGTCCTAAAGCATCACTAGCAATTTCACCAAAACAGTACCTGTTTCGGGCCTTTCTGCAACCCATGTACAGAAGCCCACTTCGTCGCAGATCATGATCTTTCGATGATCTCCTTGGGCTCGTCATTGGCCATACCCAGCTGGTGCAGAAACTGTCAGTATCATTTTCATCGGCACCTATCCGACTCCATAATTATTGGGACAGAACGGGATTTCGGAGCTTGACCTACTCAGATCAAGCAAATGGACTTTTAAGCGTTAACCTGGATGATCTATCCGTGATTCGAAGTCACGGAGGGTCCAACAGACCCGCTTTCGCAGCAGTTCCCAGGATGGTCTCCCAAGTCTTGATGGCAGCAGCGAAAGTCAAAATCGATAGAAATCCGGTCCCGCATGGCCAAATCTTAGTTCAATGATTTTCGCGAACCAAACCTGCATTTAGGGGGAGAGATTTCCTCACCAGTCATGTTTAAAAAAAGGGTCAAATCATGAAATTTCCCACCAGATTCCAATCTTTTCCAAGCTTCTGAAGGAGATGGGCCCCACGCAGAGACTCGCAGGCAGCACGGGATTGAAGAAGACCACGTCGCATCCTGCGTTGCGAAGTTCGCGGACCCAGTCCTGGCAGAAGAATCAAAGAAAAACTAACAAGAGGACAGTGATGGATAGCCACAGAGAGCCAACAAATAGACAAGAATTTGGGGATTCGATGGAAAACCGATTCCCCAGGCTTTAATTTTTGCTCCTGGGGTCCAGGTTTTGGAGGCAAACGTCGAGCAGAATACGGAGAAGCACATCTTTTCATTGTGGATGGACCGATTGCAGTACTATATCCATGGTTGGGAATACAACTTCCAATCCTCCAATTTATATTGGTTTTATCTTGATATCCCATCCATTCATATATTGGCTGGCAAGCATTCGGAATGGTTGAAGATAAATTATGGGGATAACTGTGGAATTTGCGGGGTTACTCCCATATTATCCATGCTGGGCTCACAGATTCATGGCGGATCACCATTTTAGAATTGTGGCATCCCATGCAAACAGAGCAATGGATAAAGAAGCAAAAAAAAAGAACTACTTTACCAGCCATTTCCATGGGTAAATGGGGAATAACTATGAATAACAACTAAAATAACTATGAATAATTATGAATACCCGTGAATATCTATGAATAATAATGAATACCAACATATATCAACACAATTCAACATATATCAACCATAACTGGGGACCCACATCTTTTTCCAAGCGACCTGTCGTAGTGCGAAGGCACCAATGTAGTCCACCAGCAGCACCACATCGAGGCCCCGCGACGCGGCATCGCGCAGGGCGGTGAAGAAGATCTCGGCGACACGACCTGCGACAGTTGGATCTGAAAAGGAACAGCTTTGATTACCATAAAGTTTCGTATCATACCATGAAAGTTGGGAGTTGGGGAGAATTTCGAATAAAACATGGGAAGATATTGGATGAAAAAAGATGATACTTTTGTTGTAGACTACTAGTAGATCCAGCTTTTGAAGATGGAATACCAGAGAGTAAGGGGATCTTTAACATTCTTTAACCCAGCAAATGGGTTTAACGAATGAAACCATGGAAAAAAATAACGGTAACGTTGTCAACGCAACATCACCCACCAGGGTTTCTGGAGCCATGTGAATTTCAGCAGTTTTATCCAGTTTTATCCGTTCAGAACAAAAGCGGCCAGAAAGTCATATCCGCGGAGATCTGGTCCAAAAATGCTTCGAATGAAATTGAAATACTCGCATGGCCAGAACACTTTTTCCAAAACTTTGACTGGAACTACTCAAAACACTACTGCTTTTACTTTGGCTCACTCAATGCTCAGATGCCAAGTGGCTGTTGTCAAAGATGTAGCTTTCACACCACACCCGGCTTTGGGATAGGGAAATCGCCTCGCCGGTTGCACCACTTCCAAGCTACCCGGTATATCAAT
>CAMXCT020001402.1:450962-488462 GCA_947184155.2 Cladocopium goreaui | reverse complement strand
CCTTATTCACCATGATTCCAGTGAGGTCGCAGCGAGGTCGTTGTAATTTACCCAGATGTATCAAAGATGAAGGCGGTTTAACCAAGAGAACTTGTAATGAATGGATATTAATGGCCAATTTTGAGGCTTCTTTTTTGTTCGGTAATGGGTCGTTGGCTTGGATTAGCACGGGATAATGGACAGCAAAGTGGATATGATGGGGACAGACCGACAGTATGGGGATATTCATCAATACGGATGCTGAGTGATTTGAAATCAGGACATCAAATCTTAACCAAGAAATGGAAGGGGAAATCCACTCGCCAGACTTGGGGATGGTTATCTGCTGGGTATCCATTGGGATGTGGGGATATCCCATGGAAACTTTGCAGTTGAAACGATGTCCACACCCGAGACCTGTACCACTTTCTGGGCTGATCCCCTTGGAGCGTGCCCCATCGATCCCAGTCATCCGACTCCGAAGATTCCAGGATTCCCGCTAAAAATCCGCATGAGTTCGACATGACTTAAACAGGAGTTAAACATGACCGCTATCATGCTTTAAACATCTTTCATGCTAAGAGATACTTAAATGCTTTAAGCTGAGTACCTGAATTAAATGCTTTAAGCTGAGTACCCGAATTTGGTCGATCCCAGCCGCAAAGTGCAGCACTTGAGGCTCGCCATGTCTGAGCGCTTCATAGAAGCTCCGCCGTGCTGTGGCCACAGCACTCCAGAACCACTCCATCGGCTGTGGCGACAGAAAGTCAAGAAGTGAGGATGCTGGAGTATCCCAAGAAGTAAAAAAACTTTATCGGACTATCGGGGTTATTTTCTTAGGTTAATCATTCTCAAAAATCATTGGCTTTTTTGAGCACAATTCTGATGAGCTCTTTTGCTTTTTTCCCAATTGTCTCAACATTGGATTTTGCGTGGATTGGTTTTGGGGGTGCTGTGAATCTCTGTTCTGTGCTCATGCAGGCATCGCCAATTGATAAGTAGGCCATACCAGAGTCAACTGTCACGAAGGTCCGGCAAGACTCGCCTACAAAATGGGATGATCATTCTAGCTTTACATGGGTCAAGTGCATTTAAATGTCGAACGCCATTCTCGAACAGCAGTTGATGTGCTTGGACATAGCAACATGTACTCGCTTTCATGAGGTAGGCCTTCTGGAGATGGAAATGGCGACAACTTCAACGTGATTCAGACTTGGCACAGGTTGCACGCATGAAACCCCAAATCCAATCAACGGAATACCATATCATCTGGAAGTTGGCATCAGTTCAAAGAGCAAGGCTATGTTGAAGGGCACCATTTGCAACCTTTGTTTTCCTAGGATTTTCCCTAGATCGCGCACAAGAGTTGAATTCCAACTGGCGATGATGTTTATCCCATTGATGGCTAGAAATTGAACCCATCTTCACCCACCTAACACATCTTATCTCATCTTATCCCGATCTAAAAATGATGATGAACCATTCGATTTCACGGCTTTTCCATGGTTTTTCAATAGTTTTCCCATCATTTTCAGATGTCAAATAGCAATTTTGACATGTGACAGCTGCTGCTTTCCATGTGTTGCGCCACTGCCGCAGACTTTGGCGGATCAGGCGGAAACGGAGGCGCTAGCCGCTAAACCTGGTGGCATTTCGTACGCAACCCACAAATAGAACAAAAATAAAAAGAAGAAGAAGAACAACAAAAATAGTAGTTTTAAATCACATACTCTATGCATTTTACGGAAGAACAACCGTAATCAACATGGAATCGAATAATCTCATGGAAAGGATACAGGATGTAATTTTGGTATTTCTATATGGGATATAACAATTCCATGGGGGCTGTATGAACCTATTCGGATTTTTTCTTCCACTTCAGGGGCACGACCTGAGGTTGAAGGTCGGGTTTGGATGGGGCTTGTGATTTCATCAGCACACATCTGATACTGTGTGTGTATATATATATAGAGATATGAATATGTGAATGAATGTACATATTTGGTAACATCAATCAGCCACCCAATAATCCGGGACTAATATGGAGTACATGGATTGGAATTATATCGATTTTGATTGATCTTAATTAGATGGAGCACATGATATCATGTCAAGAGAGTACCATATGGCCCCCTGTCCTGGAGCAATTTGGTTTACCATCTGGCCATCTTCCATCAGGTTACTGAAGCAACAAGCGCCTGCAGAGCCCAGTGACGGGAACGCGAAAAAGAGCAGGGTAGCACCAAGGCATGACGTGCAAAGGCAGAAATAGAATTTATCCTCAAGGCGCATGGGGACAACCCTGTGGAAGGATTTCGCAGGTTTCACTGTTTCACCCAGCTGCGAAGCATTGAACTTCTGGAACATCATCTGAAGAGCACACACCGAAACAGGCACTGACTATCACTAAAAAGATTGGAATCATGATGTCATTCATTGCAACATCCTATCTGAAGCATCTGTGTTTTTGAGCACGTACAGGCCATGCGGACCATGAATACTGCATGGCTGAAGCGGGGACCTGCTCGGGGCAAGGTGGTCCTGCTGGCTCAGATCCCGGTTGATTCCATTTTTGTCGGTGAATTTATCAATTTTCATTTGAGCAGTGTTCAGTTTTCCTATGTCATTCCATCTTTCTGGTTGGTTGAAAGGGATTTCCCAGTTCCATGGATAATCCCCAATGTATTGGCTAGTATAATCTCCCATCAACGGAGGTTTAGCAGCCACTACTCACTGACACCGTGTTTTTTTTTTCCGGTAGTATATAATGATGTAAATCATTCCCTAGCGATTCATGATTTATCATGATGAACATTGATTCATAGTGAAAAATAGTGGTTAATGATTAACCATCATTCATCATTAATCATTGACCACTGTTAACCCAAGAGCAAATCAACCAGAATCAGCCGCTGTCAGGGCTCGTAGTGCCCTTCGTTGGGTGAACTTTCGGGGATCCAGTCCTGGTTTGGAGAGTCACGGCGCCAGCCGATGTCACGTCGGGGCAAAAACACATCAAAAATTGTAAATTTCAACGTCAAAAATGGTGTTAACCACCAAAAATGACAATTTAAGCATGAAAGATATGGGTCTTCACTATGAAAAATGGGGCTATCATCGCCTATAACCATCAAGGATATGGGTGTTTCCATGATCTAACAACCGTGGTGGCTTTTGGTGGCGATTCCCGTAAGAGCCCAACCATAGAAATTGGGATGCCCGGAGAGTGATGCCTGGGCCATGGTTTCCATAGCAAACTGTTAAATTAGCGGAGGGTAATCATTTGAATCAAGATTTTGCAGCCCATCTGGAAATGCTATTTGTAAACACGTCCATATTTTTGCTTGGATATCCCCACATATGCATTGTATACCTAAAATACCGGCATATCGTATATACATAGATGCCTACCCACCTACACTCATTAACTGCATGACATTGAATGGGGCTGAAAACAAGCTACTCCCAAAGATGGTTTATCACTCCCCACTTTCAAACAAACCCACACATCACGCTCTCATATTGATGATATGACATCCCTTCGTTGATATTCTCATATTCCGCACATATCAAATGAACTGAGTACCAAAAGATTCCCCGAAAACATCCATCATCAACATTGAGTATATACCCAAATATCGAGGTTTTCTTCCACATTTCCCACAAAATGCCGGACATTTCCCAACCCTAATTAAGATCCTTCCACACATTTTCCACCAATGATCTTCAATTCCAGAGTTTTCCAAGAGTTTCCCATGGTTTCCTACCATTTCCTACATTTTTCCATAGTTTTTCTATGTTTTCCCATAGTTTTGCCCATGGTTTTGCCCTGGCTGATGGCGCCTTGAGGTACCCCAGCAGCAGCCCCAGCGCCGCCACGGCACTGGCCTGCACGGCACAGCCGAGGCCATACGCCAGAGCCGACAAGGACAGGAACTCTGCGGAGGCCTGGGCAAATTCCACAGAAACCACGGGAAAAATGTGGGAAAATTCAATGGGAATTTGAAATTCAATGGAAATTCAGCGGAAATGTAAGGGAAAACGGATGGAAATTTGAAATGGTCATTTCACAGGAACCGATATTCATGGGAGGTACCGGCTCCATATATTTTTGGCCTATTTTTCCGGCCTATGTAAGGGAATACCCCAACAAAATATGGCCTTATATGATACAGTACCTCCATTTTAGGATCCCGAAATTCCCATTGAGAAACGGATGGGAAATCGATGGAAAAACCATGGGAAGCTATATTGGAAACATTGGAACATCTTGCAACATGTGGGAAAGCTATGGGAAAATATATGGAACAGTTCCAAAATAAAGTGGGAATCCCATGACATTTCCAAAGGGGAGCTGTTGGACGATGTTTTCAAACAACTCACCTCCAACATATTCCAAGTATCAAACCCACTGGTCCAACTGGAGCATTCTCTGCGTTCATGTGCCGCTGAGATTTCCATCCAGCTTAGGCAACACAGATCTGCTTGGTACATTCTACCTCCTATCTCGGAAATTAACTTCTCCGTGTACATCTGTCCAGCCGTTTACCCAGCACAGTTGTTTGGGTCCAAATCGCGGACTTCCAGAACGGCAGAGGTCAGCAGTATAAATGATCAGTCAATCTGAAGGTTGGCTCTTCAAACCTAAGACATACCCAGTACTTGTTGATGAATATCCTGGTGTTGTTTGCTGCACGTCCCAGATTTATCATAAATACGGGTACAGTCACATACATAAATGTGCATTTGTTTTCGCTGCTCAACTAACTATATCTAACCAAATTGCGCTGGTTGATCATCATGATTTATTGTCTACAAGATTGATCATGCCTACTCTAAAATTGAGATCTACAAGATTGATCATTTCTGCTCTAAAACTATCCTCTTTGGTATTTGACCATCTTAATCCATCCCCAAATATACATTTTTCAATTTGCTGGTGATATCACCCCGCAAAAAAAGAATGGGCGATTCGAACTTCTACTAGAAGAGAAAACAATCTATCACCAGTGGCTGGTTCACTCACCATGCTTTGCCTGCTGAATCACCAATTCTCTAACAAAATCCACCTGGGTTCCTATACAAATTATGGGACACAACCCCCAAATGTCATGATTCTCATGTTTAAAACTTCCTTTTCTCTATGATTTGATGTTTTCAAATATCTACTCCCGGAACGCAGCGACTCCCCACCGGGTAGATGAAGGCTTCGGCTGCAGCGATGAGGGCGAACTGCGGCAGCAACCACAAAATGCTCAGCGTGGAGATCTGCTCCTCACCTACGAATCATGGCGAAATGATGCGAAATGCACCACGCACATTGGAGGCTCATTCAATGATCTGTGATTTAATCTATGGCATCCTATGTATATCTAAAGGAACTTTTGCTGAACATGAACTTTGCTATCAAATGATCAAATTATGTTCTATCGGAGACTTTCAAGTTTTTTAATCTTGATAGAAAACACGAGTTGCTGCGGGAGTTTCAGGAAGTCAACCACCAAATATCAGGGGCCAAACGAAGCCACGCCAGTTTAAATGTAGTAAAGTCATGGCAGTTCAAACAACTGGGATGGATCGCGGAATACAAACATGGAGCTTTGAAGGTTGATTTTCTTGTTTTTTGTTTCAACAGGGGTCAACAATGGTGGTATGCCGACCGAGGCAGGTCGGCCAGGCGCGACCTTCATCCCTTCCTGGGTATGCCTTTTGTTGGTTCCCATGAAATATTCAAATGGGACATTAACATACGTGTAAAACATATAATACATATATACATATATTCTAGTATATATCCGATATATCCATTCTTTAGCCCTCATTTGGGCAAAGCAGTATTGCTTATTGCATGTTGCCCATCAGCTGTGCTGTTCTGTCACCTGGCAATCGTGTGGCATTTTTGCGCCAGTACTCCACAGTGGCACTGACGAACATGGCACAAGCCGCCAGCAGGGAGCCCAAAGATAAGCCTGGCACAGGGAGCTCAGTCGGATGCCTCGAGTTTGTCAACCTGCAAACAGATCCCGAAAGATTTTGGGAAAGGATACTTCTTAGATTTTCGCATATTTGAATATGTTTTTAAGATGCGAAATCAAGAGAACATTTACTTCGTGGAGGTCCCAGAGTTCCCAGCCATGTTCGATGACGAAGGGTATCTGTTAAATTCCCATCAATATCCCTACGGTTTCCCATGAAGTATATCGAGTACCCAATATATACCCGTTATATAACCGTTATATCACCACTATATATATATATATCCCATTCTATTCCAATCAAATCATCATTGCTGGTTAAATCACCATGAACTCAGCATGATTGGTGGTTGAAATCCCAAGTTTGATGCTACCAAGACGCGGGTGGAAGTTTTCCACTTCAAAACCTCACCGAAGGCGGTGTTCGCTCGTTGTTTTTTCCCATTCGAAGTGTGAGTTGAGGGATTTCGGCCAATCCCCATGGGTCTTTTTTTTGGCCGCTAAACATCAGCCTGCGTTTGCTGATGATTCTAGCAACCTCCGATGGACTTTGAGGTCTTTGTGTAATTTGTTGGTCGATTTCCGGCTGTTCTTATGGATTTCAAAAGTTGGTACTTTGGGAAAAACTACAACATAATTTAATCAAAAGGCGAAACATACATAACAAAAAGTGACTGTTGAGGTCTCGCCATTTTTGGTACCACCTTCTCTCCTTTCCTTCCATGATACCGAGGTGGCGCGAAGTAAAGTCAATGCTGCCAGGCTCATCAAGCGTTCAAATGCCTGCAGACTCAAGATGACACCAGGTGGTCCCTTGCCGTGCGTCAAGTTACATCAATATTATTAGTTAAGGAATGTCATGGACATTATGGACATCAACATGGCCATATTGGGAACCCTTCATTGACCACGGTGACCACTACCCCCGAGAGATGACCATCCTAACATGGGACCTGCAGTAGACACGCAGGGATCTCGAAGCCAGCAACGTTCCTGACGCCGAAACGAAACGGTGATCACACCAGCGTTTTGAATAGTGTGGGTAAAACAATGTCATTTGCACCATCCCTCAGTCACCATCTTTATGGATGGTATAAACCATTCCCAAATGGGTCGTTTACTATTGTTTTACCCACATTAGATCAAAACCATGGAGTAACCATGAGTGGTTGTCCCAGCACGCCATGTTCGTTTTGCCGGACACGGTGCTAGAGAGTGATTCATTTTAGCCCGCCTATCGAGGTACAGAGTTTGGACATACCAAGAGGTTGTCCATTGGATGGCAGCTGCATAGAACCTCGAAAGTTGGGATTGGAGAATTGAATCCATGGAATCCATTATCAATGGTCTATGTCTTATCAACATGAAACCGGAGATTCGGTCTTGTTGCTGTTCATGCATGGTATTGGAGATTTGCCTCCCATGGCCTAAGGGTTCGTCTAGCCCCACTTGACAATTGTGTTGCTGCTTCTATCCCAATTCTGGTGTCTGCCCCACCGTTGGCTACGAAACATCACTATCTTCATTTCGAAGCCGTAAGTTCCAGCATCGATTCAAACCCGGATCAGGACATGAACTCATTCACAATCCCTCAGCCAAAAAACTCAAAATCTGTTTCTAACCATCATCATTTCCGGAAATGCGCGGATTCTTTTGTTCCCCACATCTTTGTGTGGGGTTCTTGTTTTTGGTTCTGTATCCCGCCGTCCGTCCGCCTCCTCCCGTCGTCTCTTGTCCTCACACAACTTGTCCACACACAACTTACTCACACACAACTTGCTCACACACACAACTTGTCCACACACAAATTGCTCACACACAACTTGTCCACACACAACTTGCTCACACACAACTTGTCATCACACAACTTGCTCACACACAACTTGCTCACACACAACTTGCCCACACACAACTTTCACAACTTGTCCACACAAAACTTACTCACACACAACTTGCTCACACACAACTTGTCCACACACAAATTGCTCACACACAACTTGTCCACACACAACTTGCTCACACACAACTTGTCATCACACAACTTGCGCACACACAACTTGCTCACACACAACTTGTCCACACACAACTTGCTCACGCACAACTTGTCCTCACACAACTTGTCATCAAACAACTTGCTCTCACACAACTTGCTCACACAGAACTTGTCCACGCACAACTTGTCATCACACAACTGACGCTCACTTTGCGTGGCAGGCGTGGCGCTTACGGCACTGGGCCGGCTCTGGTGGCGCACCGGGTTCCCCAATGACGCCGTGGACGCCGGCTCTTTGCGTGGCGGGCGTGGCACTTGGAGACATCGACCGTCACTTTGCGTGGCAGGCGTGGCACTTACGGCACTGGGCCGGCTCTGGTGGCGCACCGGGTTCCCAAGTATCTTCACCTTGCGTGGCACTTGGTGACATGGACCTTCACTTTGCGTGGCAGGCGTGGCACTTACGGCTCTTTGCGTGGCAGGCGTGGCACTTGGTGACATCGACTGTCACTTTGCGTGGCAGGCGTGGCACTTGGCGACATGTATCTTCACTTGGTGACATCGACGCTCACTTTGCGTGGCAGGCGTGGCACTTACGGCACTGGGCCGGCTCTGGTGGCGCACCGGGTTCCCAAATGACGCCGTGGACGCCGCGGCTCTTTGCGTGGCAGGCGTGGCACTTGGTGACATCGACCGTCACTTTGCGTGGCAGGCGTGGCGCTTGGTGACATCGGCTATCACTTTGCATGGAAGGCGTGGCACTTGGCGACATGTATCTTCACTTGGTGACATCGACGCTCACTTTGCGTGGCAGGCGTGGCACTTACGGCACTGGGCCGGCTCTGGTGGCGCACCGGGTTCAAATGATGCAACGAACGGAGCGTCGGGCAGACTGCTCACGTTTTTGGCTGTTTCTCTGTGTGTGTTCAAATGCCGCAACATCCATTGCCATTTCCATGGCTCATCAGGTGCAAATGCTTTCGCTTCATTTTGACGAACTCAGCAAAACTCAGCGGAAGTGTCATTTGTTGCGAACATGATGCAACGAACGGAGCTTCGGACAGACTGCTCACGTTTTTGGCTATTTCTCTGTGTGTGTTCAAATGCTGCAACATCCATTGCCATTTCCATGGCTCATCAGGTGCAAATGCTTTCGCTTCATTTTGACCGCAGGTCCAGGTTTGCTTGCAGATTTGTAACACTATAAGAGCTGAAAAAATCGATCTCTGCTCCAGGAGCTCTCGGCTCACTGTTCGTCATGTTTACTGTGTAAAATGTCTTGCTCTTTTGCCGGTATTAGAATGGAAACTCACTTTACGATTTCTCTGACCACCTTGCGCCTCTTTCGCCAATGTATGGAAGAAGCGTTTGGAAGTCCAAGGACGATTGTCAGATTTCTCCTCGAGAGTGGAAGGAAGCATGGATGTCATGTCTTGAGTGCTTGGAGCAGACAGAGGGCAGAGTCTATGACTTGGAAGGCGATGATAGCATCATCTTGGCCCGGGTCAGACGTTTTCTATGCGTGGCCTCCATGGACGACTGGTCCCTTCTTAAGGTTATGGAGAATAATGCAGCAGTGTTGCAACTGGAAGTGGTCGTGCCACACGGAACCTCCTGGCGTGACTTTCATGCCTTCGTCGGCAGGTACGCTAAGAGTCAGTTTGAAACTGCTGTGGGCGACCTCGGCATGCTGCGTGCCGCGTGGGAGTCTGCAGTGGAGGTGTCGTTGCCATATGCCGCTTGGCTTTATATCGCAGAAGTGCAACTGGAGGAGACTTTCTAGACTTTGTGACCGTCCGCGGTTGTCCGTAGTTGTCCGTGATGTTCGATGTGGCTGTTCCCTTGTCTTGGACTTGATCTGGATTCCGTGTGCAGTATATACCGTTTATAGCCAAGGGAGCTAGCTTTGGCTTGGATGGATTGACGCGCCGTGCGAAGATCTAGCGCCTAACGCGGCCATGTGATCGACAGAAAAAAAGATCACGTTCATGACAGATCAGAACAGTTTCTGTGCAATCGGTTGCTGCTATTCTTGTGTTGCCTGCTTTCAGTGGGAGCTACATTACTGCACTTGCCGCAGTCGTTTGGCAGGTCCAGCACGCTGCGATGTCGTCATCTTTGCTAGTGCTGTTGCGGCTGACGGTGCTCATGTATCTGTTATCAATCTGTGCTTCTGAAACTAACAGTCTTCATGACAGCCGGAGTTTTCTGTTGTTCTGCCAGGGACCGACTTCATCGCTCAGTTGCTGCTGTTCCTAAGCTGCATGTTCGGAAGCAATGGTCGCATCTTTCTGTAGCCAGGTACCTTTCCGTCTTCACCACGCACATGCCGCGCTCCGCTCGTGGAAAAAATAAGCGTGCCTGCAAACCTACCATACAAACATACATAAATACATACATACATACATGCATATATATCCATACATCCATCCATCCATCCATCCATGCATGCATACATACATGCATACAACACAACTTGTCTATACACAACTTACTCGTACATACTCTTCCACACACAACTTGCTCCACACCAATCCTTCACCATCTCTTTTCTCTTTCCTGCTTTCCCCATGCCATCTTTACCTTTCTTTTGCTGCTTGTTGGAAGAAGTTGACATGTGGGGTTATCCGGTCCTTTTATTTTTCCAACCCTTTTGCTGTTTCATTGGCTTCATGTTCGTAGTTCCCTACTTTCTATGCCAGTGAGCTCACCACTCTTGGTTGGTATGTCTCCATTTTCTATCTCTGAATATTTTGGAATATTTTGGCAATCTTAGTTGATTTAAGTTGTACGTTGCCTTTAAGAAGATTTCAGCTGGGTCCCTTGGACTCCCTTCAGTGTGCATCCTGGTGAGTGATTGAAAACACTAGCTGAATAGCCCGTAGCTGGATTTTATCCCAACTTTCTACGTGGACTAAACATACGTACCAGCCATATACCAGCTGGGCTGCGCACATCCTGCCCAAAGAAAGTCTGGCAATCAGATCTGGCAATGGAAGTGGACATATCTGGGATAATCGGGACAATCATCATTTTTCATGGACACTTTCCAGCGGTTCATTTGTACCCAAAGGATCAGGTTTAGGAAATCATTGTCCCCTTTTCATGGCTAATCTTGCATTCCCTCCAAAATATTAATCTTGAGCTGCATATCAAATTCCTTCATTCATGCCCGAAGAATACACCACAGTATAAACCACCCATCCAACATGTACCACAGGCTTTTTCCAGGATGCCTCCATCATATTCCCATAAAAAAACAGAACGGCCCCTCATGGGCCGCCCTCTAAAAAAACTGGCAATTTTACGGGAAGTCTCATGATATCCCAGATGCCATATCTGAGTATTTTGTTCGTACCATAATCATCATCATATCCCAATTATATCCTAATAATATTACAAAAAAAAACTATATCCGAATCATTCTATCCCAATACCAGTAGTACCGCACAAGGCGGTGGCGGAAGTTTCAAAAATAGGAAATCTATAGGAGAGATTGGTTGTTGTGAATCACGGATGGCAGAACGAATCCGCTGATGGACCGAAAGGTGGTTGGAGCTGTGTTTTTTGGAGTGGCTGCAATGGTTGCAGTGGTCACCTGGTCGGTCACCTCACCCACAACTGCTGGATGTAGTGTGGTGTAGTGCAGCTGTACTTGTAGTTGTAGTGTAGTGGAATTGTAGTTGTGGTGTAGTGTAATTAGTCTAGTGTAATTAGTCTAGTGTAATGAGTGTAGCGTAATGTAATGTAATGCAATGTGGGGTAAGGTAGTGTAGTGTAGTGTAATTGAGTGTAGTGTGGTGTGGTGTCGTGTAGTGTGGTGTAGTGTAGTGTAATGCGATTAGTATAGTGTAGAGTGTAGAGTGTAGAGTGTAGTGTGTAGTGTGTAGCGTGTAGTGTGCAGTGTGTAGTGTGTAGCGTAGTGTAATGCAATTAGTGTAGTTGTAGTTGTAGTTGTAGTTGTTGTGTAGTCACAGTGTGATGTAGTGTTATGTAATGTATTGTAGTTGTAGTTGTAGTTGTAGTTGTAGTTGTAGTGAGTGTAGTGTCGCGTGGTGTAGTGTAGTGTAGTGTAATTGAGTGTTGTGTACTGTAGTGTAGTGGAGTGTAGTGTAGTGAGGTGTAGTGTAGTGGAGTGGGGTGTAGTGTAGCGTAGTGCAGTGTAGTAAAATGTAATTAGTGTAGTGTAGTGTAGTCTTATGTAGTTGTAGCTGTAGTTAGTGTGATGTAGTGCAATGTAGTGTAGTGTAATGTTATTAGTGTAGTGTAATGTAATGTAGTGTAGTTGCAGATGCAGTTGCAGTTGCAGTTGTAGCTGTAGGTGTAGTGCAGTGTCATTCAGTGTAGTGTAGTGTAGTGGAGTGTAGTGTAATTAGTGTGGTGTAGTGTAGTGTAAATGTAGTATCGTTGTCAAAGGAAGTTGGGAAGCAATACTTCCGTGTTACGGACAAATAGCATTGTGAGACTTGACCTTGATGAAGGGTGGTGTGCGACTTTACACACAACAATACGTCACAAAAGAACTGACCTGCATGCATGTTGCATGGGGCTTGTGTTGGGGAGGAAGCCGGGGCACGAAACCTTGTGTTTTTCCGTGTAAAGTGGCTGCAGCCGGCGATGAAAGGTACCTCGTGTGTGCGGCGGTTGCGGCTGCGGTCGTTCCGGACGCGATTGATTCCTCCTCTGTGTTCTGCAACGAGTGGTTGTGTCTGCGTGCGTAGTTCTATGCGTTTCTTGAATCTATGGTTGCAGATTGCATTGGAATGGCTGCATGATTGTTGTCATCTGGTGTTGCCATGCGCCATGCGTGTAGAGAGCTGCAGGCTTGCTACGGGATGCTGCGACACGCATTATAATGGCTGCATGAATGTTGCATGGGGGTTGTGTTGGGGAGGAAGCCGGAGCACGAAACCTTGTGTTTTTCCGTGTAAAGTGGCTGCAGCCGGTGATGAAAGGTACCTCGTTTGTGCGGCGGTTGCGGCTGCGGTCGTTCTGCAACGAGTGGTTGTGTCTGTGTGCGTAGTTATAGGCGTTTCTTGAATTTATGGTTGCAGATCGCATTGGAATGGCTGCATGATTGTTGTCATCTGGTGTTGCCATGCGTGTAGAGAGATGCAGGCTTGCTACGGGATGCTGCGACACGCATTGTAATGGCTGCATGAATGTTTCATGGGGGTTGTGTTGGGGAGGAAGCCGGAGCACGAAACCTTGTGTTTTTCCGTGTAAAGTGGCTGCAGCCGGTGATGAAAGGTACCTCGTTTGTGCGGCGGTTGCGGCTGCGGTCGTTCTGCAACGAGTGGTTGTGTCTGTGTGCGTAGTTATAGGCGTTTCTTGAATCTGCGGTTGCAGATCTCATTGGAATGGCTGCATGATTGTTGTCATCTGGTGTTGCCATGTGCGTAGATAGTGCAGGTTTGCAACGTGATGCTGCGAACGCATTGTAATGGCTGCGTCAAGGTTGCTTGGTGCTGCGGCTGCATGCGTAATACTATTGTCTTGTGCAGCTGCTCTTGTAAATCGTATTGGAGTGGCCGCATCAAGGCTGCGAAAGGGATTTGTCAGCAGATTTTCGCAATTTGGGCGCTAGTAATTTTCATTTCAAAAGTCCTTTCAAAAAGTGTTTCAAAATCGTCTTTTTCGCTTTGGCGCCGAGATCCGGTTTTGGAGCTGCAATTCCTGTTGTGATTATGTACAAGAAAGTTCCTCTGTGTAAAAACTTTTTTTTGTAAAAGCTTGCTGTGTGTAAAAGCGTCTCAGTTTCTATGTGTGCAAACGCTTGCCATATGTAAAAGCACTGTGTGTAAGTGTTCTGTGTGTAAACGCTTGTTGTGTGTGAAAGCTTGCTGTAAGTAAAAGCTTCTCTGTGTAAAAGCTTGTTGTGTGTAAAAGCTTATCTGTTTAAAAAGCTTGCTGTGTGTGAAACTGCTTGCCATGTGTAAAAGCACTGTGTGTAAGTGTTCTGTGTGTAAACGCTTGCTGTGTGTGAAAGCTTGCTGTGTGTAAAATATGTTGTGTGTAAAAGCTTGCTGTGTTTAAAAGCTTCTGTGTAAAAGCTTCTCTGTTTGAAAAGCTTGCTGTGTGTAAAAGCTTCTCTGCGAAAGAACTTGCTGTCTGTAAAAGCTTTCTTTGTGCAAGACTGTTTAAAAAGTTTGCTCCGTGTAAAAGCTTCTCTGCGAAAGAACTTGAACTTGCTGTGTGTAAAAGCTTTCTTTGTATCACAAAGAAGTGCTGGGACGTACTTTGTGGAAGGTTTGTAGTACAAAGGAGTACTGGGTAGTGCTTTGCGCAAGCTTCGTAGTACAAAGTAGTACTGGAAAGTGCTTTTTGCAACCTTTGTAGTGCACAGTAGTACTGGGAAGTAGTTTGTGCAAGCTTTGTAGTACAAAGTAGTACTTGGAAATACTTTGTGCAAGCTTTGTAGTACAAAGTAGTACTGGGAAGTATTTTTTGCAAGCTTTGTAGTACACAGTAGTACTGGGCAGTAGTTTGTGCAAGCTTTGTAGTAGACATTAGTACTGGGAAGTAGTTTGTGCAAGCTTTGTAGTACAAAACAGGGAAGTGCTTTGTGCAAGCTTTGTAGTACAAAGTAATACTGCAACGTTTTTTGTGCAAGCTTTGTAGTACAAAGTAGTACTGGGAAGTGCTTTGTGCCAGCTTTGTAGTGCAAAGTAGTACTGGGAAGTGTTTTGTGCAAGCTTTGTAATACAAAGTAATACTGGAATGTGTTTTGTGCAAGCTTTGTAGTACAAAGTAGTACTTGGAAATACTTTGTGCAAGCTTTTGTAGTAGACATTAGTACTGGGAAGTAGTTTGTGCAAGCTTTGTAGTAGAATTAGTACTGGGAAGTAGTTTGTGCAAGCTTTGTAGTACAAAGTAGTACTGGGAAGTCCTTTGTTCAAGCTTTGTAGTGCAAAGTATGTCGGAAAGGCCTTTCTGTCTAAATGCATTTGTGTCTCAAGTGTCTGTGTGCAAAAACTTTCTGCGCCCAAAGTTTTTTTTGTGCAAGAGACATCTCTCTGACAGTAAGAGCTTTCTGGCGTGCAGAACAGCTGAGATGAGTTGAGAACAACTTCGAGGAGATGAGAAAGGTTGATCAGCCCTCGGATGAGATGAAAACAGTTGAACTTACTTTGATGACATGTGAGAAGAGATGGGATGAGATGAGAAGAGCTGAGATGAGGTGAGAAGAGCTCACATGCTTTGAGATGAGATGAAGCGTGGAGTGTGAAGTGCAAGTGTGAAGTGTGGAGTGTGAAGTGTGAAGAGTGCAGTGTGCGGAAAGTCTTCGCTTGGCGTTGCCTTGCGCCCCCTGGTTGCGGGCAGGTCATGTTCTTGGACAACATCTGTGCAACAGCTTCGCACAAAGCACGCACGCACGGGCTTGGCTGGCACACGGCGCATGCAAGTTCTATAGATGAGAAAGTTCTTATATATCCTTAAGGCAACTTCCGCCCTGCCTCGTGCGGGTACTACTGGTAGTTGTAGTTGTAGTTGTAGTTGTAGTGGAATGTAGTGTGGTGTAGTGTAATGTAGTGTAGTGAAATTGAGTGTAGTGTAGTGGAGTGTAGTAGTGTAGTGGAATGTAGTGTAGTTGTAGTGTAGTGTAGTGTAATGTAGTGTCGTGTAGTGGAATGTGGTGTAGCGTAGTGTAATGTAGTGTAGTGTAGTGTGGTGGAGTGTAGTGTAGTGTAGTGTAGTGGAATGTAGTGAAGGTGTAGCTGTAGTTGTAGTGTAGTGTATTGGAGTGTAGTGTGGTGTAGTGGTGGTTGTAATTGCAAATGCCACAAAACCCTTAGGTTTTTCTCACTCTTGACAAGGTGCACAATCCCTTGCGCCTGCCACGCGAAACGACATCTCAACTTCCAAACGTGGTCCGAACATATTGTGTTTTTAACATTTTGACTTCGAAATGTGCTTCGCGCCACAACGGCGTGCAATTTTTGGACATCTCAACTTCCAAAAGTGGTCTGGACTTCGCGTGTTTTGTACAGTTTGACTTCGAAATGTGCTTCGTGCCACAACGGCATGCAATTTTTCGACATCTCAACTTCCAAACGTGGTCCGGGAATGGTGTGTTTTGTACATTTTGACTTGAAAATGTGCTTCCCGCCACAACGGCGTGCACTTTTTCGGCATCTCAACTTCCAAAAGTGGTCTGGGCTTCGCGTGTTTTGTACATTTTGACTTGGAAATGTGCTTCGCGCCACAACGGCGTGCAATTTTTCGACATCTCAACTTCCAAAAGTAATCCGAACATGGTGTGTTTTGTACATTTTGACTTGGAAATGTTTCGTGCCACAACGGGTGCAATTTTTCTTCTCTGATCTGCCCAGCGGGCTCCGCACCTGCCGCTTTAGCGAGCCTCCTCTGGAGCCACAAATCATGGGAAAACCACAGCGTTTCGCGACTTTCCTACCTTTTCGCGCACCTGGATCTTCTTTCTTCTGAGACTTTCTCTTTTTTGATCTTCTTTCTTCTCCTCTTCTATTCTCTTCTCTTCTCTTCTCTGACTCTTCCCACCTCTGCTTTTCATTTGTCAATATTGTCGGAAGTTTGACTTCTAATCTTCCTTCGAATATATACATAGATACACATGTGTATATTCCAATGGTTATTATATCCTAATAATAACATCCGAAATCCTAAGAAATCCTACCCAAGATATGAATCTCAAAGTTTCACCAAAGGCACGGCAGTAGCAGCACCAAACGCCATAACACCGGCGCCAGTGGCGCCAGCGCATCGCTTCCATTGGCGTCGCGGGGTGCCAGCAGGCGGTGTCCACTGTCGCTGTGTGTCTCCCAGGTCCTTGATGCTGGCATGAAGATATAGGGTTTGAATGGAACTGATGGAGACAATGGATGTTTTTGGGATACCTCTTGATTTACAGTTTTTCTTGGCTTTTTTTTGGGCATTTTTTGGGATGAACATGTGGGATGAGTATAGTAGCAAACCTGGGTATCTGTGATAGTTTCAGCCAAAACATGGCATGAACACATGGGAAATTTCGGGATTTCAAATGGAGACTGGTCAAAAATCTGACGAGCATCGCCAGCTCTTCGGGTCGTAAACCCACAGCCCAGCGGAGGATACGCCTGATCTGGGATCATCCTTTTGATCTCAACCATCAAAAAACATCTTGTCAAATTTTCCTGTGAAAGGTCAATGTCCATCTTGATTTGGCTGACATGCTGACAGCTTTGGAGAGTTTTTCATCAAACTTTGGTGAAGATGTCCCCGATCTCACTACTTCAAGCGCCTCGCCCAAGGCGCCGGCGTTCCTGCGCTTGAAAGCTGCTGTCCGTGAAAGATCGTGAAAGGAAGAAACAAACTATAGAAACTAGACGACAGATGGCCTGAGAGCGTAAAGGAGCAGGGTCTTCTGTTGTCAGTCTTGAGACACTATATTACAAGACAATCTATTAAAGATCTATTATAGGCAGACGAGAAGAGTAGTATCAAGAGAACACTTTACAAGTACAAGCCAATAGTTTGCATCGTATCCTTCGTAAAGTCTTTCACACACAGAACCTTTTTACACAGAGACGCTTTTGCACACAGGAGCTTTTACACACAAAGCTTTTACACACAGAGACTTTTATACACAGACGCTTTTACACACAGACACTTTTACACACAGAAGCTTTTACACACAGAAGCTTTTACACAAAGACACTTTTACACACAGACGCTTTTACACATAGAAGCTTTTACACACAGAAGCTTTTACACACAGAAACTTTACACACAGAAGCTTTTACACACAGACACTTTTACGCACAGACGCTTTTACACACAGAAGCTTTTACACACACAGACCCTTTTACACACAGATGCTTTTACACACAAACACTTTCACACACACAGAGAGACTTTTACACACAGAAGCTTTTACACACCGAAGCTTTTACACACAGACGCTTTTGCACCCAGAAGCTTTTACACACAGAAGCTTTTACACACAAACACTTTCACACACAGACGCTTTTACACACATACGCATTTACATACAGACGCTTTTACACACAGACGCTTTTACACACAAACACTTTCACACACACACACAGAGACTTTTACACACAGAAGCTTGTACACACAGACACTTTTACACACAGACGCTTTTACACACAGACGCTTTTACACACAGAAGCTTTTACACACAGACGCTTTTACACACAAACACTTTCACACACACACACAGAGACTTTTACACACAGAAGCTTTTACACGCAGACCCTTTTACACACAGACGCTTTTACACACATACGCTTTTACACACAGAGACTTTTATACACAGACGCTTTTACACACAGACACTTTTACACACAGACACTTTCACACACACACACAGAGACTTTTACACACAGAAGCTTTTACACACAGACACTTATGCACACAGACACTTTTACACACAAACACTTTCACACACAGAGACTTTTACACACAAAAGCTT
Organism: Cladocopium goreaui; assembly: GCA_947184155.2. Classification (NCBI taxonomy): domain Eukaryota; class Dinophyceae; order Suessiales; family Symbiodiniaceae; genus Cladocopium; species Cladocopium goreaui. The sequence continues at coordinate 470,062 of CAMXCT020001402.1, read as the reverse complement.
TTACACACAGAAGCTTTTACACACAGACGCTTTTACACACAGAAGCGAAAACGTTGCGCCGGACGCTTCAAAATCGCAATTTTACCTCAGTTTTTGGGGATCGAACCTCATTTCGTGCGAAAGGGTTGCGACCGGATGCGAGAAATCCGAACTTTACCTCAGTTTTTGGCGATCGAACCTCATTTCGTGCGAAAGCGTTGCACCCGGACGCGTCAAATCGCAACTTTACCTCAGTTTTGGCGATCGAACTTCATTTCGTGTGAAAGGGTTCGCCGTACACGTTGCAAATCGCAATTTTACCAAGAGTTTTTGGCGATCGAAGCTCGTTTCGTGCGAAAATGTTGCATTTCGTGCCGTCTGGTTGGCACCGCTCCGTGCCTTCAAGAGAGAAAAAGAAAAGAAGGAGAGAGCAAGAAGGCAAGAGAGCAAGAGGGCAAGAGAGAATGTGAAGATGTGAGGATGTGAAGATGTGAAGATGAGAAGATGTGAAGATGAGAAGATGTGATGTGAAGATGAGAAGATGAGAAGATGAGAAGATGTGAAGATGTGAAGATGAGAAGATGTGAAGATGATAAGATGTGAAGGTGTGATGTGAAGATGAGAAGATGAGAAGATGTGAAGATGAGAAGATGTGAAGATGAGAAGACGTGAAGATGTGATGTGAAGATGAGAAGATGTGAAGATGTGAGGATGTGAAGATGAGAATATGTGAAGATGTGAGAATGTGAGAATGTGAAGATGTGAAGATGGGAAGATGTGAAGATGTGAGGATGTGATGAGGATGTGATGAGGATGTGATGAGAAGATGTGAAGATGAGAAGATGTGAAGATGAGAAGATGAGCAGATGTGAAGATGAGAAGATGTGAAGATGTGAAAATGAGAATATGAGAAGATGTGAAGATGTGAGGATGTGAAGATGAGAAGATGTGAAGATGTGAGGATGTGAAGATGAGAAGATGTGAAGATGTGAAGACGAGAAGATGTGAAGATGAGAAGACGTGAAGGTGTGATGTGAAGATGAGAAGATGAGAAGATGTGAAGATGAGAAGGTGTGAAGGTGAGAAGACGTGAAGATGTGATGTGAAGATGAGAAGGTGTGAAGATGTGAGGATGTGAAGATGAGAAGATGTGAAGATATGAGGATGCGAAGATGAGAAGATGTGAAGATGTGAGGATGTGAGGATGAGAAGATGTTAAGATGTGAAAATGTTTGACAGATCCCCACTATTAGAAGAACCCTTCGCTCAGAAGCCCTCGGGAATAGAAACAACAATAGAAAAAAAACCGTCAGAACACCGTCAGAACGCCCACCTCTTCTGAGGTTGAGATATGTTTTTTCATTGACAACCCGTAGAAAACCATAGGTTTTCAATGTTTCTTAGTTTGAGATATGTTGAGATTTTCCTTCTTCGTGATGTGGCTACAGGTCTCCCGCTCCGCAGTCCTCCTAGTGGTGGCAGGAAGCAAATGCCCAGCAGCAGGGCCAGCACGGCAGTGAGGAGTGCCAGATGGTCTTGGTGAAACGATTGAGCCAAAGCAGCCTCGACTCACATGCCGCAGATGGCCCTTGGATAAGACATGTGCTGACGCAGAGAAAAAACATAAAAAACAACAGAAATCAATGGAGAAGGAACTTTCGGACACCTTCGAACATTAATGTGCCAAGATGGGGTACATTCACAGATGTGATCCGATATTGCACTTACTTTTTGATATTTTTGTATTGAAATGCCCTCCGCCAAGGCTTAAATATTCAAAATGGCTCCAATTCAACACCAATTCTCGGAGGATAACGAAGAACAGAACCTGAGTTAGTTGCAAATGAGAACGCACTAAGTCACTAGGAGTACTCGAAAACAGAGCACCAACCGCATCAAGCCATTTTTTGCCAACAAAAAGAAAAATCGCTTCGAGACACTTCCACCACTCGGATCGAATCGCCAGAGAGGTTAGGCTAGAGCCCAACCGATGGTGTAGCCATTCAACATATTGCTAGGGATGGGAGACTTCACGGATATAATAAGTGAATCAATAGAAAGACAGTTACAAAGCAGTGATTGATGTAATACCAATGAATAGGAAAGGGATGTTGATGTATATACAAGTAGTATAAGTATAAAACATTACCGAACCAGAAAATATGTACAGGATTTATAGGTAAGATAACTAATAACAATATATTACCAAAAACTGTGTTAAAATAAAATTAATATAGGATATGTCTTTTTTTCAGCACTTTCGGCAACAACATCTTTTAACCCCGCTGGCACCCCATATCAAACCGAGCAGCCGCGCTGATGCCGAAAATTGCTCCAGCTGTTAGGACAGCGACAAAAGCCTGCCATTGCGACGGTCGCCAGATGCGCTTGGCTAACCCCATTGAATTCCCATGGAATATCCTAATCATATTCCAATTAAACATATATATATATATACTTGTTCCTATTTTATGCTATGGCATTCCTAGCCCAATAAAACGATTGCATGTCCAGCAGCCTAAATCGACAGCTGCCCACACCTGCATGAGGCCAGTACAAAGAGAGCCATCTGGAGCGGATTTCCTGCAGGGCAGTAAATTGAAAAGGAAATCAGGAAGACTTTTGTTAACTATTCTGGCAAGTGAGACCCTCTGGTACTGCAACATAGCCATGGAAAATTGAACATTCTAGAAAATTCACCTGTACAAACAAGGTGAATTTCGATAGGACAATTCCGAAATCTGACATGAACACGAACATGTGGATAAAATCGGGCCTTGCTAACCCTATGGTCAACAAGCACACGGTTTTACCATTCGGGTACTGGAACCAAACCCAGCTGACATGGCATCCATGATTTAGCTGTACCCAGCTTAGAATCTTCAACATCCTGCAAACTTGCCTGTGCAGTAAATCAACATGTTCCACATTTTTCAGGCATCAATGGCACCTCCCAAAAGTGATCATCTACACATTGGCAATTTTTTTCCGTGAAGGGTCTGCGATTCACACAGCTGCTCTTCCGGTCATTTAATGTATTGAACATGGCCCAAATTTTGTAATCTTTATAGGTGATTTGCCATGATTTACCTACTATACATGCTGAATTACCATTCTGAATTCTAAATGGTTTACCAGTAGGTGACTGGAGTGGATGCCCAAAAGCCGGCCTGGTCAAAGCGGGCATGGCGCTTGTGACAGCACCATAGCCAAGGGCGTAGAAACCCAAAATTGTTGCAATGACTGCCAGCTCATGAGACCTGGAGCATTGTTTGGGAGGAACCATGGGGAACTTGGGGATATGAGTGGATTTACAAATGGATGGTATATATATATATATAAATCAGTAAATAAATATATATATATATACATACATATATCCGGCTATCAAATCATAAGAGTCAACAATGGTTTGGATATACATGGAACAAACACTTTTTGGTTCGTGGCTGAGCCACCAGGGGCCCCATCGCCAGTGAACTGCCGGCCGGACACACCCATGCCACAACTTCCATCAAAAAACATGGGGTCTCACATTTCCCCGACAATTTTGCCATGTTTGCTATGAAATTTGATGCTTATCATCATTTTCATTTTCAAAATTGCTATTGAGAGTACATACCTCGTTTTCAAATACACATTAAATATTCCCATATTGTTGGTGGCAAATTTCCATTAACGAAGTAACATTGATTATTATATACCATATTCTGATATTATGACATATGAAAAAGTATGACTATAGCGAGCTTTACAATCACTACTATTTCCGTTGTTGGTTAAATTGAAATGAATTAATATTCGTGTATATATATATATAGGTTAATTGATTAAGAATAGATTTGTTTCCGTATTCTCCCATTATATGTTCCCAGTTTTTTCCACTATGATATTTCTATAGCTATATTAAATATACGTACATATTTCCATATATATATATGTATTATATGTATATATATATATATATATCAACATAGATCTGATATGTCTACCATCAACCTATTCCCATGATATTGTCATCCCCCGTTGTTGACTGGCCAGTCACTTCAGCATTGGCGTCACTGCTTGCGCCCAGTTGGGAGCTGCTCCAGTGAGGCCGGTAAAAGCGGTGCACAAAGCTTCTACGAAACAACCCACCAACACCTGGCAAATATATGGGGTTGCCATCAGAAATGGAGATTTAAACTTAAAAAATTGGGATTTCACCGATTGAACCAGCAAAGAGTTGATTTAACAACCAAAAAACGGAATCTAACCAGCAAAATGGGTTTACAACTGTAAAAGAAATCGGGACTTAAATGATTTAACCAAGAAAGTCTGCTAGAATGGACACGTAAAAAAATGGGATACCGACCATTGAAATTGGGATACCCTCCTCTGGTCATCTAACAGTTTGCCATGGAAAATGATAATGGACATAATAGGCAAATCTTTTCTACTTTCATGTGTCATTTTCCGTGGCGATGTTAATCCACACGGTAATCTTACTCACCTTAGATATCTCTATCCATCACCACATATCTAAAACATACCATAGAATTTGCAGACACCATTAAAAACTGGAAGCACGATTTTATAAGTGGATATACATCAAATCAGTATTGTGATGTATCGTGGGCGATGGTTTGTTGTTGGGCTCTGCATCATTGATGGCTTCTATCCACAGTTGTTGTCAAGTCCCGGTTGAGTGATGCAATGGGGTCGACAGCTGGAATGAACATCTCCTGAAATGGGATGGTATTGAAATAGGCTCATGGGTGGGTAGAGTCTACAATACTCCGACGGCAAAATGCGAGGGCTTTCCTGCGACTAATTTGAGGACCTGGGAAAAATGGAATGACTAAAGCACAAAAAAAATCAATGCTTGGCTGTCTGTCCATTTCTGAACATTGCATTTATGACCCATATGGGTTAGTGGACCTGAAAACACAACCAATCTTGGATAATTACTCAACATTCTCTTTCAAAGAGATGGCGTAACATCAAAGTACCTTGGGCTCATGGACGCTTATCTCTATGGAAGAATAATTGGTCTTGGCCCATATTCATGAAGACGTATGTGTATATGTATATATATATATGTATATTTATTGAAAATCTAGCTAAATACATCATCGCACACACTAAAATATACACATTCATCATTATTGATGACCATGGATACTGTCATTGCCGTGTATCATTTTGATCCGTGGGGCACCAAGGCATACGAGGACTCAACTCACCAGGGCTGAATTAGATGTTACATGATGGGCAAACGAAATTTTATTGGCACCTAATTATGCTTATACTGTGAGTATTGACTATGAGCAACCATGGGTACTCATAACAAGTCTTCATCTTGGATCATCAGAAACGGTGTGTGGGATGATCCAACACCAGTTTAAGAGCAATCTCCAATGAAACTCATCAACAAATAGCATCACCTTTTTTGAGCAACATTTTTTTGCCACCACCCATGGCACCAACATTGAGAGTCGCATGCCATAGATCCGCTGTACGGCTCCCAGTAGCAGTGGTGCCACCGAACAAGAGGCGCTCAAAAACTTCGCCGCGCGCTGGGCGCTGTTGCTACCGAAGCCGCAGAGAGTCCTAGAAACGAAAACGAAAAAGATGCGGAGAACGCACTAACGGAAAAACATCGTTTCCCTAGGAAAATCATTTATGAGTGATGGGTGAACTGCAAACTCCACATCTTTCTGTCACCGTTTGCAGGAGGGTATGTTTTTTGATGGTTCAATGATTACATGACAATGTGGAGTTTAATGCGGGGTGGGGTGGATCTTGGTCAAGCGGACAAACCTTTTATGGGTAAAAATCATAGCTTGATCCGTACCCGCCGTACCCGCTTTAACCACGTGTTAGGAGATTGGGTGAATGGTCACAATAGCTGCAGTCTACGGAACAACGATTCAAAGCATAAACTGAAGCTTTGTGGTCATATCCCAAGATGAATGGAATGAGGTCGATTTTTCAACTTCGCCCATTTTTATTGGATTAACATGGATTAAACAGCATTTCAATGGCTGAAAATGGCTTAGGGCCACCTTTTCGGGCCTCAAGACCCATTCAACGAGGGGCTGAAAGAGTTGGATCTGATTCGCCAGCAGGGCGTTCCGCGCAAAGCCATCGGTGAGGCGAAAGACCAAGCAGCCGGCGGCCAGCTGAATCGACACCATTGGATTTTGGATCAGCCCATGGCGGCAACGAAATTCGAAGACCTCAGGGTCAACAGTTATCTTCTTTCTGGTGCCGAAATTTGGCTGATCTGCTAATCTCCTGTTCTGCCAAAAAAGTTGGACATGAAAAAAACATCGGTGAAACAATGATGGCATGATTTGGCAAGTTTCCGTTTCGACGGAGTTCTTTTCTTTCATCTGGCCATCTTCTGTTCATTTGAGGACCATCAAGTCCATGTCGGCGTAGAAATTGCTGCGAAAGATGAATGACTCGGAGATGATGCCCAATTTATCACCAAGGCTGAACGGAAGAAGATATGGTGCAAGCCGTGAAGATCCCATGCCTGCCAAATCCAGCAGCAGTGATCTGTGATCTGTGAATGTCATGGTCCATTGAATCTTGGATCCAGGGTACCACCATGTACCACCCATTTTGTGGACTCACCGTTTTCCTGCTCCGCATGTCGCCATGGTCTTTCACGGCTACTTGTTCTGGCGAAGAATGTTCTACCGCAACGAAGCAACAGGAGTAAATTGGACATTGCAATTTCAATGGCCAAACGCCTTCAAATTCCATGTCCAGATGTTCAAAGATGTTTCAAACGTGCCATCTACGGCGCCTTTCATGGATGGTACACTTACTACAGATCTTCCTGGGAAACATCGTCTCTCAACATCGGTGGAGCATTTCCAGCAGCTCTTGGCCCCATCCTGTCGCGGTTCAAGAATTGATCTCCACACGGGCCAAGGGGACCTTGTTGGGACCTTGTTGGGACCTTGTTGGTATACCCGGCTGTGTCTCGTCCCTCATTGATGCCACCATTTCTCAACCTTCACCCCCAAACACTCAGATGACTCGTCCTCTTTCTTGCCATGCTCAGCCGCCTTCGCCAAGGTCAAGTCGTGGAAAGTTCGGAAACGCCACGTGGGGAGTGGGGGAGTTCCCTGCAGTCCACAGTTAGTGGAGCAGTGATCGATAAAGGAAAACAGCGCAACTACCTTAAATCATATGTTTTTTTTCTGGAAAACGCAAAACGAATCAAAACCACCACAGGAAATTTCAGCAACCAGTTTTAAAATAAACACATCAGCAGCAGCAGCCTTCAGTTGGTCCAGCAGTGTATCAGTCAATGAGTTGAAAAAACAATGCATCAATTTGTTGAACAATATTTGTTAACCGATCAATCCGCGTTCCGTCAAGCAGACAGGCAATCAATTAAAAAACGTTCCTTATATTTTCTGTCGGTGCCTCTTGTGTGATTTTATGGCGTGACGGATCTTAGCATTCATTTGTCTGCGTTGGCTTATCGGTCATTTCGAGTCTATTGAGTTTGTTTATAGAAATTCAGCCGTCCCTGGATAACTTCCGAAACGCATGGGTAAGTATTTTCAGACTCTATGGCTGCAAAAGAAAATGCACATTTTGTGGCTGAGCGCATAAACATTGGTGTATATATGACGATTGTTGTGCTATTTAATAATTCCATTGCTGTCAGGCTAGTGATTCCAAGATCTTTCAACCCACCCCACTTTTAAATAGCCAATCTGTATGGAAGAATCATCGCAGGTGAAGGTGACCGATGTCTTTCAGATCAATGAACTCCCCCACGACTAAAATTGGCCAGCACGTGGCACGAAGCTACCAAGAGAGGAGGCGCAAGCCCTCAGCATGCCCTAGCATGCTCACTTGAGCAGTGTTCAAAACCGAGCATGTCGTCCCTGTATACTACTTGGTTAATAGAGGTTCACATAATGGATTATTTTTCCCCACATTGACGTGTGGGATTTTTGTTTTTAGTTCTGTATCCGCCTTCCTCCTCCGCCGCCTCCCGCCTCCCGCCTCCCGTCTCACACACACTCACTCACTCACTCAACTCAACTCAATTCAACTCAACTCAACTCACTCAATGTGCATTTTGCGTGGCAGGCGTGGGACAATGTGCACTGCCAAGGGGTTGGATGTACGCCCTGGCGTCCCTTGTGTCTCCGCCGCTTTTGCGTGGCAGGCGTGGGACAATGTGAGCTGACGTGTGGGGTTTTTGTTTTTAGTTCTGTATCCGCCTTCCTCCTCCGCCGCCTCCCGCCTCCCGCCTCCCGTCTCACACTCACTCACTCACTCACTCACCTCACCTCACCTCACCTCACCTCACCTCACCTCAACTCACTCACTCAATGTGCATTTTGCGTGGCAGGCGTGGGACAATGTGCACTGCCAAGGGGTTGGATGTACGCCCTGGCGTCCCTTGGGTCTCCGCCTCTTTTGCGTGGCAGGCGTGGGACAATGTGCGCTGTCTCACTCACTCAACTCAACTCAACTCACCTCACCTCACCTCACCTCACCTCACTCACTCAATGTGCATTTTGCGTGGCAGGCGTGGGACAATGTGCACTGCCAAGGGGTTGGATGTACGCCCTGGCGTCCCTGCGGTCTCCGCCTCTTTTGCGTGGCAGGCGTGGGACAATGTGCACTGTCAAGGGCTCGGATGTACGCCCTGGCGTCCCTTGGGTCTCCGCCTCTTTGGCGTGGCAGGCGTGGGACAATGTGCACTGTCAAGGGCTCGGATGTACGCCCTGGCGTCCCTTGGGTCTCCGCCTCTTTGGCGTGGCAGGCGTGGGACAATGTGCACTGCCAAGGGGTTGGATGTACGCCCTGGCGTCCCTTGTGTCTCCGCCGCTTTTGCGTGGCAGGCGTGGGGCAATGTGCGCTGTCAAGGGCTCGGATGTACGCCCTGCCGTCCCTTGGGTCTCCGCCGCTTTTGCGTGGCAGGCGTGGGACAATGTGCACTGTCAAGGGCTCGGATGTACGCCCTGGCGTCCCTTGGGTCTCCGCCTCTTTGGCGTGGCAGGCGCGGCACAATGTGCACTGCCAAGGGCTCGGATGTACGCCCTGGCGTCCCTTGGGTCTCCGCCTCTTTTGCGTGGCAGGCGGGGGACAATGTGCACTGTCAAGGGCTCGGATGCACGCCCTGGCGTCCCTTGGGTCTCCGCCTCTTTGGCGTGGCAGGCGTGGGACAATGTGCACTGCCAAGGGCTCGGATGTACGCCCTGGCGTCCCTTGGGTCTCCGCCTCTTTTGCGTGGCACGCGTGGGACAATGTGCACTGCCAAGGGGTTGGATGTACGCCCTGGCGTCCCTTGTGTCTCCGCCGCTTTTGCGTGGCAGGCGTGGGACAATGTGCACTGTCAAGGGCTCGGATGTACGCCCTGGCGTCCCTTGGGTCTCCGCCGCTTTTGCGTGGCAGGAGTGGGACAATGTGCACTGTCAAGGGCTCGGATGTACGCCCTGGCGTCCCTTGGGTCTCCGCCTCTTTGGCGTGGCAGGCGCGGCACAATGTGCACTGCCAAGGGCTCGGATGTACGCCCTGGCGTCCCTTGGGTCTCCGCCTCTTTTGCGTGGCAGGCGTGGCACAATGTGCACTGCCAAGGGCTCGGATGTACGCCCTGGCGTCCCTTGGGTCTCCGCCTCTTTGGCGTGGCAGGCGTGGCACAATGTGCACTGCCAAGGGCTCGGATGTACGTCCTGGCGTCCCTTGGGTCTCCGCCTCTTTTGCGTGGCAGGCGTGGGACAATGTGCACTGCCAAGGGCTCGGATGAATGCCCTGAGCATCAGGGCAACCCCATTCTAGGAGATCGTGATACTGACTTTGTCCCATTATTTGATATCGTAGGACCTCCGCCTCCTGCCAGGTCCGCCCGTTTATACTTTTTGGGGAGATGGCAAACCACCTTGGTTGGGGGGCCCCAAAGCACACGCCCGTCATTACATATTGATACACGTTGGTTTCGCGTCGCTTCGTTTCCTGTATTGTTACGGTTCACATGGCAATTGGGACTTCGCCACCCTGCCCTTTGACGCATACACGCATGCTATAAGGTATACGTGTCCAGGCTCCTCCTCAGGTCTTATGATTTTAAAAGGAAGTGTTGGTGTACCATGGCCTTGCCATCAGCCACGGTACATCTATTGTCACTTCCTCCCAATTGAATCTATGATAACCTTTGGCCTGCAGTGCCAGTAACCCCGGTTCCCCCCGATCTCTTGTTGTGGGCAGATAGGCCTCTCTCTGGACGGACGGACGTTTCTAAGTAAAGAAAAACAAAAAGATTCTTATATTGGTTCTTCAAAGTGACTCATCTGGAGATGATCAACTGACTTTTTCGGGATTGGTTGAGCCTCGCAATGATAGTTGACGATGTTCTTTTGAAGAACCAAGTAACTAGCTATTTCCTGGAGAAGAACATCACGGCGATCACCAAGGTCATCACAGATGTGTGAAGAAAAGGTGGAGCAAGGAGTATAGTAGCTTTCAGCCTTGGACAAGGAGATCCACTGGCTGGCCTTGCTGTTCTGAAGAGATGGACGCGTTACAGTGGCTGGCGGTGGTGTCATATGGTTCCCGCCTGTCAGCAGACAAACTCAACATCTACATGCACGAGACGTGTGACTGGCTATCTGTCTGCGAGAGCATCCACCTCGTCCAAAGCACGGGGGACGACCAGGTTGTCCCCGTGCGCGCTTTGGTTCAGCTGCTGCAAGCAGTGATCGCTTCAAGCTGTTGCAGGACGATCTCGGGACTGACAAAGGTTTTAGTTAGGCTCGCCATGACATATTACACACTTGGTCACGTATTGTGATGTGGTGCATATCGTCGAATCGTTGTCTTACATCTATGGAATATTTCGATTTGAAAGCCTTAGCGATTTCCTTACACTGTTAAAAAATATATATGTAAATATAGCCCGCTCCTATAATACTCCAGGGGATAGGATAGTTCCCCCACCTTGGCGGGGGGCAGGTCGGTTCGTCGCCTGACTCAGCACCTCTGCGAGCAACTACTCCAAGGCAGGCTCTTGCCTCTGGTCTGCAGCTCCAGTTGAGGGAGTTTTGATGATTACTTTCAACTTACAGCTTCCAACATTTTTTTTTGCGAATTTTGCTTTCAACGGGCTTGGAAGCCGGGGTCACCGTGAGGTCTGTACGTCATGTCAATCACTATTGAAGATGCTTTCTGATTCGGTGATGATGACAGAACTTTCTTTCCGGTAGGTTGCGCTCCGGGCATTTGCGATGGAAGGAAAAGAACAGGTTCATCTTCAGTCCTCTTTCATTATCGGTCTGCAGGTACTGACCAGAGATGCTCTCGCAGCTGGCTTTGCCGCTTGCAGTACATATGCAAACATGTTCCCACCTGCTTCAGCACTGAGGTCGATGCCTTCGTCCTTACCAAACGGTTCGGCTTCGGTCGAGCCGACACCACGTTGGCCGGTGGTGGGGACGTTAATGGGAGGCCGTGGAAATCAACGACAACCTTCTTCCCAACGACACATCGCGCCTTTCCCACAACACATAACACACAACACACAACAACACACAACCCACAAAACACAACGCACAACACACAATGCATAACCCACAACACACAACACACAAAACAAAAACAGAACACACAACTCACTCACTCACTCACTCACTCACTCACTCAAACTCAAAAACAGAACACACAACTCACTCACTCACTCACTCACTCACTCACTCACTCACTCACTCACTCACCTACTCACTCACTGACTGTACTTGAACATACATACACACACACAAACTCACCCACCATCACCGCTCCATCACTCTTATACTTCCTCTTCCCTTCTTCCTTTTCTATGCCCAGTCTAAATCTAGAGAAGTTGGTAACATGTGGGGTTATCCGGTCCTTTAATTTTTTCAGCAATATATTGCTGAATGTAATCCCCCATAATCATCAACCTTTGAACACTGCTCAGTTGTAGGAGCAAATGGTCAGAATGACTTTGTCACGTTTGCTCAGCAAGAGCCGGAGCTCATCGGCAGTTGAAAGGCTTCCATCCTGGAAAACACATTGTGAGGTACTAATGGGAAATCACCTATCAATGGAGGTTGAAAAGGGACAATTCTTTATATCTACATACATACATACATACATACATACATAAATATTTGACACATGCATGGCAACCTGCCCCCATTTTTCCCGGAGATTCCACTATTCCATCTGAGGGATCATCTCATCGTTGTACAAGAGCTGCCTGGTTTCCAGTCAGTTGGGACATCCCGCAGAAGTTGGACAGTCAGTGTGTATAAACATATAAAAAAATAATTCATGAGACAGTGATGCAAGTCCTTTATTTATACATATATATATATATGTGTTTATTTGTTGTTGACATCAAAACCCTACAGCCCAGCATGAAACCACGAGCCGGCGCCAAGCTTCAATGGCCACGATACGATCGAAGAGTTTCACCTTCGCATCCCTGGCGATGCTTTCGAAGGGGCCTCTGATGTCGGTGATCACTAAACCTCGGACGCTGCTGAGATGGAGCGATAGACAGACAGCACAGATCAGCACAGTATGATCTGCGATGGTGGAAAGGGATAGGACACCATCAGGAAACCAGGAAACCAATTGGTTTTGCGATGTTTTTTCAAATCCCACAAAAAGTTTTTCCCTATGCTGTGCCGGAGGACCACAGCTGTCTTGCTCGGACACTTTCATTCCGTCCCGGGTCTTCTTGTCCAGTGTGATTTCCTGGCAATTCGAACGGATTGGGGGTATCAACACACAGTCTGGATTTTTGCCATGATTTGATAGGTTGATAACAATTTTGACTCCAACATTATTGTCAAAAAATGTTAACTATGGTATAATACGAATTATCATGAATACGTGGTTAGAATCCAATTATTAAGCCCGGGTATCGTCTTATCACATCCCCAGAAACTTTGGTGAAATGTATTGGCTCTTGGGCACTACGTATTGAAAAGGGCAAAACTCCCCCTGAACTGTACCAACCCTATGTCGAGTAGAACAAGATATATGAGTATCAAATGGGGGGATGCCGTGCCTTAAAATAAGTCTGTCTTCTAGGGAGGTTTTTCAATCATGGGATGTGAAGGTGTCAAATCTCGAGGCAACCCGAGCTGTAACGTCTACCCCAGATTCTTACTTACTCCTGGGCTATTTTTAATGGGTTGGTTTTATATTCTGGTAGCAAATGAAATCTCTTTGGGGAGGTACCCTAGATCATTAACCAACCACTTATAAGTTGGTCTCTAAATGCCATGAGCTATAGATATATCTACCATAAATCCAACAGTTCTACGATTTATTTCCACCAGCTTGTCAGGGTTTAACTGGCTGGTACTTAGTAGGGACTGAAGGAATGGGATGATTGCGATATCTGATGGATTGGATATTTATGGATCATTCTCTCATTCCCTATGTTAGCACCAGTAAGTTCATCGCAGAGCCCATCTGCCCAGTTTCTATCTTTTTCGGCCGTTGGACGGAGATCTCAAAGGTTTCTGCACTTTCAGCCCTTAGCCGAGACTGATCCTCCAATCCTATGCTGGTGCTTGGAAATTAATTTGGATACCATGGGATATAAAAACTTTAGATAACTGTAACCAAAAGAATATTGGGATTTAATGAAGTACATGGGGAATATTTTTCGAGAAATCTGAGAAGAAGCTTCAAGTGGGATGACGATTGCCATACATTTTGGACTACTCAGAACTGTTGTTTTTGAAGGATGGAATTAAGGCAATCTTGTACAGGAAACCAACAAAAACTCATCACTGAAGTCTAAAGAGTCGGACCGACAAGTAATAATGTGGGATTCACCCAATGCCATAGTCCCCATCCCAAAGTTGAGATTTATGAAATTGGGTCTAGCCCTATGACTGGAACGACCTATAGCCCCCAAAAGGTTGGTTTCAACACGAGATGAGTACATGGGCTATCCGGGGGCCACGGGTGGTGACTCTGTGAGTATGGTATGGGAACGCCGCAAGCACGACCATTCTGCCGCAAGTGTAGTAGGACATGTATGTGAAAACATTTGCGAGAACATGACCCAACAATGAAATGGATCCCCATGGCACAAAAGTGGTGATTTTGTAGAGCAATCATAAACCAATCCAAAAAAACAAACAAAAATGGTTGTGTTTCCTCCAAGTTTTTGCAGGGGGGCTACTTGGGTCAGAAAACTCCAACGCTTCTGGTGACATCCGACCTACCACGCGCACGCCACCAGGATGCATCCTCCGTGCCAGTGCGGGGGCTGTACCTTTGACACCATTGACCCTCAGCACCCGGTCCATGACCTCCACATCTCTCAAGACGCAGCCCGGTTCCAGTTGTCGAAGAATGCAGTAGTCCCTTGTCAAGGTATCCTGGGTGAAGGCGGATAGTGTGGATCCCCAGGAATGTCAGAGTTCCAGATGCTCAATGTTTTTGTAAATATACAGCTACTGGATATTATCATCGAGCCTCTCCAGAAACTACAACTCAGCCCAAGGCAGGAGTCCAAGCCGTTTGGAGCGGTCTCCCCAGTGAGTCGGCTACAAGTTTTCAAATGAGCGCTCAAACAGAACCTCGAACCTCTGAGTCCAACAAACATCAACAAACCTAGTCTCCATTTTCATCCATTTTCCATGCTTTGAACAGCTGCATTTTCTTTAAAAGACACCACCGTCGCTCAGCTCACCCGGTTCACCCGGTTCACCGTAGCCATGGCCGAAGGTTCAATTTTGCATCCAACTTTGCCATCTTTCTTTGTGGCCTTTGTATTGAACCTCATCGTGAGCTCCCTGCTTGACATTACGGCGTTACGGCGCTACGTTGTAAGACTGTAAGACACTGGAAGAGTCAACGACACCAATGGGCTTCGAAAACCCTCACAGATCAGTTTCTGAAATCTAAACGTTAGCTGAATTCATCCATGGTCTCCAGAGGTTTCCAGATGTTTCTCCTGGGGACTGAAAGTCTGACTGTGGCGACTCCTGTGATTCTTGAGCGATGTGGGCGTGCATCTCTCTCATCCTCTCCACTGAACTGGTATCAACACACAGAACCACTGACAAAAATTAGTCAGGACAAGTGGGAGTAACAGAGATCAACGTATGGATATAATTGCAGGCAGTAACCCGATGCATATGCATGACATTTGCACGCCATACGAGTCGACTAGTCGATCTCTTGGAGAATCTGCCCAGGGAACGTAGCACTGAGGGTCCGGGGGCATTGGGTAGAGCAGTGTTCCATTGCAGCCGACGCTGCCAACAACCTGACAGGAAAGTCTGAGGTTTCTGACCCTGAGGTAACAGTGCGGTCAAGAAGCTCATACCACACAGCTTCAAGCTCCTTCACCTCTGGTGGTGCAGCTTTCACTGGAATTTCCTGCAGGGAACCACAAGGATTGCACGTGTATTTTGCTGGAAAAAAACGGCTCATGTTGCATGTATATATATATATATATAAATATACATACATATATATATGTTTGTGCCTGAAACATAGGTCCAAAAATATAAGGCACACGTACAAATAGTATGTTTGAAGGACGGATTTTGTTTTCTCTATATGTATGTGTGTCGAATGAATATTACATAATATATCAAATCAATTGTATGTCATATCATCGCCGTGGCTGACGCATGTCCCAAGCTTCGGCCTCCTTGATAAGCTCGGGCTCCTTCATGGGAATTTCGACGACCATCCCAGGTTGCTCCTGGGGTGTGACTAGGTCACAGACTTCGAATTCATTTTTGTTTCTCGTTGGTATATGAAAAAATATACATCAAATGCGCAATCATGGTCATAGTACGTCTGTAATCATAGATTCTCTCCGGGTTGTATTTTTTGGAGTGGCTGCAGTGGTTGCAATGGTCACCTCACCCACAACTGCTGGATCTAGTGTGGTGTAGTGCAGTTGTAGTTGTAGTTGTAGTTGTAGTAGTTGTAGTGTAGTGGAGTTGTAGTTGTAGTTGTAGTTGTAGTTGTAGTTGTAGTAGTTGTAGTGTAGTGGAGTTGTAGTGTAGTGTAGTTAAGGTAGTGTAGCTGTAGCTGCAGTTGCAGTAGTTGTGGTGTGGTGTAATTAGTGTAGTGTAATGTAGTGTTGTGTACTGTAGTGTACTATAGTGTATTGAAGTCTAGTGAGTGTAGTGTACTACTAGTGGTGTAGTTGTAGCTGTACGTAGTTGTAGTGTAGTGTAGTGTCATTTGATGTAGTGTAATGTCGTTGTAGTTGCAGTTGCAGTTGCCGTTGTAGTAGTAGTCGTAGTAGTCGTAGTAGTCATAGTAGGCGTGGTAGTCGTAGTAGTCGTAGTCGTAATAGTAGTCGTAGTCGTCGTAGTCGTAGTCGTCGTAGTCGTCGTCGTAGTAGTAGTAGTAGCAGCAGCAGTAGTAGTAGTAGTAATAGTAGTAGTAGTAGTAGTAGTAGTAGTAGTAGTGACAGTAGCAGCAGTAGCAGCAGTAGCAGCAGCAGCAGCAGTAGTAGTAGTAGTAGCAGCAGCAGTAGTAGTCGAAGTCGTAGTCGTAGTGGTGGTGGTGGTGGTAGTGGTAGTGGTAGTGGTAGTGGTAGTGCTACTGGTAGTGGTAGTGGTAGTGGTAGTGGTAGTAGTAGTAGTAGTAGTAGTCGGATATTTTTATTTTTAGTAGTAGTTGTTGTCGTCGTCGTCGTCGTGGTAGTGGTAGTGTAGCGTAGTTAGTGTAGTTTAGTGTAGTGTAATTTCGTGCAATTAGTGTAGCGTAGTGTAGTGTAATGTAGTGCGGTTGTAGTTGTAGTTGTAGCTGTAGTTGCAATTGTAGTTGTAGTTGTGGTGTAGTCCAGTGTAGTGTAGAGTAGAGAAGTGGTAGTTGTAGTAGTTATAGATGTAGCTGTAGTTGTTGTCGTCGTGTCGTGACCGTCCAAAAGTGGTCTGAGTGTGGTGTGATTTTAACATTTCGACGTCGACATGTGCTTCGCGCCACACCGGTGTGCACTTTTTCGACATCTTAACTTCAAAGAGTGCTCTGAGACCGCCAGTTTTTGCAACTTTTGACTTCGACATGTGCTTCGTGCCGCAACGGCGTGCACTTTTTCAACATCTCAATGTGCTTCGCGCTACAACGCCGTGCACTTTTCAACATCTAATCTTCCAAAAGTGCTCTGGGTATGGTGTGCTTTGCACATTTTGACTTTGACACGTGCTTCGGGCCACAATCGCGTGCACTGTTTCAACAGCTCAACTGCCAAACGTGCTCCGACACTGAGGTGCTTTTGACATTCTGACTTGGAAACTCGCTTCGCGCCACAGCTGCGTGCAATTTTTCATCGCACCCGCCGCTTTAGCGAGCCTGCTTTTCAACCCTCCGAAGCCACAACACATTGAAAAAACACAGTGTTGCGCGACTTTTCTACCTTTTCGCGCGCCTGCATCTTCTTTCGTCTGGCGCTTTCTCTTCTCTGATCTTCTTTATTCTGCCTTTCTCTTCTCTGACTGTTCCCACCTGTGCTTTTCATCTGTCCATATTGTCGGAAGTTTGACGTCTAAACTTCCTTCGAATATAGGTTCGGTTTTTCGAGATGGTTGGATCATGGAATGCCATGGAAATTCTCCTTGATTTTCATTGCGCTGGTACCTTGCCCTTCATCTCCCGTGGGCAAAATCTCAATGGCATCAGCGCCTGGCTCAGGCACACAGCACATGCACAGCATGGCGTCGGTTAGATGCGCTGAAGGCTGCGGCGGGAAGCAAAGAGACTCGACCGTCAGAGAAGAAGTCATGCCCAATTCAATTGATGGCTTCTCAAGTCGACCATCTCAATAATGAAATTTGAGAATAGAATTGAATAGAGCATATGACTCTGTCAGATTCAAACGGCTTTCCCATGCGGTCACTAGATTCCTCTGGCACCAAGGTCCTGCACGCAACAAGAAAGCCAGTCAAGTATATCAAATGTCACTGCCAGCTTTGTCCGAAAACATGGCATGTAATTATAATGTATATAAAGTATATACTGTAAATACTGTATATACGGTATATGCGGGATATAATGTATAATGTAGATAATGTATACAACGTATGTATATACATGTAGTATATATATATAATCACATATATAATGTGTATAATATATATATATATTCCAAACTCATCCCATGGCTTATCATATCATCATGCCCAAGGGGGCAGAGCCTCTAACTCCACACCGTGTTGTGGATCAGCCCATGGCACAATCGGTTGCTCATCGCTCCCATGTGGGCTGGATGGGCTTGGAATGCTTGGCGTTGAGCGGTTTTGGCTCTCATCTGATTTCCTTTTAAAACGCACTTGGATGATCTGCCAATCCTTTTCCAGCAATATCAAGAATATGGAAACGAAAGAAGTGGGCGAAATCTTCTCATCTGGGCATCTCTTTTACTCCTTTCCTGCATTGCAGATCTCAAGTCCGTAG
Organism: Cladocopium goreaui; assembly: GCA_947184155.2. NCBI lineage: Eukaryota > Dinophyceae > Suessiales > Symbiodiniaceae > Cladocopium > Cladocopium goreaui. Next base: position 451,651 of record CAMXCT020001402.1, on the reverse strand, counting down.
CGTTGGTGTTTCACGGTTCGAGCTGGAAGTCTCTGGATGACTGCAGAAAATTTGAACCTGGTGGAATTGTATTCAGGTATGCCAATCCCATGATCAAATCAACCTGTACACAATTTCAGAGTTAAAACAACAGAAACCATACGAAAATCTCATGATCCATTGGATGCTGGCTCAATTCATGATAGGCACAGTTGCGACAGGATATGATCCATAAGGGTTCCGGGACGCGAAAAAAATCCAAGCCAGTGAATGAACCCATTGTCTCCAAATTTGCTGCTCAAATACCTTAGAAGACAAAAGGTGGCTAGTGACCCCTCACCTCAGCAGTTGGTGATCCCCAAAAACGACGTGGGTCCATAAAATCCATGGTGGGCCCATAAAATCCATGCCCGAATCATCCATGTATGGTACTTTTACCTAATTGTTCCACCGGCGCATCCAAATGAAGGCACGCAAACTATGCATGGTCGATTGGGGGACAATTCCTTAAAAATCAAAATCAATCGATACCACTCTATCACCAGTATGTTTCTCAAACAACATGATATAAATCAACTTAAACAAATGCATGCCGATATACACCCCTTAAAACCAAGAACAGCCAATATAGGCCAATATGAAAAACACCACCACAACCACAACCACAACCACAACCACCACCACAACCACCACCACAACCAGCAGCAGCA
>CAMXCT020001402.1:423462-445962 GCA_947184155.2 Cladocopium goreaui | reverse complement strand
GGTAGGTAGGTAGGTAGGTAGGTAGGTAATTAGATTAAAGAGAGAGAGAGAGAGAGATAGATAGACCGATAGATAGATAGATAGTAGGTTGGTAGGTGGGTAGATAGTCAGAGAAAGAAAGAGAAAGAGAGGAGACCTCCAGCACCTTTCGGTCCATGAGTGGATTCGCTCTGCCATCCCTGATTCACAACAACCAATCTCTCCTATAGGTTTCCTATTTTCGAAACTTCCGCCACCGCCTTGTGCGGTACTACTGGTAATTAAAGGACCGGATAACCCCACATGTCAACTTCTTCCTATAATGAGCAACAAATGTTGTAGCGGGACGGGGAAGGAAGGAAAGACAAAGGAGGTGGTGAAGGATCGAGAAGTAAAAAATGTTGTGTGGGACAAAGTTGTATGTGAAAGATGGTGTGTGACAGAGAAAGATGGTGTGTGACAAAGTTGTGTGTGAAAGATGGTGCGGTGAAAAATCCTTTATGTCCAAATCTAGTAGGATCAATTCTAGGTACAACAACAAGTTATGGGAAAACTATATCGAATCACTACAAGGTGCTACCCCCCAGCTTTTTTGGTTGGCTTATAGACCGAGATAAGCTTTGACCAACGGTTAACCTACAGTAATACACCAATGACAGTTTGACAGTCTGGGGCCCAAGCGCGCCCGCAGAGCCAGTCCAATGCCATGAGTGCCACCCCTGCGATGCAAACAGCGGCCGCGCCCACGGCGCCAAACGGGAACCAAGCGCGCCACAAGAGCCAGCCCAGCGCCCTAAGTGCCACGCCTGCCAGGCAGAATGCACGTCGATGTCGCCAAGTGCCACGCCTGCCACGCAAAGTGAAGGTGGATGTGAGTAAGTTGTGTGGGAGTAAGTTGTGTGTGAGGAAGTTGTGTGTGAGGAAGTTGTGTGTGAGTAAGTTGTGTGAGAGCAAGTGTGTGATTAAGTGGTGTGAGAGTAAGTTGTGTGTGAGTAAGTTGTGTGTGAGTAAGTTGTGTGAGTGTAAGTTGTGTGTGAGTAAGTTGTGCGTGAGCATGTCGGGAGGAAGGAGGAGGAAGGAGAAGGAATGAGCGCGGGAGTGCCCAACCAAAAATTAAAGGACCGGATAACCCCACAAATCAACTTCTTCCAGTGATCACCAAGCAGATGTGAAAATGAGATGGGAAAGGCAGGAAGGAAAGGAGATGGTGCAAGACAGGTTGGGTGAAAGAGCTGTGTGTGTAAGTTTGTGTATGTAAAAGTGTTGTGTGTGAAAGAGTTGTATGTGACAAAGTTGTGTGTAAAAGCTTGTGTGTGAAAGAGATGTATGTGACAAAGTTGTGTGCCAAAGAGTTGTGTGTGAAATGAATCTGTGACAAAATTGTGTGGAAGAGTTTTGTGTGGCACCAGAGCCAGTCCAGTGCCATAAGTGCCACACCGGTCACGCAAAGTGGAGATCGATGTCGCCAAGTGCCACGCCTGCCACGCAAAGTGACGGTCGATGTCGCCAAGTGCCACCCCTGCCACGCAAACAGCGGCCGCGCCCACGGCACCAAATGGGAACACTAGAGCCAGCCCAGTGCCAACAGTTCCACGCCTGCCACGCAAACAGCGGCCGCGCCCACGGCACCAAATGGGAACCAAGCGCGCCACCAGAGCCAGCCCAGTGCCAACAGTTCCACGCCTGCCACGCAAACAGCGGCCACGCCCACGGCACCAAACGGGAACCAAGCGCGCCACCAGAGCCAGCGCAGTGCCATCAGTGCCACGCCTGCCACGCAAAGTGACGATCTATGTCGCGAAGTGCCACGCCTGCCACGCAAAGTGACGATCTATGTCGCGAAGTGCCACGCCTGCCAAGCAAGGACCACTTTTTGACGTTCAGATGCGCTTTCGCGTGGCAGGCGCAAGGGATTGTGGACCTTGTCAAAAGTGAGCAAAACGTGAGGGTTTTGTAGCATTTCAAAAGATTGAAGAGGATCTGCAAAGATGCATTTTCCGCTGATGTCCTGAGAAGGGTTGCATTTTGGAGCATCAGATCTTCAGATCTGCTGAGATGATTTTGCGTGACAGGTGCAACACTTCGTATGACCTGGCATCACTTGTTCGTGGCAGGCGCAGTTGTTTAGACAAATGGATGGGAAAATCGCGAAACGCATTGGTACGAGGCCGTCAGCGCTGCACGCAACTTTCCATTTTTGAAGGAAGTCTCGCAGAATTGCTTCGTTTTTGACGTTGTCAAGTTCAAACAGGAGGAAGTCTCGCAGAAATGCTGCGTTTTTGATGTTGTCAAGTTCAAACCTGAGGACATCTCGCAGAATAGCTTCGTTTTCAAGCTTGCAGAAAGACAGGTAGATAGATAGACAGACAGACAGGCAGAGAGATAGATAGATAGATAGATAGATAGGTAGATGGGGAGATAGAAAGATACATAGTTCGATAGCCAGATGAGATAGATAGATAGATAGCTAGATAGCTAGATAGCTAGATAGATAGATAGATAGATAGATAGATAGATAAATAGAAACATAGACAGATAGACAGATAGATAGATAGATAGAAAGATAGATAGATAGATAGATAAAAAAGAAAAGATAAGAAAGGACAATATAAGATAAGATAAGGTAAGGTAAGAAAAGATAAGGTAAGATAAGATTAGAAAGATAGATGGATGGATAGATAGGTAGATAGGTAAGTAGCTAGATACATGGATGGCTACATAGATAGATTAGAAAGATAGGTGAGATAAGATAAGACAAGAAAAGATAAGGTAGGATAAGAAAAGATAAGATAAGAAAAGATAAGATTAGATAAGATAAGAAAATAGATAGACAGATAGACAGATAGATAGATACATAGATAGATAGATATATAGATAGATAGACAGGTAGACAGCTAGACAGATAGACAGATGAAAGAGAGAGAGATAGATAGATAGATAGATAGAGAGAGAGAAAGAAAGAAAGAAAGATAGATAGATAGATAGATCGATAGATAGATAGATAGAAAGATAGAAAGATAGAAAGATAGAAAGAAAGAAAGAAAGATAGATAGATCGATAGATCGATAGATAGACAGATAGATAGATCGATAGATAGATAGTTCGATCGATAGATAGATAGATAGGTAGGTAGGTAGGTAGGTAGATAGTCAGAAAAAGAGAGAATGAAAGAGAGAAAGAGAGGAGACCTCAACCACCTGTCGGTCCATCAGTGAATTCGCTCTGCCATCCGTGATTCACAACAACCAACCTCTCCTATAGGTTTACTTTTTTTAAAACTTCCGCCATAATAATAACAATCCTCCTCCTACTACTCCTGCTCCTACTATACTACTCCTACTCCTTCTAGCACTAGTACTACGGTACTGAAATTTTATGTGCCTGGGTGAAGAACTGCAAAGAAGCAGCGGGCAGAAGGTGAAGGATGTTTTGGCCATATGCATTAACCTGTCAGATCATTAACGTTTGAATTAAAGGTCATGGAGCCTGGTGCATTTGAATTTGACTCTATTGCAACACAAGCTGGGCAAAGCAGCCGGAAGGAGGGAGGAAGCAGAATCCTTTTCAAAGAAGCTCATGAAAGTGACCAGTGTTGCGTGGCAGCCCCCAGCAACACTACACGCTACACTACACGCAACACTACACGCAACACTACCGAACTGCTGGCAGGGGCAGCATTTTTGGAGCCTTGAGGCTTTTAAGGAATGAAGTGAAAATACACGTCAATTTTTCTGTCCTGACCCGAAATGCTGCCCCTGGCAGCGTTTCGGCAGTGTTGCGTGTAGTGTAGCGTGTAGTGCTGCGTGTAGTGTAGCGTGAGTGTTGCGTCTGGTTTGCAGTGTAGCGTGTGGCGGTTGCCATGTAGCTTATTTTGCCTCGTGCTCAGCTGTGTGCAGGTGAAGAGTGAAGCCACACTGGGGGAACCATGAGAAGAACCAAAGATGAATGATCCCCTGGAAGTAGATGGTGGCGGGAAGACATTTGCAAGACCAAAAATACAAGAATTCCTTTTCTTTCTTCGGTGGGTGGAAGAAATCCTACACCACCTCTATAACCTTTCGTTTGCTAATGCATAACTTGTACCCCCGCACCCCCAAGCTCAATGTTGAATGACATGTTAACAGGTGGTGCAAGATTTCCGTCACTCGCACAAATCCATTTTGATCACTGTGTCTTCAAACAATATTAAATTAGGAGCGCGAGGTTTCAAGTGTAGGCCTTCGAAAGTGGTGCAGGATTTCTTCCATCAACAGTAGTACTAGTACTAGTACTACTACGACGACAACGACGACGACTACTACGAATGCTGCTGCAGCTGCTGCAGCTGCTGCTGCTGCTGCTGCTACGACTACGACTATTAAGACTACTACGAGGACGACAGCTACTACTAAAAACCCAAATAATACGAATACTAATAGTCGAAAAAACAATAACAACTAACAATGATAGCAATAATAATCATCTTTTTCTGCACATGGCAAATGGCCGCAACATGCTGCAACGCAGCGCGTGGCACACAGCAGCGCCGTAACAATGCCGACCTCTAGGGAGGTCAATTGATGCCGCGGTTTTTCACCGCCCTTTTTCTTTTCTGATGTTAAGATCTACCTGCAACAAAGTCACAAGGTAAGTTCTAAAGATAAATCATGTTCAGATATGTACAGATATGTTCAGATGTCAATGTTGAGATGATCAAACGTGATTCAAATAGAGCCAAAGATATGTAAATTTGCCCCAAACACCCAGAAAAACATGTAGTGGACGGTATCGGAGATGCGTCCAACAGGTCACTTCCAAGAACTTCACGGAAGAAAAAGATATATATATAATATACACATGTAATATGTATACACATGTATGCATAAACATGAATTCAAAGCCCTTCCGAAGGGTACTAAATCTTTAAATAAGCGAATCATCGCTGGTGTGACTGGCTTCTGTCCCAACTCACTCCAAAAAACAGCAATCGCCCCACGCTCAAGTTCGGCCTACCATGTGGAGCAAGCACCAGGCGACAATAGGGAAACTGATCATAAGCCCAAGCCAGCAAGAAAAATGGACTACGGGTTCATTGGCACCGGAATATAGATGTGGATGAATCGGCATAGTTCACACAAACCTGAAAAAGGCCATACTGGAAGTTATCCGTATGAAACATCATTCCAGTGACGTTGCGTCCAGATAGATGCATTTGAAGCAGAGTCGTATTATCGGCTTGCGGAGAGTTGAGGACAAGGATGGGAAAGATTTTGTCATTTGACTGCGATCCAGTCGTTCTCGGTCGATGTGTGCAGGAGTTGTGCTTTTATTGGAATCTCCAAACTGACTACGGGGTCCTAAAAAGCTGCGTTGACCTTTCAACGTAAAGTGTACATTGATTGGAACAATGAATTTTGGTATTTCACGGAGTCGACCAATGGTCCCCAATTAGGATGTCAGGAAGCCCGGGAACCAAACAAGACACTTATTCCTGAGCTGCCATCCACTCCCGTGTTGTGCCCTATGACCTGGTCCCAGTGGTCAAAGCGTTTGCTCCTTGGTCTGGCGACAGCCGGTGACAGCGTCCAGGACTCGCAACACGACTGAGGTAAAGCCAACATAGTCATCATCCCATCTTGACTGGGGGCTATAATCAACAGAAACCCATTTCTAGGGGTATATACAATTCCATACACCTCAATCTTGGGGGGATGGTGGCTATATGGTGACTATGGCATTGGGTGAATCCCACATTTCGGCCCCGGAACATGCTGATCCAAGCAGCATGATCCGCCCAGTGCCGTTCTATGTCCGACTCGGGCTCCTTTGAATGCGATCCAAGACCTCAAACACCAAAACATGCCAAGGACATTTCGGGATTTCTGAGGAAATAATAATGAATATAACCATGGTAATAACTTCCATAGATTGGGACATAACCCCTGGTTATATATCTAGTTACCAGTAGTACCGCGCAAGGCGGTGGCGGAAGTTTCAAACATAGGAAACCTATAGGAGAGGTTGGTTGTTGTGAATCAGGGATGGCAAAGCGAATCCACTGATGGACCGAAAGGTGGTTGAGGTCTCCTCTCTGTCTCTCTCTTTCTCTGACTATCTCCTACCTATCTATCTTCTATGTATCTATCTTTCTATCTATCTATCTATCTATCTCTCTATCTCTCTCTCTCTCTCTTTCATCTGTCTATCTGTCTATCTGTCTAGCTGTCTATCTATCTATCTATCTATCTGTCTACCTGTCTATCTGTGGTGCAGTGTCATTCAGTGTATTGTAGTGTAGTGTAATGTAGTGTAGTGTAGTGTAATTTCGTGTAGTGGAGTGTAGTTGTGTAGTCGTAGTTGTAGTTGTAGTGTAGTGGAGTGTAGTGTAATGTAGTGAAGTGTAGTGGAAGGTAGTGTAGTGTAATGAAGTGTAGTGTAGTGGAGTGTAGTGTAGTGGAGTGTAGTGTAGTGTAATGTAGTGTAGTGTAGTGTAATTTAGTGTAGTGGAGTGTAGTGGAGTGTAGTTGTGTAGTTGTGTAGTTGTAGTTGTAGTGTTGTGGAGCGTAGTGTAGTGTAATGTAGTGTAGTGGAGTGTAGTGTAATTTAATGTAGTGTAGTGTAGTGGAGCGTAGTGTAGTGTAATGTAGTGTAATGAAATTTAATGTAGTGGAGTGTAGTCTAGTTGTGTAGTTGTAGTCGTAGTGTTGTGGTGTGTAGTGTAGTGTAATGTAGTGTAGTATAGTGGAGTGTGGTGTAATGTAACGTAGTGTAGTGTAGTGAAGCGAAGCGGCGAAGCTACATCTGAACCAGGTCCGAACCCCTAGTGTTTTGTACATTTTCACTTCGAAATATGCTTCGCGCCACAACGGCGTGCACTTTTTCAACATCCGAACCTCCAAAAGTGGTGCGAAAGTCAAAATGTACAAAACACACCAGTGTCGGACCACTTTTGGAAGTTGAGATGTCGAAAAAGTGTACGCCTTTGTGGCGCAAAGCACATTTCCAAGTCAACATGTACAAAACACACCAGCTTCGGACCACTTTTGGCAGTTGAGATGTCGAAAAAGTGCACGGCGTTGTGGCGCGAAGCACATTTCCAAGTCAAAATGTACAAAACACCACATGTGCTTCGCGCCACAACGGCGTGCACTTTTTCGACATCTCAACTGCCAAAAGTGGTCCGAAGCTGGTGTTTATAGCATTTTGACTTCGAAATGTGCTTCGCGCCACAACGGCGTGCACTTTTTCGACATCTCAACTTCCAAAAGTGGTCCGAACCCCTGGTGTCTATAACATTTTGACTTCGAAATGTGCTTCGCGCCACAACAGCGTGCAAATTTTCATCTCTCATCTGGCCAGATGGCTCCGCACCCGCCGCTTTAGCGAGCCTACTTTTCGACCCTCCGGAGCCACAAATCATTGGAAAAACACAGTGTTTCGCGACTTTCCTATTTTTTCGCGCATCTGCATCTTCTTTCTTCTGGCTCTTTCTCTTCTGATCTTCTCTCTTCTAATCTTTCTCTTCTCTCTGCCTCTGCCCTGCTTTTCATCTGTCCATATTGTCGGAAGTTTGACTTCTAAACTTCCTTCGATAAGTTGAACATTTCATGATTAATCAGAAACAACCACCATTTTGGGGATCTTTTGTGGCGAAGTCGCAGCAAAGTCCAGTCACTGGGCCCTCCAGGCCGCCTCTCGATGTCATTGGCCGGGCCTGCCCCGTGGACCATCGGTTTGGGTTACATCATTGTACATCTGACTACATATGTATATACATAGAAATACCAGTAGTACCGCACAAGGCGGTGGCGGAAGTTTCAAGAATAGGAAACCTATAGGAGAGGTTGGCTGTTGTGAATCACAGATGGCAGAGCGAAGCCACTGATGGACCGACAGGTGGTTGAGGTCTCCTCTGTTTCTCTCTCTTTCTTTCTCTTTCTCTGACTATCTACCTACCTACCTATCTATCCATGTATCTATCTATCTACCTATCTATCTATCTATCTATCTGCCTATCCATCCATCTGCATCTATTCTATCTATCTGTCTATCCATCCATCCATCCAATCATTCAATCAATCTATTAATCGATCTATCGACGCTATCGATCTATCGATCGAACTGTCTATCTATCGATCGAACTATCTATCTATCGATCGAACTATCTATCGATCGAACTATCTATCTATCGATCTATCTATCTATCTATCCATCTATCCATCCATCTATCTATCTATCTAGCTATCTATCTATCTATCTATCTACCTCTCTTTCTCTCTCTCTCTATCCATCTATCCTGTCCTATCCTATCCCATCTACCTACCTACCTACCTATCTATCTATCTACCTATCTACCTATCTATCTCTATCTGTCTATATCTATCTACCTATCTCTCTATCTATCTATCTATCTAGCTAGCTAGCTAGCTATCTAGCTATCTCTCTATCTATCTATCTATCTATCTATCTAGCTAGCTAGCTAGCTATCTAGCTATCTCTCTATCTAGCTATCTCTCTATCTATCTATCTATCTATCTATATCTATCTATCTAGCTAGCTAGCTAGCTAGCTAGCTAGCTATCTCTCTATCTCTCTATCTATCTATCTATCTATCTATATCTATCTATATCTATCTATATCTATCTATATCTATCTATATCTATCTATATCTATCTATATCTATCTATATCTATCTCTATCTATCTATATCTATCTATATCTATCTATATCTATCTATATCTATCTATATCTATCTATATCTATCTATATCTATCTATATCTATCTATATCTATCTATATTTATCTATATCTATCTATATTTATCTATATCTATCTATATCTATCTATATCTATCTATATCTATCTATATCTATCTATATCTATCTATATCTATCTATCTCTCTCTCTCTCTATCTGTCTCTCTGTCTATCTATCTGCCTGTCTATCTGCAAGCTTGAAAACGAAACTATTCTGCGAGACGTCCTCAGGTTTTGAACTTGACAAAATAAAAAATGGAGCAATTCTATGAGACTTCCTCAGTGTTTGAACTTGACAACGCCAAAAACGAAACAGTTCTGCGAGACTTCTTCTTTTTTTGAACTTGACAACATCCAAAACGAAGCAATTCTGCGAGACTTCTTCAATTTTTGAAATGACAACATCAAAAATAAAGCAATTCTGCGAGACTTCTTCAATTTTTGAAATGACAACATCAAAAATAAAGCAATTCTGCGAGACTTCCTTCAAAAATGGAAAGTTGCGTCCAGTGCTGACGGCCTCGTACCAACGCGTTTTGTGATTTTTCCACTCCATCTGTGTAAAGTGCTGCGCCTGCCATGAAAAGGTGCTGTCACGCAAAATCATTTTAGCAAGTCTGAAGATCTGATGCTCCAAAATGCAACCCCTCTCAGGACATCAGCGCCCGGACCTCCTAACAGCTCTGATGAAGATGTCTCTTGCACTGCGTCTGCCACGCGAAATGCATCTTTTCAGATCCTCTTGACATGTTCCACGCCTGCCAGCTACAAAACCCTTGCGTTTTGCTCACTTTTGAGAAGGTGCACAAGCCCTTGCGCCTGCCACGCGAAACGACATCTGAACGTCCAAAAGTGGTCCGAACCCTGGTGTTTATAGCATTTTGACTTCGAAATGTGCTTCGCGCCACAACGACGTGCACTTTTTCGACATCTCAACTTCCAAAAGTGGTCCGAACCCCTGGTGTCTATAACATTTTGACTTCGAAATGTCCTTCGCGCCCCAACAGCGTGCACTTTTTCATTTCTCATCTGGCCAGATGGCTCCGCACCCGCCGCTTTAGCGAGCCTACTTTTCGACCCTCCGGAGCCACAAATCATTGGAAAAACACAGTGTTTCGCGACTTTTCTACCTTTTCGCGCACCTGAGCTTCTTTCTTCTGACTCTTTCTCTTCTCTGATCTTCTCTCTTCTACTCCTTCTCTTTGACTCTTCCGTCTCTGCTCTTCATCTGTCCATATTGTCGGAAGTTTGACTTCTTAACTTCCTTCGATAAATATGGGGGAATATATTTTAACACAACAATCTTTTTTGGTAAACCCCCAATGTATTTTTTTTGGGTAAATTCACCATGTAGAGCATTTTCTATTCATCTTGGTTCATTTAAGTACAGTAGCAGTGAATGTAAAGGCGATTAAAGTGGGATCTGTTAATGCGACACATGTCCAGCAAATCCACTATCCAGGCGAAGACCAAAAAGGCCATCACTGTTGGCTTGGCGGGAAATGACCTATGGAAATTCAGGATAATCAAGAATGCTTGAAACGAGAAACCAAGGCAACCAGCCATACTATATCCCACAATATATTTATTCCTATTGTGGTTGGGGTATCCCCCAATTGAAGATTTGAAACCACCAGGCAGTTATGCACTTTTTTTGCTACAGTTCCCCCGATCATTGCCGAGAACCGACCGGGACCTTGGTGCCTTGAACGGCAGCAATTTCTACAATTCATTTCTGGGTGGAAAAATGCACATGGCGGTTAAATCCCAATTTCCGATGTTTGTGAAGTCCTCATATTTGTTGATGAACAGCTTAGTTCATTCAAATGCGTTTTAAATCAGTTCAAACACATTTTTACTTCGTGAAATCTCCAACTTTCCAGGGCCAAATAACTGAGGAGACGACCCTGAACTCCACCACCTCTGCGGTGACCACTGGCCTCATGTCGCAGCTGCACGTCGTAGCTTTGCTTCAAACCCTGGCCGAAGGGCAAAAATCATCAAGGTTCAACCGATGTTTTTTCTGGGGGGTATAACCAATCATGAAATCTGGGATTAGTGGGCATTAATGGTGATCTAGCCAATGAAAAGGATTATTTATTGGTGATTTAGTGGGATATTAATGGGATATTAGTGGAGAGTATATATATATATATATAGATATTGCCAACAATAGGAATGGGACATTCCTGCCCTGGAATTACTGTTTTTTTCCAGTTATTTGGGGATATAACCAACCATTTTCCGGGATATACCTGGAATTGATGTGGTGTAATGGGATATATATATATATATAAAACCAGTAATATGATATGTGGGTTTGTCTGAAAATGGGGCAAGTCGTTTCCACTGATGGCCCAAACGGGTGGGAGAACTTATTTCCAAGGCAATTATCATTGGTGATGAAAAATCCGGGTCTTACATGCGAACATGACTCATAGGTGAAGAAATGAGTTTGTGATTCGCAATCAGTGTCCCGTTGGTGAAAAAACAGCTATTGATTGGGTCTTACACCTCTTCTTTCGCTCAATGGATCATGCGCATGAATCTAATTGGTAATTGATCCATCCATATTAGCTAATACCCACGAATATTCCACTAAAACCCCATCAAAATCCCAATCTATCACCATTTGTCATCATTAATTTTATTCGTCAAATCACCGTTGATGCCCACGAATCCCACCAACATCAACATCCCATAGATATGGATACCAATAGATATCAATAATATTCCATGGATATCCATACTCCACTAGTATTCCATTGATATTTTCTACTGATACCCATTAATTGCCCATTAATATACCACTAATCCTCCACTATCTCACCATTAAATAATCATCTTATCCCACGCATCCCATTAACATCTATACCTATTCTACAAACATTCCACTGATATTCCATTGGTGTTCCGGTGATATTCCATAAACATTCCATGAATATCAGAGCTTTACCGGGGTCGCTAACATCCCACTAACATCCACTTAATATATATATATTCAAATTCTTACTTTTCCACAAAAATATAAATAAATTAAAAACATATTCATACCGTATTCCATTAAGTATTCCCTTGAAATTCCATTACTCACGTCTTAGTATTCCATAAGGCAACCAGGCACCATGCGACCGTGCCAAGGGCCTCATCGGACAGGACCTCGTAGGCATGGCGGATGCGCGTGAAGCGCTGCGCCGCGCGGTCACGGAGATCCAAGGACCTGGCGGAGCGGTTGGAGATACAAAGAATATTCATGATAGTATGTCTATATTTATGTAAATATCTATATCTATATTAAAAATCTACAAATATCTGTACACAGATACAAGACATTGTGATGTTCTAGAATCACCAACAATGTTCAATGGGCATTTTGCTAAATAACATACTACATTTGCCTATTACATCCTTCAGAAAGCTGTTCCAAAATTGTCACAGTAAAAGTGGGTTGCATCATGCTACAATCATACTTTCTCTCCACTGCAAAATGGGAGCATCTTGGCATTGTGGCTGGGTTATACACCCCTGAGTCTTGCTTCATCTCGTCGTTTTTGCAGAGTTTCAATCATCGAAGGAAGTTTAGAAGTCAAACTTCCAACGATATGGGCAGATGAAGCAACAGGGGTGAGAGCAGTCAGAGAAGAGCCGAGAAGAAGAAAGAAGATCAGAGAAGAGAAAGAGTCAAAAGAGAAGATGAAAGAGCGGGAAAAGGTAGAAAAGTCGCGAAACGCCATGTTTTTCCAATCAGAGGCGTGAAGCAGATTTGGAAGCCAAAATGTTACAAGCACATCAGTGTCGGAGCACGGTTGAAAAAGTGCATGCTGTTGTGGCGCGAAGCACATTTGGAAGTAAACATGTACAAAACACATTCTCGGACCTCTTTCGGAAGTTGAGATGTCCAAAAAGTGCACGCCGTTGTGGCGCGAAACACGTTTGGAAGTCAAAATGTACAAAACACATCCTGTTTGAACCACTTTTGAACCTTCAACCCCACCGCACTACACTACACTACACTACACTACATTACACTACACTACAGTTACAACAACAACAAGAAGAACAACAACAACAAGAAGAACAAGAACAACATCAACAACAACAACAGCAACAACAAACAACAACAACAACAGCAACAGCAACAGCAACAGCAACAACAACAACAACACCAACAACACCTACTACTACTAGACTACTACTGCTGCTGCTGCTACTGCTACTACTACTGCTACTGCTACTACTACTACTACTGCTACTACTACTACTACTAATATTTTCTTCCGTTTGCCGTGCCGCAACACCAGTTAGGTAGGGGAGCCACACTCAATACGAAACGGGCTGCAGGGGGACGCATTGCACCCATCAAAAGGGCATGGTTTGGTGAGTTCCAACCCAATTTCCATGGTGTTTCCATTCGGCATTCACAATGGGTCTGCCAAGTGAGAAGGATCCAGTCCTATGTAAGGCACGTGAGTCATAGGGACGTTTTTGATGCACACGCAGGCCTGCTTTGGGGCTCCATTTGCCGTGCCAAGGGTTTCTGTCCCGATTTCATGACATGGTGGAACAATTGTGACCATGCCACACTTGATGCCCCGGCGATCTGTCCGGTGTCACCGCCGTCCTGCCGAGTTGCTCAGGCCATGTTTGAGTCCTTGGCATTATCTGTCCGTAGCCTTGAAAAAGACCTGGTTAAAAGCTCTCGCCAGTATGCCAGACTTCGTAGGGCCAATAACCCTAATGTAATCTTCCAAGACATTAAAGTGGCACCCACGCAGGGGGTTGAACTGCTTTGCAAACCAGTTGTTGCAACGGTCTCCATTATTTTGTCCTCTTTGCATTCGTGGAATTTGGACCGACCAGTCATGGTAGGCGGTAGGCGTAGAGATATTTACTGGGATCATGACTGTCTCTGGCTTGACTCTGTTGATGACATTGAACAAGGGACCTCAGTTTCTCAGTTGAATTACGAAGGGCCAACCGCTGAGCTTGCTGCGGAGTTCCTTGAAACTTGGGGTGCACGGTGGAAACGACATGATGACGTCCCGCCAGAGCGCTGGCATACTATCATGCAGTTTGCCCAAGACAAGTTGCCTCGAGGTTGGTTGCCTTGGATCCCTCTTGACGCTGAAGCTTTGAGAAGTTATGCGGTTCGCAAACAGACCACCACCTCTGCAGGGTTGGACGGCGTGTCCATCCAAGATTTGAGAGCCATGCCCAATTGTGTGCTTGAAAATTTCTGCCGAATCTTTGCTACTGCAGAATCAAGTGGGATGTGGCCAGCACAAATGGTTTGGCCGTGTGACATGCCTGGCCAAATCTGACTCGCCGCAGTCTGCCTCAGATTTTCGTCCAACTACTGTTCTTGGCCTCATCTATAGATGCTATGGCACCTTTCATGCGAGGCATGCAATCAGAGTGATGGAAGATGTGTTGCCAGAGCACCTTTATGGTAGCGGGGTGGGGGTGGGGCTGTGTTGACGTTCGTGTGCACTTAGGCCTGGAAGCGACAATGACGGCTTTTGCTCAGTTCAGTGCCAACATGACTGACAAAGTCAGTCATGTCAAGTGTTTTGAAGATGCCTCGTGGATGACGTGAAAAGTGAAAGAAAAAGCTCAAAATGCCAACGTATCGCCCCCACAAACCCCTGTAAGGGTTGCTCCGAACTTCCATTTTTTGAAAAATTGAAAGTTATGTTGACACCTCTAAGCAGAACTTCCATTGCACATCACAGACATCTGTGAAAATGGCCATTTCGCCACAACGAAACGCTCATTTTTGATCATGTGCACTTTGCATTTGACAAACAGACGAAACAAGACGGGTGAAAGCTGGGCAAACACCCCGTCAACCCATCATGTTGAATGGTTAAATCCAAGTATAAAACCATATTAGACCACCATTTTTTATGCTAAACCCCATTTACAAAAAAACTAAAAAACACCATACTGTGGATGGTTGCGAAATCCTGCACCAGTTGAAAACGGTGGTAAACATCCAATTTTATCCATTTTCCATAGGGTTTCAACCAACCAGGGTGCAGGATTTCTTCCACCCAGTACTTCCAATTGTCAAATCCCAATTCTGCCGAGTACAATCTCAAATTTTGCTTGCCTCAAACATGTTTCAACAGATTTCACCCAAGAATTTCTCAGGTTTTCCAGCGATACCAATGATCTACGTTTTTGGTGGCTCACCAAAGAAATCAAAGCTCCTCCCGTCCTAATTCTATCGGGGTATGGGTCAAACGTGGGTACACAAAGTTTATGGGACATTTCCCTTAAACCAAAGGGGAAAAACCACTGGTTTCCCGCAAGTTTTCCCTACAACCAATTTACACAATTGTTCCACCAATTTCCAAAACATTCCCGAGATTTTTAAAAATATGACCATCCTTTTTTCCCATGTGTTCCTTGCATTTTCCCATAGACTTTCCAATGGGTAACCCTATTATACCGTATTGTTGGGGGTAATGGATGTCCATAAATCCCAGCTATTTCCATGTTCACCAGGCTTTTGACCTTCAACTTTTTCCCGTAAAACAAGAATTTCTAAGGGCACACCCAATCTTTTTCTACTTTTCCTGGTGAATTTCCATACCCCCCCCACATTTTCGCAACCCCTCTGCCCCTCACCTGCTCTGGTGCTTGTCCGGATGCCAGCGCCTTGCGAGGTCCCGGTAGGCGCGGCGGACCTCCTCTGGCTCTGCCAATGGTGGCAGACCCAAAATCTCGTAGTGGTCCTGGGGGATGGGATGCTTATCACCGTCCATATATGATATTTTCAGCACATATAGTACACACACAGATATATATATATATATATATTATATTATATTATATATATATATTATATTATATATATATATTATATTATATATATATTATATAATATATATATTATATTATATATATATATTATATTATATATATTATATTATATATATATTATATTATATATATATATTGTGATTCAACATCATTGCATTGCCCATACTCCTCATGAACATGAAACGAAACGACCAATCAAAAGGGGTTTAACAAAGCTTCATTTCCAACAGCACCTGTGGGCTCAGGAGGGCCAATTTGGGACTGTAGGTGGGAGGGCATTTCGAGCGAGTGCAGAGCCATAAAACCGAGTGTGGACGCTCTTTCTTTTCGGAAAGCTTGGCCAGGGGCCATCTTTGCATAGCTTGGTGCATCCGACGCACCTGCAGGCCGACCTTTGCTGCAGCCTTTTGGAGACCTTTCTCCAAACCCAGTGCCACCCAGACTTGTTCCCTTGTGGGGAAAACAGGCGGCAAGCCGCTTTGCGGAGGAGGACGCAGCTGCCAGTGTGGGATCTTAAGGGTCTCACAATATAATATACACACATGCATATGTATACATGTCTGCATAATATATGCATGCATGGATGCATGGATGGATCAGTGGATGAATGTAGGTTGGGTAGGGTAGGGTAGGGCAGGGCAGGGCAGGCAGGGAGGGAGGTAGATAGGTAGGTAGGTAGGTAGGTAGGTAGGTATGTATCTATGTATCTATGTACGTACGTACGTATGTCTACGCACACATATGTATTTATGTATGTGTATATACCTATATATAACCATCTTGACTTTCCCTACCATATTTCCCATATTCCATTAAGAGCAATTAGAAGACTCTTGAGGGGATACAAGTGGGATTTTCCCTTTTTTCAAACCGAAACTGAAATTTAATTTAAGGATGTTCATCCTGAAATATGGCAGGTAGTGAGACGTCCTCATAAATTACGAAAACATGTTACCATGGCTGTATCTAGTACTATATAACATGACATTGGAAGTAGAAATTATGAGTATTTGGCTATGATTAACACACACACAGGTGTTTCTTCGATACTTGAACTCTATCAATTGCTTGGAGATGTATGCACATTCAGTGTACGATATGATTTCACATGCTGAAACGCGGTGGTTTGTCTTGTAGCCCCCCTCCCTGTATCTAAATCATTCTCAATTTTCGCTGACTCCCAGCTGGTTCTATGAACTGGTATCAACATCCCCGAACCCTCTTGAGATACCCTGCAACAAACATAACCCCTTCAACTGTCCTCTGGGTTGACCGAGCCGTGTCCAATGTCCAAAGCGCGCTTACAATAGTACGACATCCGACACCATGCGAGACCAATTTTTTAAGCTGATAGTGATTGATTAAACATGTTGGAATTATTTGGGAACACATTTTTAAGTAAAAAAACATGGGAATTCTGTTTCCCCCCAACTTTTTAAAACATTGATTGCCAGTCCTGGGCGAGTTGTCGACAGCATTCATCTTGCCGCCTGAGATTTTAGACACCAGGGGAACCATCAACAGTTTTTTTCTGGTTGGTGGTTTCAACCTACCCCTCTGAAAAATGATGGAGTTCGTCAGTTGGGATTATAAAATTTCCAACACAATGGGAAAAAATATGTTCCAAACCACCAAGCAGATTATTTTCCATGGGATTTTTGATGGAACAACATGTGGAATCTGGATTCAATGGGATGATTCAATGATTTTCCCGGACCAACCAACTGCAACACCTTAGACCTTGGTCAAGTGACGTCGGAGCGTCACCTGGAGTGACTGTCTATCCACAGCATTTAAGTTGCTTTAGTCTTTGTAAGCTGATGATCTCTGGAGATATTTTTGTTAGATATACATCTGACTTTGCGATTTCTTTGTCCGGTGAGCCACCCCAACTTGGGGAGGCTTTCGTACAACAAATGTATATATATAATTATATAATTATCCCAGCGTTTTTTTCTCCCAGAATCTCATATCAACATGTACCCTCTGGTTATTTAACAGTTTGCCATGGAAAATCACAATTTTTAATAGGTAAACTCAGGTAAACCATCTATCAATCCTACCATCCCAGAATTTTCATGTCCATGGTGATCACCTTCGCCAAGCGCGCAGCACTTCGCTTGAGTGAGGTCCACCTGGCAAGGTACACGGTGATGGTCACCCGTGCACTTATAATGAATAATACCACGGTATAATAAATGATGGTTAAGATGGTTAAGATGGTATATAGATCATTATAATGTAAGGTGATGACAATGGGTATTTCTTGAGCAATGTAAATCATTATGAATATGATTTCTTATGATGGGAATATAAATCATTATGAACATGGACTGATGACCATTGGAAGATCTGGCTATCCCCAAGTTTTTGACCATGGCACACATGTGGGCTGCTATCCATTGAATGTATTAATCCAACCATGCACTTCAATTCAAGGATTTAGAAGCTCGAAAAAACACGGATCCGATTCTCGTGATTTTCAGAGCGGAAACGCGCTTTTCAAAGCGCTTTTCAAAGCTGCCAAAATCTTTTGATGGTATCTGTACATCTGGAGTCCGGTGGCGGATGAAGCAAATCCTGCCATCAAAAAGTGCAGGTTTCCTTGCTGCATGTGGAATTGACAACACCTTGTGCGTTGCCGATTGCTGCAATGTCCACACCTTCATCTTAGCAAAATAATGTGTAGGATATAGACATTTCTGAGAAATTCATCGCCAATCTCCACATTTTCTTGCTTCAATTCTCCAGAAAATTGAGACTCAAAAAGTTTGCCGCGTTTCGCTGTGCAGCTGTTGCCGGCTGTGCAAGGCCTTCTACTGTCGGCCCTGAAGTCACTCGTGGTACCAAGGAACGTTCAGTAGCACGTTAGCAACGCTTTGGCCATAGTTTCAATATGTTTCAATGCATCTCAACGGTGGTCAAAGCATTTCAGTCATCCTAAATATCGCTTTTGTAAGTTGGGTTTATAGCTAAAGAGTCAGCTATTTTTTGACGTCGTGTTTGTTCCTTTCCTTCTGATTCTGCTGCCATTTGGTGCCATGGCGCGCATCAACGAATTCCCACCGAGCCGTAAGCCGGTGAAGAGGGGTAGCAGGAGCTGCAATACAGCGGTCCATTACCTCGATCACATGGTGATTACAACTGCTTTGTCCATGGGGGAATGGACTGACATCGGACATGCGATGAGTTCCCCTTGAGATTTTCCCCACCTGCCAGGGGAGGGTTGCTAGATTTTAACAGAGCTCTTCTCCTCCTCCTCCTCCGCCTCCTCTGCCTCCTCACCCGCCGCCTCCTCCTCGCAGTCCAGATCCCAGTGGGCACAGCCGGACCTCCACCGCGAGCTCCAGATCCCAGTGGGCACTGCCGGACCTCAACCGCGAGTTGCAGTTCCAGATCGCAGTGGGCACTGCCGGACCTCAACCGCGACTTCCAGATCGCAGTGGGCACTGCCGGACCTCAACGGGAAGAATGTCAGAAAAGATGTCAGATAGAATGTCAGAAGATATGCCAGATAGAATGCCGGAAAAAATGTCAGAAAGAATGACAGAAGATATGCCAGACAGAATGTCAGAAGATATGCCAGAAAGAATGTCAGAAGATATGCCAGATAGAATGTCAGAAGATATGCCAGATAAAATGCCATGAGATATGCCAGAAAGAATGTCAGAAGATATGCCAGATAGAATGTCAGAAGATATGCCAGATAAAATGCCATGAGATATGCCAGATAGAATGCCAGAGGATATGCCAGATAGAATGCCAGAAGATATACCAGATAGAATGCCAGAAGATATGCCAGATAGAATGCCAGAAGGTATGCCAAATAGAATGCCAGATAAAATGTCAGAAGATATGCCACAAAATATGCCAGATAGAATCCCAGAAGATTTGCCAGATATGCCAGATATGCCAGATAGAATGCCAGAAGATATGCCAGATGCCAGAAGATATGCCAGATAGAATGCCAGAAGATATGTCAGATAGAATGCCAGAAGATATGCCAGATAGAATGCCAGAAGAGATATGCCAGATAGAATGCCAGAAGATATGCCAGAAGATGCCAGATCATATGCCAGAAGATATGCCAGATAGAATGCCAAATAGAATGTCAGAAGATATGTCAGATAGAATGCCAGAAGATTTGCCAGTAAGAAAATGTATAAATGTCATGGTGGGGATCACACGAAGTAAAGTAATTGGGGCTTTTTTTATGGTGGTCAGTACGATTTCCCACAGGTGAAAAGAAGAACAGGACAGCAAAAAACGTGTAGTGTTGGTAAAGCAATAGATAGCAATAGTGAACCATCCCAATTATTTCACCATTGCTATGGCATTGTATGGCTGGATTCCAACCATCAACCCAGGTGGTAAACATGGCATTGCTTTACTAACATACAAATCATACAACAACTTCTTGAAGCCAGTGCTGCAAATCTTCCTGGCCCCACGCTGATGAAATCCCCACTGACACACCACCCCGCAGTGGCATCGAATGCGATTTCCAAATCCTTCTGACTTCGCACCGTTTTTCTTCGACTGCTTCGACTTGTCAGCCATGGCAGCCATGGCAGCAGCTTTGTCACTCCGTCTCAACTGTGGGTCGCCCTGTGCACAGGCGAAAGCTTCACAGCGAGCATCGGCGTCGTTGATGTCGATGCAAACGACTCCGAAATGACAGGTGATCTCTGAACCCTCCTGAGGTGTGGGTTTTACATATTGGGATTCACATTTCTGGAGAGATGAATCAAGCAGCTTTGGTGATATAACACTGGGGATAACTGGCATCAACAAAAACCATTAACATGAAATGACATAGGATTTGAACATCAACAACTATCCGGATGAACACCAGCACACACATATGAGCAACAAAAAGAGGAAGATAAAAGTAGCCAGTGATAGACAGTACTGATCTATACTGTAGTGGGGCCAACTCCTCTGAGGGTCACTGGATGTTGCGTTGGTGACATCTGCCCAGACTTCCGCAAGGTCCAGGGCAAGTGACATGGCAGGGACGATGACGAGGATAGGAAACATCTCGAGGGTGCGGCCAGATTGAGCCCAAGCCCTGATTGCGTCATGCTTTCGGGCAGTCATTCACTCTGCCTCTAGGACTACTCGGATTGGGTAAATCAACATCCAGTATCTAAATCCAAATCCAGTCCATCAAGGCATCTAGTAGGGTCCAGCTCGCACAGGTATGAACGCAGCTGCCCGCAGAGTGATGCTGGTTACATGCCAGTGGAGAACCTTTGCTTCTAACTGGGTACGTGTGGGAGTCTGTGTCTGCACAAGAAGAAGACGAAGAAGAAGAAGAAGAAGAAGGAGAAGAAGAAGGAGAAGAAGAAGAAACATTTATCGTTGATTGCCTTCAACATCTTCAAGACAATACGAATTGATGAAATCTTGGAACTCACACCTTGACACTCATGGTTGAACATTGAACAGTGCCCCAAACATACTCATTTCCTTAAAAGGATTTTCTGTATATCCGTATATCCAGCTTCTGGTTGATGACTTTTAAATCGTATATTCACCAATCCCATCAAACATGCAACATCTACCTGGGGGTGTAGTTGCAGCTATTGGATCTTTTGCATCAAAGTTTGTGCCAGGGGCCTGCCTTTAGGCCCCATATCCGCCATATCCCAAACAGTTTTGACCATGAATCCTGCCCAAAATGGGACCGTTGGAGCGTTGGGTTTCCAAGTTCGTCGTGGCCTCGTTCCAGCAACCGCTCCCAGTCTTCTTTGGCAGCCGACCAGTCCAGGGCTGACATGGCAGCCTGGTGGGAAATCCTGTGGATTCCAAGGTGAAAACTGTATGGGTTTGAAGTACCCTGGTGACTTAGCCAGATGTAGAACTGCCACTGACCACTATGGCTAGTTGATGCACGCAGATGCTGACAGGTCATATCCAAACACACCCAGAGCTTGAAAAGTAAGCGGGGTCAGATTTGAGGCTCTGTTTGTTTCTCACATCAGCTATCAAATTGCTCCATCATAGTCGATCCAGTGAAGCCCAATCCCACGATACATAGAGATACGATGGTAGCGATGGTAGCTTCGCCTGCGCTCGCAAGGCATAGGCATTCAGGTACTGACCTGGATGGTTCCAGCTGGGATCCGTGTCCTCTGTGGCTCCAGCTGGCGCTCAGATGCGATTTCTGTGACAATTTGACTCAGTACTCAATACCATCAATACCATCAAGCTGTGTCTGATTGGAGACAAATTCTTGCGCTTCGGGAACACGAATGAACATGAAGTAACATTATAGACATAGAGAGCTGTGGATTGAAAGGTTTTCGTTGATCCAAGACCAGCTGCCACCGGGCCACTGTCTAGCTGCAGGACCAAGGTAGCCTGTTCTCGTGCCTGCACGACATAGGGAAGGATATTCTTTCCAAGTGGTTTAAACCAGGGGATCTCAACATCAAGAGTGTAGACATTATGAGCATGTCAAAACACTGGAGATCCTTCAAACGTCAGATTCAACAGGAAAAGATTAGGGGAGCATCAAACATTTTCACCTGCAAATATGTAAAAAAATTAGCAGCAACATGGCGGAAAAAAACACCATCAAATCATTGGATTCAGTCAATTTTTTAAAGCTGGTTTCCTATGGGGGTACCCCCAGTTATCATCGATTTTTTCATAGGGATTTTCCCTTATCCAGCGAAATTTGGGGATTCCCCATTGGAACCCCCCATTCGGATCATCGACGATGTACCAAGAATGTTGCTTCTTAGTTAGTTAGATTACCTTGATCCACTGAAATGACACCTGTTGCTACGTTACCCTTCATCAACATGAATCAACATGAATCAATGGGACATTTCGGACATTTCCACACTCCCATGGCTTTAGGAACTCGAAAGCTCTGCTTCAGCTGCCACGAATTGCGGGCGCCTGCATCCATCGATCCGAGCGATGAAAGGCCCTCGCCAGATTGTAC
>CAMXCT020001402.1:398462-418462 GCA_947184155.2 Cladocopium goreaui | reverse complement strand
CCCTCAGTCCTGGAGTATTTGTTCCTAACCTGAACGGTTCTGGAATTTCTGGACATGGAGTGATATAGAAAATCTATTAATGCAATTTCATGCACTCCGGATTTTTTTTTGTCCGATGACATGGGTCAATCGGGTATCCAAATTCCAAGAGGTCAGTTTCTGGCGAAAATCAGGGATCCAGAATGGAATCAGACTACAACACAGATGAATATCAGAAGAAATCGAAGAACCAGAATCATATCTCAATAAAACATAGTGAAACTCCTATGATGCTTGAATCTACTGATGTATTTTAGCTATTTTCATCTATTTCCTACATGCAGAAAGTGATCCCGCCAGCATTTCTGGCTCAGTCCTCTCTGGCACGACCGCCTCTGGAGCAGAGGCGTCCTCCAATCGTTCAACGTCGATTCGGTCGTTGACCATGGAAAGTTCCATGAACATTGGTCAAGAAGGTATTAATGTGGGACCAGTTGATTGATGATTAGTTGAAGGATTATACTAACATATACTAACCAAGAAAAATTGGGCAATTTTTTCAGGTTCCCCAAGTCATGGTACCCCCAAATCATCTCAGTCAGACCATGACTTAGTAAACCCATAGGTCACTTGGAGATCCGGCATTGAAACCGAACAATTAATGGAAGCTTCCGTTCAATTTACTAATGGAACAATTAATGGAATGCAAATCATTTCTGAATAGGAAAATCATGGAAAATCAAAAAGGCTTTTCACAACTATCTTATATAGATTATTGGAAGGTATCTCATGATTCACCTGTGGTTTTACTTACCATCCATCATTCATCTATCATTCCCTGTGAAGGTAAGCTTGCGCCATAAATCACCATAAAACCATGTGTTGCGACGTATGTCCTGTCCATTGTCTGCGGTGGGCAACGCTGTGGCTGTTGCCACCGCGGATGGACCGCCTGCGGTGAATGATGGTGGTTGGGAGATCGTACGGGTATAGGATGCTTGGTGCGTAATATCTACTATTTACCTACCTATATATGGGTAAACACGTGTGTGAACCCACACATGTGTATATATATATACATACACATAACTAATAACTATGTATCTCTAACAATTGCCTTCTATATGTGGGTAAACAAACTTTAGCAGCCCCAAAAAAACATGCCGACAAATCAACATCCGACTGAAACAGCGGTAAATCTTATCGACATCTATTTGTTCGGGGGTTGTGAGACAACCATGGTATGCAACCCAGCCATAGTAGAATTTTGAGCAACATCATATGGGAATATGGCGATATCATGACCAAATGGGGAAACCTCAGAACCGGAGGAATAGGAACTTCTGGGACCCACTGAAGATCAATACCAAGCCCGGCTTGGTGGATATACACATCTATAATATGTATATAATATGTATATACACATATAATCATATACATAATACATATCTATTTCTATTCTATGTGTACACTGTGTACATAGATAGCAATATCATCCAATATCATGTTGTAGTTTCTTGTAACTTGCTTTTTTCCTCTGAATCTTTGATACCCCTCATCATGTTCGGTCTCATCCCACGCCTAGAGAAACCAAGGCCTCCAAAGCCTGGAGCGCTGCGAGAAGATGCACATATTTTCATGCGTAGATCTACTGGGCACGGATAGAAACTTAATAAGAATAAATATGTTAGATACATGTATATATATATATATAATATGTATATATATAATATGTATATATATAAATATATATAATATGTATATATATAATATGTATATATATATACACATATTATATCATATTATATATGGATGTTCGGCCAAAGATTCACTGGGGGTTTAGTCGCTTCAAAGTCAGTTTAGGATCTATTTGGAGTTAGTATAGGGTTTATCTAGGGTTAGGATTTCTTCCGGGTTCGTTTTGATTTCCTTTCGGCGTGGTTTAGGATTTGTTCAGGTTTGGTTTCTTTACGGTTGGCTGAAGTTTTTCAGGGTTGCTTTCAGGTTTCATTTCATGCTTGGGGTTAATCACGTCTAATGAACTGAAACAAATAGGCTTTGGAACTTTACCTACTCGGCAGACAAGTTTATCAAGTTTGTTTATTTTCTTGGGGGCTATGATGGGCTATGGTTTCTTTGAAATACCTCCAAGTGGGGCTCCTTGACCTTCAAAATCGATACGTCGGTACCTCCAAGTTTCCCATTGTCACAGCGGTCTTGATGGCCAGCCCTTCATGGCGGTTCAGTAAGCAACAGGCCTGGCGCGACGGACAATTCTGATCCCAATTCGGACAGTTTTCACATGTTTTCACCAACTCTGGAGATAAATGGTGTAACAACGGCAAGAAAACTGTGGGAATTTCGGCCAAATCGGGGTAACAGTTGTCCGATTTCACAAAAGTCTGCTGGGAAAACAGTGGTATTCCACTAGCACGTCTTTACACATGGCAGGTGCAAAGCTGCCATGGGGGCAAAGTGATGAGTCAAAATGGATGGTGAAAAAGGGTTAACATATGTCAACATGACCAATCAATTGTGAGATTTTTCTATGGATTCGTGTCAACCCAAATGTTGACCCTGGTTGATTGTCAGGGGGTTACCCCAAATTGTGATATCTGCTACTCAAATTCCACCGGGAACCACCAAAAAGGCGTGCCAGGACGACCCAACTGCGAAGGATGCGATTCAGGAGATCACAGCTGCCCTGCACGGAAAATGAAGCAACCAATGCAGATGTACCAACTGTGAATTGGTGGTCAATGATGGTATGACCATCATCAAATTTAGCATTTTTCGTGCAATTTTTCTTTCACCGAGTGATTGTTGGATGACATTTGTCATCCCATTTACCTCCATTTTTGCCCAAACGGGGCCTCAGGCCGTCGAATGGCTGCCAGCAAGAGGCTGTGAAAGCCCTGCCGGAAAGGATGACGACTTGCGGAATTCAACTTGCTATGGAGAGGTTTTTTGTGGAATTTATGATGGAACTTACCAGTTGAAATTGATGTGCCCAGCAAAATACCATGTTTTCAGGGTGGCCAGTGCTTGGTGTGTGAAACTTCTGGTTCCTCATCTGCCTTGCTCGAATTGTCTGAATGTTTGTGGATGGCTTCAGGAGGCTTAATCATGTTGAACATTTCCAAACTTTGCTCGACACATCTCCGTTTTGTTGATTGACCGAGTTGACATTACTATGATTTGGTAGTTAATAGTTGTATCTCCATTTTGATGGCAATTTCTCCTCGCTAAAATCCTCATTCGGACGACATGGCGCCGTAAAAATATGTTCATGTATATAGGAAACTTATCTACACATGGTAGATGTGTGCCACATCTACAGTAGGTTAAGTATCAGAGGAGCCGGCTCCTCTAACCTCCCAGACTATCGCGAATCTTTCAACGTGTTCGACTTCTTGTAAGGCTGGTACTCAAAATCTGATCTTCAGATTCAGATCAGATGCCAATGATGTTTCCATATGTTTCCCACCCATATTTTCCAGGCCAACTTTTCGTTCTCGTTTTGGGGTTGCTGCTGTAAAATCCCATTGAGATGACTGTGAAGCCTGGATTCAGAAAGCCACTGGGCCAAAACCTGACTGGTTTTAAGCCCCCATAAGTTGGGATATGGGGCTACAACTATCGTCATATATACACTTAGCTCATTGGAACTGCACTATACTGCACTAAGTAGGTATACATATCAAAATGGATGATATTCCTCGCCAATTTTAGAGTTGACGATCTCAATGATCTAACTAGGCGAACTGAGCTCAACAATGCTCCCTATGGCCTCCGCATCCATATCCAGCTCGAGTCCAAGTCCGTTCTGCGGCAGCTCTTTGACGCCCACTGATAATATTGGGAGATATGGAGTTTAACCGAAAATAACAGGAATATGATAAGGATTTAATGGGGATATATAACATAGGATATACCATTGACTTTTGTCTGACAAAAGAGAACTGACTAAATTCTCGTTGATCATGATTTTTTACCATTCAAACTGTGGGAATTTCCCATTCATCCCCAAAATCAACAAAAACTGTAAACTTTACAGCCTTTTGGTCAATCCCATTGAGTTAGTAGCCTAGTAGTTACCTGGCCTATGAGATCAGCGTATCGGTTGGGGATTTTTGGTCATTTTGAGGTGAGGATTGCGAACATAAATTGAACCCATTGGCTCAAGTGATTGAAACATGTGAAACTTGGGTAACACGTGCTTTTTTTGACCACTAATGTCACGGACGGTGGATCAGTGGAAAATCGAACAATATCGAACATAAATAAGCACAATTCAGCAAACCTCCAGGATCTATGGTCAATCGAGTGGGAACTACTATCTACGAACAAAGGGTCTCTGGTTGGGTCTCTGGTGCCATTGAGATTCTGTGGGATGAGTGGCTAAGATGATAACTGACAACTAGCCTCTGGTAATGACTAACAGTTTGCTATTGAACATGGTCATTTAGAATCATTTAGACATAGTTGATTTACCATTAAAATGGTGATTTCCCATAGCAAACTGTTAGTTTACCAGAGGAAAATTTAACCAATTCACTAGGTGCTTCATCAAGAAGTTGGTCCCTAGGCACTTGCCGATGGTCCTGAAAGAGAGTTCTTCTCCCATCAAGAACGTTATTTCTTTCACAAACCAACAGGTCTTAATATATCTAGATTAGTTAGTTATATTTATATTTATTATATCCCATATCATCCAATAAAACTAACCATTGGATTATTTGTTTCCGAATAAAGCTGGTTTTAAGACATGTTTTCCGGGCAACCATCTGGCTCAGGGCAAATTCTTTGGAACCCCATCAGCAAAACACAAAGCTTCGCTTTCAGACTTTCAGTACATATCATGCGCCTTCAACAAATATGATCCCATCTTTTTCTTGAGGGGGCTCCAAGTTCCAACTGTTCTTTTACTTCTAAAAAACCTCTTTCAGGAACCCATGCAGCCGATGCTCTGCACTATGCTGTGTCCCCGCACTTGGTACAAATCGAGGCAGCGTTGCACTGCAGTCTCGTCGCTGAGCGAGGGGCGGAGGGCCTGGTGGGTCGGAAAGTGGGAAAGTGGTGAAAAGAAAATGAGGATATCCCAGCCATGATAGCAATATAGTATATATGGTGGATATAATCAGGGGGATATTCTATATGTGGTGGATATATTGAGGAAATATAGTGGGGATAGAATATAATCAGGATATGGTACCCTCTAACGTGTAGAAAATAAACTGTGAAAATAGATCGTTTACCTATTAAACCTGGCTCCGTGGCTACATTCGTTTACTGGTCCCACTCAGTGAGATGAAGGTGTTGTCGTTTGCGTTCGTTTGCGGTGCCTGGAACCGACAATGTGGCTAATTTATGTTTAAGTAATGTTTATTGAACTTTATTAATCTATTTCTATAGATTCTATCTATTTCCAAGGCTCATGCAGTGAAGAAGTATTGATCAATCGTCAACCACCTGATCAGAATGGGTCCATTACCAACTGCTCATCGTCAATCAATATAAGTTCCAAATAATTTTTCTGGTAATCCTAACCTGCGACTGATGGGAAAGTCAAGGATCGTCATCGATTTTATTGCGACTTCATGTAGGCAATGTAGGCCACCGAAACAAATGATCTGAAATCATGGCTGGCTCTATCCTGTTTAAACTCACCAGAGGCGGCTCACGTTCCCTATTGGCTGTCTACTTTTTTGTGTTGAACATGCTCGGGGACCCCATGGGACCCAACATCGGGGCCATGGGTATGGTATATCCATTAATATGTGGTTAATGATGATGGTTATGATGATGGTTAATGATGGTTAATAATAATCTGGTTGGTGGTTTGAACCTACCCCTCTGAAGAATATGAGTTCGTCAGTTGGGACAGTTGGGATGATGATTATTCCCAACTGAATGGAACAATAAAATTCATGTTCCAAACCACCAATCAGATAACCTCAGCTGCACCCCAAATGCAGATCTGATGCCTCGGGTAAAACGTCGGTCGAACCGCACATCCTCGGGCGATAGCGGGCACAACAACTTGGATGATGTCTCTGTCTCGAATTCAAACCTAGAGCTATGTAGAACTGATATGAACTGATGTGATTGCCCATTCTGAAGTTGGACCTGGAAAAAAATGGGTGATGGGTGTCCCAATGGTGGGTCAAATTGCATGGCTCTGACCCGCGTCGGAGCTTGGCATGGCGCCATGTTCGGTCAAATTTGGAAATCCAAAAAGGGAACACGCAAACTACCAGCATGCCAACCCCGAATCAATACACTGTTTGGGTGTCACTCCAATTTCAACAGGTTGACATTAGTTCGATACCCTCCGGTACTAGCGTGGCTTGCTGGAAGCCATGCCCCATTTAGTTCGATGATTTTCCCAGCGCAACGATTTCCTAGCCATACTGGCACTGAGCCCATGGCTCAGCCGGAGACACATCCAGCAGCTTCCAGTGCTCCGCTTCAAGCTCTTTACTTTCCTGGTGAAGCTGCGATGCACAGCGGCCACATCCCAAACTGCAGCCACACCTGCTGCCTTTGTACATGTCCCTTTCGACAGCTGAACTGAAACATCAATGCTATGCAATGCAAAGTGGATTGACAGCTGTATGCACAGGCATAAATATATATATATATTTATGTATATATATATATATACACACACACACTCTCTCTCTCTATATATATATGTATACACATGGTATGTACCTGGGGTAAATGTTTCCCAAGCATCATTTGGCTTTGTCTGAAAAAAACGGATACCCGAAGAATTGCTTTCTGGTTTACAAGGTTGGGCCCTTGTACTGTTGTGTTTTTGAAGCCCATTTTTTGTGCATAGGTATATATATCATATATATGTTTTTTCCACCATCAATGGTACCCGCAGAACCAGACGTTCGCCCATGCTCACATAATCTCCGTTTTTGCCGCGGTTTTAACACTTCCCTCATCCAAATCCACAGGGATTCCCTCCATGATTCCATCATATTTACCATTGGTTCCATAATGCCACATTTTTCCCATGATGTACCCTATGTTCAATCAATTCCATCATTACAGAAGAATCTAAATCTGCCACCGCCTCCAACCAATACGTATAAAGGTCTTTTAATGATTATGTTGTATTCTCTCTTATGGAATATACAAGTGGTGCAAAAGTACCGCTTTCTGCGAGAAAACCTAGGATCCGGGAGAACCAGACATTTATGCCAAGAACCCTTCCACGACTTCATGAGGGTCTGTTGAAAACTCGGGTCTTTTTACCCGAAAAAACATAGGCTCGGGGCAAAGGTCCGGATCTGTGCGCAATGGTAATATAAATCACAATTATATGATTACCCTAAATCCACCAAAAATTATAGCCCATAAATAAACCATAATTAAAATAATATATAATTATCATACCCTCAAATGTGCCAAAAAAGGGTCCCTGCCATTTTTCAATGCACAGGTCCTGCGGATCGCAGGCGGATCGCGTTGCTTGTGTTGCGTTTGCCCCTGCGGATCGATCATTGGGAGGGGAGAGGACTTACGGAATATTTGGGGGTTGCCTTGTGAACATCGAAATTCCATTCCCATCATATGTTGGTTGGTGGTTGAGTAAAACAACCCCTCTGAAAAATCATGGAGTGTTCGTCAGTTGGGATGATTATTCTATTCCCAATATATGGGATGATGACATTCCCAAGATATGGAAAGTCATAAAACATGTTCCAGTCACCACCAACCAGTATTGGATTTGACGGTTTGCTGCTTCAGGCAGTTCTTTGTCGCTAGGACCATCAAGCCCGAATTAACAAGTAGACAATAGTAGATACCCATAGATACCCTAGAATTCGCATTTTCAAAACCTCCTTTTGGCCATTTTCTATGGCCATAGGTGGCCATAGCTGGTAAGTTGATGTAAGTTGAAGCTTCTCCCATTCCTTTCCTGTGCCAGCGGTGCCGGTAGCTGCTGAGCTTTCTGCTTCGGCCTGCCATAGCTGAACTCTGCATGATTTGGAAGAAATGTACACGTGTGTGTATATATATATAGTCTATATCTATATATCATATAGTCTACATTTTTTTTTTAAAAATCATTTTTTTTCGGGATACCATTAAAATTTCAACCACTTGTTCAGACGATGTTTGAAACACCATCAGAAAAAAACATCGATTCCAAACCCTCGGAATACCTCATAGTCACTTTGAACAGATCAAAAAAAAATCATTCGCGGCAACTTTTCGATCACATACACAACGCTCAAATGTGGGTTGTATCCCTGTTGGAAAAGGATACTCCTTTACCCCTGAAACGTCTACCGTAATATGACAAGCATCTCTCAGATTTTTTCTCATGGAGAGTTTCCAAGTTCCAGCTTGCACTTACCGGCTATACCCTCTGGTAATTTGTTACGTAGCTCTTGAAAACGGCTCATTAACAGTTGATTTACCTATTAAAATGATTTTACCAATGGTCATTTCCCATAGCAAACTGTTGGTTTACCAATACCTATCCAATCCTCTCCATCTCATTGCGGTCTCCTCGCTGAGAGCGATGGCGGCCAATTTGGCTTCTAGGAGGCAAAATTGCTCCTGCCGGAATGTCCGAGGGAGTTTACCAGATCTTCGGGTGAATGGGAGATATAACTGGTATGACATGGTATGACCTATTAAACAAATAGCTTAGAAATGACACACTCAACTTCAATGGAATTCAGGATGTATCCTATGAGAATGGATCATTTTCTTCGGGACATTTTCCTCTCCAGGATGCCCCTGTATGTCATATATGCCTGTTTTAGGGGAGAACCGTTGGGTTCTAAACCACCAAATCCAATGGTTTATCCACCGATGATCTGAGCACTGGAGAACATCAATTTTTTGGTGGTAAGCCATCGGATTGATGACGTACATGGGTGGTGATTTTCTCGGCGACCCTTTTTTCGAGCGAATTTTCCATCGCTTCATCCTTTTCCCATTAAACATCATTAAACTGGTCTAATCCTTTGGCAGTTTGGGATTCAAAGTGGTGAACTCGAGTGATCAAACAAATCTATTAAAAATATTTAAACATATCATGTTTCCAACTGATTAAAAGTGGACAAGCTTAGAATCCTTTGATGCGGCAGCTCCTCCTTGATGTTGAACTCAGCTTGCCAGTACTCAGCCGCCTAACAGTCAACTGGGCAACCTCTATCCATTTTAGATCTACCAAAGATATGACTTAGCAACGATTATCAACAGTTTCTGTCCACTTTAGATCACTTTGCATACATAAATTTAGACAGATATATTACATCGTGCAGATTTCATAGACTTTTGGAGATGTAGATTGGGGGGATACATCTGGGTGTGTGCAGTCTCAAGAGGCAGCAACTGGCCTATGAAAGCTTCACTAGCAACTTCATCAAGAATCATCCGGCCATGTTTTCTTTTTACAACAGGATCAGCATGTTGACAGTTGTGTCCACACCCTCCACTGTTCACCAACAGAAATTACTTATGGGGTTCCTGGTAAAGTTGGGCAGCTGGGTGTTTCTCATAGTTGTTCATGATCCATGTAGAGATGATTTCTGTCCACTGCTTCCCATTGTTGGTATACGAACCATCGTCGGTCTGAAGGGTAACTATTGAGTCATTAAGGTGATCCAGACCATTTAAGACCATTTCCTATCCCTTGGTTTACTTTCACCAACGACCAACATCGATGTTGCTTATTAAAACATATTGAAACCTCGAAATCTACATTGGAGGCGCAGTTCGAACTGTGGATATAGTTCACCATAGGTTTGTTGGGGGCACATATCCCAACTTACTGGGTCAATTCCTGATCGAACCCTCAAACTTCCCCGGTTTTTTAGTTGTACCACACCATCCCCATCTCTGGTAGATCTAGCAACTAGCTGCTTGATATTTTTTTAGCCAAAAACATATCTGGTTGGTGGTTGAGTAAAACAACCCCTCTGAAAAATCATGGAGTGAAAGTCAGTTGGGATGATTATTCTATTCCCAATTAAACATGGAAAGTCATAAAATTCATGTTCCAAACCACCAACCAGTAATGCTAGTTATGGGATTTTCTATGGCAAATGGGATTGATATATGGAAAAAAACATGTTCCAAAGCACCAACCAGATCATCCAGTCACCACTTAAGCCACGATCCAGTCATGTGGGGTCACCCTGGGGTGGCGCGGAACCCGCCTCGCGGTGCCGCCGAGCACGATCCTCCGCGTCTTGCAGCTGTTCTTTCACTTCGCTGCAGGCCTTGAGCCTGAAGCATGGCTTAAAGCATGCCGTTTGGGCCATGTTTTGGCACTGAAATATATTGAAATATATGTTGAAATAGATTGACATCGAAAGCTAAAGAACTTGGGGGTGATCCACTCGTGATCAAAACTCACCGAAAATGGCGAAACAGTCCGCGGTTCTGTTTGCCTTTGGTTCAGTGGCTGGGTGGTTTTAGCCCATCCCCAAAAATATGCAAAAGTCATCTTGAAATCCTCAACGAGATGACCAAAATGCAATTGGTTGCTGGTGTTTTTGGACTTGTTGATGGGTATATACACACTTGCTCAGACATTGAGACCGTGCCTGCAACTAGAATCTTATTCCATAGATCACATAGACTTGTTTGGCAAACGCCTGGGCCTACATGGTAAGTACTTCATGACATCTCACGTTAGATCATCCGCCCCGCTCCCTCCACACAGCAATGGACAACTGACACGGACAACACGATATGCCTAGCATCACTCTGCGCACGTTCAGCATGCAACTGGCTTTGAAGCCATTCGACCTGACACATATCTGGACCATCCTGGATGGTTTTGAAAGACCCATGCTACCATATTTCAGCCATCAAAATTAGGTTTGGCCATACGGCATTTTCAAACACATGCTACCACATGTCAGACACTCACTCCCATCTTGTTTGACTATTAGAATCTGTTACGCTTTCTATGGCAAAAAATCGCATTTCTGTACAGAAAATCGCATCGCGGTGAACCATTTAAAATTTAGGAACGCGTCGAAATCAGAACCCGGCTGATCCGGACAAGGAGCCGGGTAGGAAATCAAGGAGCCGGCTATTAAAATATGCCTAGAACTCGCCGTCACGGGAAACCAACAGGAAGTCTCTACCAGAAACCCAGAAATCCTGCAGCAATTTCCCTAAAAACATTCCGTCTGTTCCTGACGCTTCCGTTGTTGGCGGCTTTGAATCAAGGCAAAACTCGTTGTTTACCATATCGGATTCCATCACCAATATCATTATATATACGTGTATATATATATATATGTGTACCCATTATATGTTTACCATATTATTTGTATCATAATATTATATCCCATTTATACCATTGATTGATACCAATCAATACGTCTGGATAAACTACCCTCTGGTAAACGTTTACATAACTATGGAAAATCACCATTTTTAATGGGAAAATCAGCTATCAATGGCCATTTTCAATAACTTTTTGTAACAGTCATTACCAGGCCGGGTATAGTGATTCACCTGACCATCCAGTGACGCCGCGGAAAAACGGAACATTCGTTCTCCGGCGAACATATCATCTATGAACTAATCCCAAAGACCTCCATCAGTATATCCCAAAAAAGTAAAAAAAACATCCAGATCTACCCTCTGGTAATTTGTTACATAGCTATTGAACATGGCCCATAGAAATAGATGGTTTGCCGTTCTTAAAAATGGGTGGATCTTTCCATGGCTATGTTAAATAATCAAATGGTATTTCATGATATCCCCATTTTCATGTCAGTAAAGCAAAAATAACGCAGAAAAATAGATTTTCATGGTCTATCCAATCCATTTATGGAGATGAAAATTGCTATTGCTAACATGAAAATTGTTTAATTATACGGATTCATAGAGATTACTCTGGATTCATTAAGATCATTCAATCTTATGGATTGATAATCAAATTAAATATCACCATTAATCCCATTTATAATAATTTCCTATTAATCCCCAATTATTCCCTATTCATATCCCATCAATCACTATTATGGATAGTACATAATATAATCCATTATTCCATTATTCTTCAGCAATATTATGGGATATGATTAATAATTGATAATTAATCCATTAAATTTCATGGATTATTACTATTATATCAATATTATGGTTCCCTGGATGATATCCCATTGATCATCAATCCATAATATATAATCATCAATATATCCCTCAAGATTATGGATTGATAGTTAGTTTTGTCCCATTGATCCCCCCAAAAATCCCTATGAATCCCCAGCACCATCCAGCACCTCTTCCTGTAAGAGCTGCGCTTCACTGCGTGAACTACGTGAGGCGACCTTCGGCGCGATGAAATTTTCATGAAATTCGCAAGGGTCATGGAGAATCAATGGGATATGGAGGTTTCCTGTTAAATGGTGGTATCCCAATAGCTGGTTGGTTTACAAAGGATGACTCTTTTGGGTAGCCCCGTAGAGAATGGGATTTTCTGGGCGAAGATGGAATCCATGGAATCTATTCCGGAGATTCCGGGATGGGAATGTAGCCATGGGATGCCGATCAACTACCCAGCCTGGTATTTCACATTGGAAAATCACCATGCGATCAGAATGGAAAACTAGATCCCGAGATCCTCCATGGAGGCTTGGGAAAAGTCATGGGAAAATCATGGAACGAAACGGGGTTAAACATCGGGGAACTGAATCGATCTATGAAAATATCCGTGAAGAGATCGATTCAATCTATTCATACACATATATACACATCAGGGGGATTCAACCATATGATTCATGATTATTCAGCCATATTATTCAACCATATTATTCAACCATATTCATGATTATTCATGATTGTAACCATGAATATGATATATTATTACCAACCAATGATTATTCATGATTATCAGAGGGGAATATCATTGGGATTCAACCATATTCAACCAACCCCTCGAAAAAAGCGGTGGCCACCCCAATAGTTTTTCAGCTTAAGGGCAAATCTTAACCACCAACAACCACTTGGGAGGGTCGCTAAAATGTGGGGCTTGAATCTGCATGATTATAGTACCATATAGTACCACCTTAGATAGAAAAGCAAAATCCCTACTAAAATAATCATTATAATCACCATTGTCATAGGTTTTTCAGAAAACCATGAACAATCCCCATGGTATCACCACTTCGAAATCCCCATGTCAATGCCACTCCCGTCATATCCCGTCGGTGAAATCTCCCCATCACCATCTCTCCAAGGATGGCAGATCCTCAGGGATCTGTTAATTTGGGGAAGGATAAATCCCAGAGACCTCCCATGAACAAACCCCTAAATCGTCATCTTGATAGGGACAAAGGGATTATAAATCAAACAATTTGAGTTCCCGGTCATTTTCAGATAAACCTGAGATCCCATAGCAAATCGCCTCTATCGCTTGGCTCACCTGCGGCATGATGTGAAAGAATTCAGGACGTTCAAATTCTTGATATATTGGGATGTACTGGGTAGGAATTGGGATATACTGGGAATACAGTGGTATAAACTGGGTATATATATATATGTTCGGATATCAATGCATTCTGCTAGGATATCATGGGATTTGATGGGATATTTAATCACCGATGGGATATTGAATCCAATATAGTATATCTGGGTACTGTGGAAAAACGGTGATATACCACTACTTCAACATAAACACAAAAACACAAAATGAAGTTTGAAAGCATGGGACGGAACCGGTCGCCTATTAGCCTATTTTCAGACAAGTCCACTTCCACGATCATGTGTGGTGGATGGTTTCTCTGTGTTTCATAGACCATCTTGGTTTCTTTCATGGACCATTTCCATCCCTTCTTTGTTTCATATCCCCACTTTGGTTTGGAGGGGTTGAGCATGATTTAACCAACAAAAAACCACGTTTTAACCGGAACAAAACAATACGTATGGCCGGGGCTCAAAACTATTGAACCCAAATTTGGATGGTTTCAGGTTCTAAAAATGATCTGAACACCTGAAAACCGTTAGACACATGGTCCAAACATTTACCCCCAATCTGGGTCCATGACCACAAACCTGAGATTTGAATCTTTAGTTCCTATCCATAAAATGTATATTCAGCAAAGGTTTCAATTTGGATCCTGCCTTCGCTAAACGGATCCAGCAATCGCGGTCACAACTGGTGAACTCTGAACTGTTTCATGGTTAAATCATCATTTTTAGATGATTTTCACATCGACCCACTCATTTTTAGGAGATATCCCTTGCCATGATTGCTTTTACCCCCATTTTCATTGCTTATAAGCTGTTATGCTTGGGGGTCCATGTCAGTTAGTGTTAGTGGGTAATAACCATATTCCCTAGTTATATGTATATATATATATATATTCACATACGGAACAAACCCAGTTAGATTAATGGCTTGTAAACCACTTACTTCGCCAACCATATTCTAGCCAAAATTGACATGATTGACATATGTATATAATTATATATTGGAATATGAATGAACTATATAGATAATACATAATATATATATATATTAAAATTAAAACTATATTAAATTAAACATGTGGCTTATAAAACAACATTACGTCACCACTTACGATTCCTCTGTCCCTTTGGCTTCGTTGGTTTCCCGCCTCGGTTTCCAAGTCCAGCCCTAGGCGATGCAACCGCTCTGCAAAGCCCATGGCGTGGATTTTTTTGGTATCAATTTTGTTGGATTTCTGAAGAAAAGAAAGACAAGGCTATAATTCTATACTAAACATTACTAAACATTACTAAACTACTCTTTTTGGTTGTGGTTTTGAAACTGCCAAATATTGAGGCTGGGTTTTGAAAGAAGAATCAACCAAACGGTGTCGAACGCTGCCAGGTTTCGTGGTGGCAGCCCATCGGCTGAATTTCTTCAGGCCGCACTTTTCGGTCGCAAATTCTGTGTAAAATGCCAGATCAATCTGAATTCAGCCAAAGCTGGGCCGGCAAAACATGTTTGCCATCATGGAACCTGGAAAAATCTGAGCAAAAATCATGCGTGCCAACTGGGTTGCCACCCCAACATTTGCCATGAAATCTTCAGAGCATCCTGCTCCGCACCCAACGAATGTGTTGCTATGCTCATCTTTGCTGGCATCCCAACTTTGTGGCGGTCAAACATCTCGCAAAACACATCTTTTGTATCCGGTTTTGTCGATTAAATATCCATGTTCTCCAATCAACATTTACATGGATTCCAATAAAACTATAGTCATAACAGTAGAATCCACTCAACTTCAGGGCATTCCTGTCCCTTGCATAACTTGCAAATAATACTATGTCACTATGTAATACTATGAAAGGATCCATTACCTTTCCATCTCCAGATATCTCCAGTGCATCTCAGCATTTTTCTTCACAGCTCGCCAGGGTCGAAAGTTGTCGTCACATCGTGCCAGCCTGACGATCGGTTCATGGATCAAACTTTGACAATTGATTCATGGCAAATCTGAGATACCATTCGGGTATATTGAGTATTGATTTGAGTATTGATGTCAGATTTATGTACGGTGAATGTACTTTGATGTACTTCATCCAATTTTCTTTCTTCGGCAAGAAATTCCAATGGGTCTATTGCAAACGGTTCCATATCACCCCACTTGTTGATGGTTCGCTCCCCTTGTTTGGTGGAAACACACGAATAAACCCGTTTTGATGCCATCCCCAGGGAATTCTCAACCCAATCCGAGCTACAGAAGGCAAATTTTGGTGTACAATATATGTACTCAAACATGGATGGACAATTCGCCAAATGGAGGTTGTTCCCATTTGTTCCCCCACCAGGTGAGGGTCTCTAGATTTGAAGAAAGGC
Organism: Cladocopium goreaui; assembly: GCA_947184155.2. NCBI lineage: Eukaryota > Dinophyceae > Suessiales > Symbiodiniaceae > Cladocopium > Cladocopium goreaui. The sequence continues at coordinate 402,654 of CAMXCT020001402.1, read as the reverse complement.
GCTCCTTCAACTCTGTCTTCGCTGAATCACTCCTGTCTTCCTCCCAGCTCCGGATGCAGTGGGCCACGCCTGGACCCGAACACATGCCAAAAGAAATGTCAGAAAAAATGTCAGAAAGAATGTCAGAATAGATGCGATATAATGCAAGAATATGCAAGATATCATGTCAGAATAGATGTCTAAAATAGATGCCAGAATGAATGCCTGAAAAGATGCCAGATCGAATGGCAGAAAGTATGTCAGAATATATGCCAGATGGAATTGCCATTGTGGCACAGTTGGAATCTGAGCAGTTGTCGAAAATGCCACGGGGATCACTCGAAGTAACAGATATTTTTTTTATGGGAAAATCATCGAACTAGATGATGTTTTTTCGGAATGATGAAATATTCTGGATCATCGAACTGAGTCGTTTTTATGGTCAAAATCATCTACCACATTTGATTACCGGAGGTTACTTCACTTGTGACCCACACGACCCAGTTTGGAGGTGACGTTCTCGTCGTCGACCAGAACTATCCAATCTCGTGGTCCAGTCAATCCAATTTCCTGGATAACTAATCTGAAAGCGAACAGAACTCACTGTCACTCTTTCTAAATAGTTCTAAATGGTTCAAGAAAACTGATCTACTTCTGAAAAATGGAGATTTCCAAGAAACAACTGGTAACCATTTGCTGTTTCGGAAACATACCACCAATTGGTTCACTTGAATTAAACATAATTTACATTAATTTACCAACCTTAAATGTGAGGCTATCTCGGGATAGTTCCCCGGACTTAAAACTGATAAGAGGTTTGTGGGCCATAGAAATCGGATGGTAAATCCAATGGAAAGCCCAAAGCCGATCCCATTAAATCCCATCATGTACCCCTAGAACCTACACATCTCTCTGGGAAAATTATAGTCACAAAACCCGCAAAACCTTGAATCCCTAGGTGCGCTCCATGCGGCCTTTTTCCACGTGAAGCACAAAGGGCTTTGGATATGCCCATGGTAAATAAATGTGACGCTTCTCTGATTTGTACGTGTCATTCAGACCAAACTTTTTAGTGCAATATAGTGCAATCATATAGTAATCTACTCTGAAAAAAGGCCATGTCGGGTTTTCGCCCGTCCAATTCCCATCATTAAACCGGTTAGGTCATGGCTGGGGTCGCTATAGTTTACCCATGATTTATTCCCACTATTCACATATATATATATATTTTTTTTCCCATCATATCCCATTCCATGAAATCCCCATTTCCATAGAAATCCCATTGAAATCCCATTGAATCCACTAGGAACATCCCCATGGACGCTGATCGAAAGCGATTTTCCACCTGGCATGCGCATCCGCGTGCGTTTGGCTTCGACCAAGGAATTGGTGATGGCCAACCTGTGGTTTCTGTGTCGGAACATGGGAACCTGGGGGAACATGGACCATGGATTGGATAGTGTGGATTCATATGATTTGATTATGTGGACTCAATGATTTGAACATCTTGGGGATTCATATGTTGAAAATCATCTCCATTTATTTTGGATCAGTTATGAGATGATAAGCAATGGATAATCATCTCCATTACTGAGATAAAACAGGGGGGAAATGAACGGGATCTCAATGGGGCACCATGTGTGACCAAATGATTAGTTGATAAAACAAAGAAACAACACCTGTAGGCCTGTAGGCGTCATGTTTTCTGGGAACAACTATTATGGTCAGCTGGGAATCTGGTGCGATTCGATGAGTTTCAAAACTATTCATAGTGTTCACCAACGGCCAGAATGGGACAACCAAAACATGCACACATATGGAATGTATAGATTACAGACAAACTATTGAAGGCTCTGGGGAGCAGAAATGGAACTGGCCTTTCTTCAACCACTTCTAGATATCCTGCAAAGAATTGCACCTGTTTGCTGGCTAGTGTGAGCCTTGAATATTAATGTATATATATATATATCATATGTCACTGTTTGTGGCAAAATATCAAGTTCGCAGCCTTCACCAAGGTCTAGTCATAATTCGATGATTCAATCCCAATCTTGTTGGCTAAATCATCCATCCAGTGTATGGAAATAGGAATATTTTTGTTAATCATCAGTGATATTTCAAAGCAGTTCCAGTGAACTGTTCATGGATATATTTCACCATAGTTGGTTGGGGTCCCCATATCCCAACTTAGGACGGTCCATGATCATGGTTATGCCAGTTATACCCTTGTGTAACCTTATCATTAACCTCAAGTATCACTATCCTATATGTATATATCATTAACCTCAACTGCACTCCCGTTTGTATCTCTCACTTCCCCAAATTTTTTCCCAGGTGCAACAATGACGCATCGTCTGCGGGACAGGTGCGAACCTCGTCTGCATTGGGTCGTTTTTTTTTTTCGGACAGGTGCCGTGTTCGAGGGGAATTTCATTGAATGTAACCAATGTAACCATGGCGTTTAATGGGTTTCAGTGGGTTTTCATGGGAATGTGATCATTATTCATGGGAAGTGTTGGGGATTTGAATGACATGAAATGTTGCGGATGTCATGGGATCACCGGGGCATAAATGGGTCATTAAATGTCCCCATTTTTCACATCACCCAACCATGAATGGTATATGGTCTATGCCATGGCTACTTTTTTAGGTGATGTCCAATATACCCAAAATGGGACAGTTACCAAGCCCTGTCTAAGTAGGTTCCATAGCGCCAGAATCAAGAATAAAACATGTATTTGCAAAGTATTTTTGCGGGCATGAGGGGTTTGACCCATACTTCCTTTATGGGGTTCCATACCCAGGAAGACCCAGCCACAATCCATGGACTGCAACGAAAATTGGGATATGTCCCATAACCAGCTCCCCAATTTGCGAACCCTGGGATGCTGACAGTGGGGATCTGGTCCCCCTCAACATACATTGCATTTTCAACCGAGAACCATGGGGAATCAATAGATTTTTGGGTACAGCCCACCTCTTTCCTGGGCAACTCCTCACTCCCCCAAGCGACCGGAAAATTTGGGATATCCATGGGACATAACCTGCAAAAAAATGAACATCTTGCATCCTAATGCAATTACAACCTAATGGTAAGGACCTAAATCCTGAACCATCCCAAAAAATGGTTTATAAAATTGATAAACTTGCTATACCCTGTATACCCCTATGACTGGGATGATTTATTTATCAGCCACAAAACGGTTGGTTTCTATGGGATGTTTTTTTTTTAATTTAAAATTGGGTTTACAACAAAAAGTGCTTTGTATGATAAGGCTGGCTAAGGACAGTACATCACCTGAAATGTTTGATGATTTGGCGATGATCTCCAGTGTTTTAGTCCGCGTTTTTTCGTCTTTGTAATTCACTCAGAATGTTGGTAGTGGGAATGCAATGGGAATACAAAAAAACAAATAGTTACCATACACCAAAAAGCACTTCATCAATACTAACCTCCCCAAATAAGGTGGAAATCAGCACTGTTTTAGTGGGATTTTACTTGGGCCTATCTTTTTTTGGGGGGTTGCTGTACATATAAATGGCTTGATCTGAAAATCGGGCACCCCAAAATCCAGTTTGAACCAACCAAACTGATTTAAGGAGCAAATATGATGGTGAATGGTGGTACAATCAACAAACATCGGAAGTAAATTGGCCACCAGGAAATGGGGGGGGTACTTTGTCAGACTGAGCTCGGGATGTACCCAACAAAATACCAGGCTTTTAACCTTGGGGGAGTTGATTATAATAACTATCATGCGAGCCATTAAAAAAATACCCCTATCCCATCTCATGAAATACGTTTGTTGGTTGAAAACGGTTTCCCAATCCTATGGGGCACATCATAATCAGTAAACCAGGCAGGATTAAATCCCCCAAAGCGCAATCAATTCACCAGGGTATTTCTAATGGTTCATGTTTCAAGACATAATGCTTTACAGATCCATGTCCGCCCGCTGAGGGTTGAACATGTGTCGTTGGCCCGTGGACCTAGGCGAGCAGTGAGCACTAGTGAGCATCCTTTGGGAACATGGGCACATTTAAATGAGGCTTTCCATAAATGCGGGTACCCAAAAATGGACTTGTTTTTTTTAATGGAAAATCCTATGGATGAGTTTGGGGTACTTCCAATTTAGGAGACCTCCAAATGATAGTCAAACAGGACTATAGTTTAGACAAAAAAAAACCTTTCATCTAGGTACATGTTGATTTC
>CAMXCT020001402.1:313462-393462 GCA_947184155.2 Cladocopium goreaui | reverse complement strand
AACAGCAGGGATGCTACCCTGAATGGCCGTCTTGGTTTCAACTTCGAGAGCACTTGTGGGACAGAGTGGCCTGCATGTCCGATGCAAGTGGCTTGCTGCAATTCTGTCGATTTTGTAGTTTGATGTCCGACAAGGCACCAGTATGTCTTTGGGGAGCGGCATCCTTCGGATTGAGGCAGCAAGCGAGCGGGGCAGCATGTCGACAGTGATTGCACGTGGCTTGAGCCGGCTCAGAATGGGTCGCACTTTTCGTGTTTTTTACCCAACTTTGGGAGACCGGTGCTCAGCATTGCTTCTCTCAGCTTTTATGTGGGTTGGTCCTCTCAATCGGACTTGCGCCATTTGGATTTTCCTTTCTTCTGTAGTGTGCGCCGCAACAGTTGCGCGAACTGATGGTTAGTTTGTGGACCGGTGGGCATGTCCGACAGGGCCGTGCCTATCAAATTCAGCGTTCAGCCAGGGTCCCGACATCCCTGTGCTGACGCCATCTTAGGCTTTTTCTATATGATGTAATTAGTCCCACAGCTTGTGGAATACCATGGAAGCCTGGCGGGGGCAAACTCTCCCGTCGGCCTTTGCGATGTGTACAAAGCAATCTGTTGGACATGAACCGCGTGCTGCGCCGCACTGCTGCCGCTGTGCGCTCAAAAAAACTCAGAAGCCGTCCGTGCCATTGAAGGAATGATGATTAAACCTGTTTAAACAATATTTACCATCAGCTTTGGGGGGTTTCCCCATAATTTTCACATCAATCCGGTGCCTTTGTCCGGTGCATCGACCGCATCACGGGTGAAGTCTAAGGGCCAGTGGCGTTGAACCTTGGCTTCGGATGGCTTCGGGGATTCCCATGGAATACCGGTGATAATATGTTATACCCTTTGGTAAACTGACATAACGATGAAAAACCACCATTTTTAATAGGTAAATCAACTATAAATGGGCCATTTTCAATAGCTATGTTCAATTTCCAGAGGGTAATCATGTATCACTCCAAATTCAAAACCAACAAACCATTTTTAATAACAACGAGTATCGCAACCCAACATAATAATGCTTATATCACTTCGACCACCAATAAACCAGTTAATGTCACTCCCAATTCATTAACCTATCAACAGAGGTCTAATTTGAAGGGCTCAAGTCTTTCCAAACTTTTTGCCACAGCGGCTATTCTCGGGGTCGAACTGTTTGACTCCCATGGGGGATTCAGCTTAGCCAAAACATAGCTGTTGAAACCATGGCCTATTTACCGTTTTACACATGGTGATTTTCCACAGCAAACTGATAGTTTAACAGAGGGTCTCCGGTGTCATCAAACATGGCTTGCTGGACAATGCCCCACGTTCGATGATACTTCCCCGCTAGCCTCCATCTAGCGCAGGCATTTCCTATTGCTATGTTTGTGATCTGCTTTAGTGGGTTCAGTCGGTCCCCAAGGTGTTAACCAAATGGATAGATCATGTGGGTTCAGTCGGTCCCCAAGGTGTTAACCAAATGGGTAGATCATGTGGGTTTGTTTAGGAAAAAAACCTAAATTCCAATGGATTCCCATGATTTTCCACTAGTCAAACTGCATGTTGGGGGGTATAGCTTATTTTCAATCACGTGAAATGATGAAAAACACCAATAGCCACCAATAGTCAGCAATAATCACCAATTACCGCCACTAATCACCAAGAATCACCAATCTCAAATAAGCAAATGAATCACCAATTCACATCATCAATAGCCCATCATACGCAGTTATTGAAATCAGCAATCATTTCTGGATACGACGCATAAGTGGCGAGGCTGACTTTCAGTTGTACAAGATGACGTGCTGAGCAGGTATCTCATCCCATGAAATACCGCCTGGTTAACCGGAATTCCAAGGGGGTCAAGTACACAATCCCTATCAAACCAGTATAGTTCACATGTCAAAACCAACTCTCTCTCTCTCTCTCTATAGAAAAGTTTCTTTCTAGAGCCATGGCCTTTCTTCAAACAATGTCTCACCTGACCGGTTGAAATTGGTAGCTTGAACACCTAGTGATTCCACCAATCCAACGGCTGTTGATAAAAAACCAAGCGATCTATGTACGGGTGTGTATATATATATATGTATATATATATGTATGTATATATATGTATATATATATGTATGGATATAGTTACTATACATGTCTAAAGAATATTCACGCATACATGAAAAAATACAAGACGAATACTTCTAGTCGTAACCAATATCAGACCAATTCGTCGACCATCCACCGTTTTGTGGCCGTCCAAATGGCCAAATCGGTTGGCAGGATGGGATTTCAACCCATGGTCCATGGTCGAGGGGCTACGGGTTACTACATTACATACCTATCAAATAGCTGTCAAAAACCCATCCCACACCTATCAAGTACCTATCAAGTGCCTATCAAATACCTCGGACCTAGGAGATACCTATGTAATACCTATGAAATACCTACAATGTGGTGCTCCCCTAGTTATAAGTTGATTTATAATCCCCATTAACTATAGTTATATCCCCCATACTAGATATTGGACTTATTTGCATCAACTTAGCGTTCACAAACTGGGGCACCACCTTGGAATACCATTGGAACCTGGTTTCACTACTGATTTCCATTGAGTCCACCATTGAAGCCACCACTCGGCCCAAGTCGCCAAGTCTTCATAGGTGGTCCATTCACCACTTCGGCTGTGGCGGCCTGGAAAAAACACCATGGGATTTTCACCAGACCAAAAGAGCAACATGGTAAGTTGTGTAGCAACATAGTTACTATGGATGTAGTTACCAAAATAGTTCTTGCAATCTCCATGAAAAAACAACACCCCGAAACAAAACCATATGGAAAATTCGAGCCGTCATCAAAACACATGTTGAAAATTGTCGGAACAAGTATCTTCAAGCAACCAACAAAAAACATCCTTAAAAAAACGAGCAAACACGACATGTGTCACGGGATGCTGAGCAAAAATACTGATTATCTCTGATTTATTGTTTTAAACACATGAGATAACCAGTGACCACCAGTGACCCCAAACAATGGCAGGGAGGTCTTGCGGAATGGAACCGGGCACGGTCACCAATCCAGTCGATCGCATCAATCCGTCACGTCAAATATTGCTTGGAACACATCGCCATTCGAAGCAATGAAGTGGGCTAATGATACCAAGATGGGAAGGCAACTGAAACACATTTTTGATTCACCAACCCAAGACTTCCCTAGTATCATTGGTTATCGCACCCCATATTTTTTGTTTGTGTTTTACCTGGTAAACAAACTTGGCAAGTGAAAACGTGATGCCACATGCTCGGCCAGGAAAGATGAACCACTATTTATAGAAAAACCCGTTTTGTCATCAAGTTCCCCCTAAAATGGGCTTAGGAAGAAGTCAGCTTTGACTGATCTAAATATTCATAGAAGTTTCCAAGAAAAAACACACACACACATATCTTTGAATAGTCCCTTCATTTCCCTTCATCGACTTTTTTTCCTCCAAAAAAAAACAGATTCCCCAAGTCCGGTGGATGTTTCCATTGGGAAACTGGGACGAAACTCGTTCCATTTCGCTGAAGCCCCGGGCCATAGAACGGCACGCCCATCGTCAACTGTCGTGCAGGTAGGATGCGTTTCCTGGACGTGGATGAACAGCGAAGAATGGTACGGCGATAAAACGCCATAAAGCGATATCTGACTGTGTACATGTATTTATGTATATACATATATATATATACAGGTATCATATATATATATACATATATACACTGTCATATAATCTATGTATACATATATATATATATGTACACTGTTAGATAATTATATATATATAATCTGTGTGTATATATATAATATATACTGTATGTAATATATATATATATATGCATATGCTGAATGTACATATCCAAAACATGTGCCGGCTGATTTGTAAAGTCTATCTAATCATTTTGAATCCCTCGGGCCCCAACATGGCTTGAAAACGACGAGTTATTGGTGAATGAATCCCTGGAGTTTTGCCATTTGGGTGCGTATGGAAATGGGGTGATGATTGACATTGATTGACTAATCGTTGAATTTTTGGGATTTTCCTCATGATTTCCAGATATCAAAATTATTTAGTGGAGGATCGTCCTTAGTATCTGCTGCAGGTAACCCCCGATCCCAGTGGATTAAACAAATGGATTCACCCGATGCCATCCCAGGAACACCAAAGGGGTCATGATGTCATCCTTGGGCTCCAGGGGTCAAATTCATAAAACCTCAAATTTGGAGATGGTGACTATGTGAATCTATCGTAAATATCCCACTAGTTTCTCATAATTTATGTATATTTATGTGGGGATATTCTCACTATGGGATATCCCATAGCCTATATGGATAAATATCCCATAATATCCCCACTTAGGCCATGGAGTTTCCTATAATTAGATCCCAGAAATTCCCATGGCGGGGATGAGCTAAGCCCCGGACCCTTGATCCGCAGTCTTCTTGCCGTAGTCCAAGGTGCTATGGTGACTTCCACCTCGCATTTTTTGCCAAATTCTTGGGGAACACCATGGAAAACCCCACGGAATCGGTTCAAGACTTAAAAAACACCGGAGAAATTGGCGTCTATGGAACTAGAGTATATTGGCAGTATACCCCACACGTGATTGCTACAGCAATCCGATGACTGGAAACAATTTTGGCGACCTTTCCACCGATTTGGAGGAAATGTGATATGACATGACCAGCAGATTGTTTGGATTATAATGATTCACCAACCTGAAAAGTTCGGTCATTTGGGGATTCCCCGAATCCAACTCCCATCATTCCAGTGGTGGAAAACGGCGTGAGGTCATTGTAAGTTATCCAGACATATCCAGAGTTATTTGGGTTTGCAATATAGGGTACCAATTTTTCTGATTTATCATCATTTTCCGCATTACAATCACCAATTTGAAGCAAGACACCATGAAATCAAACAACCTTTATGAGTTAAACCCTTGGATGGGGATTTGTATTCTTTCATGATATTCCCACTATATTTCCGTTCATGACTCCCTATGACATATATAAATATAAATATAAAGATATATATACATACATAAAAATAAACATACATACGCACAGTGTCTATCTATCTATCTATCTCTCTGTCTATCTATCTATCTATCTCTCTCTCTCTATCTCTCTCTATCTATCTCTATCTATCTATCTCTATCAATCTATCTCTATCAATCGATCTATCTATCAATGTATCTATCAATATGCCTATCTATTTCTATCTTTGTATCTATCTATCTATCTACCTATCTATCTATCTATCTATCTCTCTATCTGTCTATCTATCTATCTATCTATCTTTCTCTATCTCTATCTCCATCTATCTATCTATCTCTATCTCTATCTATCTATCTATCTCTATCTATCTCTATCTATCTATCTATCTCTATCTATCTCTATCTATCTATCTCTTTCTATCTATCTGTCTATCTATCTATCTGTCTATCTATCTATCTGTCTATCTATCTATCTATCTATCTCTCTCTATGTATCTCTATTTATCTGTATCTATCTATCTCTATCTATCTATCTATCTATCTCTATCTATCTCTATCTATCTCTATCTATCTCTATCTATCTCTATCTATCTCTATCTATCTCTATCTACCTCTAGACTCTATCTATCTCTATCTATCTATCTATCTCTATCTATCTATCTCTATCTCTCTATGTATCTATCTCTATCTGTCTATCTCTTTCTATCTATCTCTATCTATCCCTATCTATCTCTATCTATCTCCATCTAACTCTATCTACCTCTATCTATCTATCTATCTATCTCTATCCATCTCTATCTATCTATCTATCTCTATCTATCTCTATCTATCTATCTCTATCTATCTATCTATCTATGTCTATCTATCTATGTATCTCTATCTATCTATCTATCTTTATCTATCTATCTCCATCTATCTATCTATCTATCTATCTCTATCTATCTATATCTCTATCTATATCTCTATCTATATCTCTATCTATCTCTATCTATCTCTATCTATCTCTATCTATCTCTCTCTATCTCCATCTATCTCTATCTATCTCTATCTACCTCTATCTATCTCTATCTATCTCTATCTATCTCTATCTATCTCTATCTATCTCTATCTATCTATCTCTATCTATCTCTATCTATCTCTATCTATCTCTATCTATCTCTATCTATCTATCTCTATCTCTCTATGTATCTATCTCTATCTGTCTTTCTCTTTCTATCTATCTCTATCTCTATCTATCTATCTGTCTGTCTTTCTATCTATCTATCTATCTCTTTCTATCTATCTCTATCTATCTCTATCTATCTCTATCTATCTCTATCTACCTCTAGACTCTATCTATCTCTATCTATCTCTATCTATCTCTATCTACCTCTAGACTCTATCTATCTCTATCTATCTCTATCTATCTCTATCTCTCTATCTCTATCTCTCTATCTCTCTATCTCTCTATCTCTCTATCTCTCTATCTCTCTCTATCTATCTATCTATCTATCTATCTATCTAATCTATCTAATCTAATCAATCAATCAATCAATCAATCAATCAATCTATCTGGGGGTGTCCATAAATGAGGGTACCCCAATAGCTGGTTGGTTTATAATGGAGAATCCATCTATAAATGAACGATTTAGGGGAACTCCCATGACTTAGGAAACCTCGCTCTTCGCCTTGGTCGTAGCTCATCATGTGCAGCAAATCAGCTTGCCTCGGACGAAAAATCCATCGGAGCAGCGAACATCCAGGGAAACATGGTGGATATATGAGAATATCATGATATCATGGGATAAAGGGCAAACCAAGCATACTGAAATTTTCATATTTTTTCATGGATTGGGGAAACCCAGTCTATTTTTTGTTTTAAATAACATTGAACTATAGGGGTTTTCCTGCTAAAACCCATGATCCAGTTCGGCTTCAGGGCCCGGCTCAGCTATACCTGGCGTGCTGATGGATGCCACAACTGGTTGGTGTTCCACATCAACATCCCGCCTTTTTAAAGGAACATCAAGAGGAGCGGGTAAAAAGAACAGCCAGAAATCAGTCAGTATATTCCCACTTTTACCATATTTTACCCATTATCATGCATTTTCCTGAGGGTCAGTTAGTTCTACCCTAACTTTTGATTCCAATTCTTGTTGATTTGGGATTCACCACCAGTTCCACCCAGGGCCCACCCCAGGGCCCCCCGGTACCGTGCTCTCGCAGCAACTGCTCTTGTCGACCGTCGGGATAATACGCCAAGGTAATGACCTCGCAAATCGGTGCCATGGTTTTTCCCTCGCAATCCACAGATCCGAAAAACTGGTTGGTGGTTTCAACCCTCTGAAAAATGATGGAGTCAGTTGGGATGATGTTTATTCCCAATATATGGGAAAATGGTAGTATACCTACCATCTTGAAAAATATGAGTTCGTCAATGGGGTTGGGATGACATCCCATATATGAAATGGACAATAAAAACAATGTTTGAAACCACCAACCAGAAAAATACTGAACAAAATGGAAAATGGGTGAAAATTATCCTTCAATGATCTTTAAATACTGACAATAGGTGACTTTCCGGAGTCAAATTCTGCTTGCTGTACTGATCATCTTAGTCCGCGGATGATGTACGAGGCCATGTACCGTCATCAAAACATGGGATGAATGGGCGATGTTCATCCCTCCATGAAAGTGTTTTTTTTTCCCGTGGCCATGACAATTCATGTTAAGCAATAGGATCCACCATCCCCAACTTTCCCATAGATGGGTGGTATAAACCATGAAAACATGGGTAATTTATTATTGTTTTACTGGCAGTATCCCCAATTCCAATGGATTATTGGATTAATTAATGATGGTTACTAACAAAATTGTGGGATAATTATGTCATTAATGGGGATACTACTAGCAATGTGGTAAACCCAATAACAAACCATCCCCCAAATCACCATAAACGGGTTATGTAAACCGTCCCAAATGGTAGGTTTATGGCATTGGGTTTCCCACATTACAAACATTTGCAAACATTCCCATTGTTCATGGTGGGTTAATGACCATCCCTCCAATGCACAGCTTCATCCAGTTCAATGGCGCCTTGTTAGCCCAACTTCGTTGCGTAAACATCTCCCGAGTTGCAAACCTGGGCTTTTCTAGAACAAAACCCAGTGGATGGTCTATTTTATTCTTCAGAAGAATTCTTTGTATGGCCCCATGATTTTCTATCACGGGATCACTTTGATTCCCAGCCTATCGATTTCGGATGGGATAAAAAAAACGCGTGGCACTTGAGATCACAGGATCCCTCCGCCCCTTTGGATCCAATTGCAAATAATATTACATATCGACATGAATATGGATACAAGTGCATACATTTCATTACATTACATTTCATTACGTTACATACATTACATACATACATATGTATATGCATATATACAAATGTATATGCATATATACAAATGTATATGCATATATACGTATTGGATGAATTCTAATGGGATAGTTCCCTCTACTAAGCATCATTCCAGTGACGTTGCAGTGAGGTTGGTATAATTTTTCCAGATGGGGTTTGTCTGAAAATAGGGACGGAAATCCAGTGGTTTATCACCATTTTCGCCATTCAAATAGCACTTTCAAGGTGTACCGCGTTTTCAGACTAACCCCTGTACAATTATATGCCATGTGGGAACGCAAAAATAAACAATCCCTAGTAATTATTACTATAAACGGGTGGTAAAAAACCAACCCAAATGGTAGGTTTATTATTGGGTTTACCCCAGTAAATCAATCTCCATGTTTCTAGGTTGCTTGATAGGTATTCCTATTCTGGGGTGTGATGATTGCCACTGAGCCAGCAAGTGAAACCCCAGTTCATTAACCAATCAACCTCTATCCCCTTTACAGTATGGGGTTTACAAGATTAAAGCTATCCCCATAGCCGCGCATTTCTTGGATATATTTCTCTGCCAGTAGTACCGCGCACGGCGGTGGCGGATGTTTCCAAGATAGGACACTATAGGAGAGGTGAGTTGTTGTGATGCATGGATGGCAGAGCGAGTCCACTGATGGACTGAAAAGTGGTTGGAGTTGTGTTTTTTGGAGTGGTTGCAATGGTTGCAGTGGTCACGTCACCCACAACTTCTGGATGTAGCGTGCTGTAGTGTAGTCGTAGTTGCAGTTGCAGTTGTGGTGTAATTAGTGTAGTGCAACGTAGCGTAGTGTAGTGTACTGTTGTGTTGCGTGCTGTAGTGTAGTATAGTGTAGCCTACTGTAGTGTAGAGTAGTTGTAGTTGTAGTTGTAGCTGTCATTGTAGTTGTAGTTAGCGCAGTGTAGTGTAGTGTAGTTTCGTGCAGTGTAATTAGTGTAGTGTAATCAGTGTAGTGTAGTTAGTGTAGTGTAGTGTAATGCAATTGTAGTTGTAGTTGTAGTTGTAGTATGTTATAGTTGTAGTTGTAGTTGTATTTGTGGTGGTAGTTGTAGTGTGGTGAAATTAGCATAGTGTAGTGTAGTGTAATTAGTGTGGTGTAGTGTAGTGTAGTTGTAGTTGTAACATTGTAGTTGTAGTGTAGTGTAATTAGTGTAGTGTAGCGAAATGTAGTGTAGTTGTAGTCGCAGATGTAACTGTAATTAGCTGTAGTTGTAATTGTCTATCTATCTGTCTACCTGCAAGCTTGAAAACGAAGCTATTCTGCGAGATTTCCTCCATTTTCGAAGTTGACAGCATCAAAAACGCAGCAATTCTGCGAGACGCCTGCAATTTTCCAACTTGACAATATCAAAAACGACGCAATTTTGCGAGACTTCCTCAATTTTGGAAGTTGACAACATCAAAGACGAAACAATTCTGTGAGACTTCCTTCATAAATGGAAAGTTGAGTGCAGAGCTGACGGCCTCGTACTAATGTGTCTTGCATTTTTTCCACTCCATCTGTGTAAAGTGCTGCACCTGCCATGAAAAAGTGATACCAGGTCATACGAAGTGCTGCGCCTCATCTTAGCAAATCTGAAGATCTGATGCTCCAAAATGCAGCCATTTTCAGGAAATCAGCGCCCTGACCTCCTAACATCTCTGATGAACACGTCTCTTGTACTGCGCCTGCCACGCGAAATGCATCTTTGCAGATCCTCTTGAATGTCCCACGCCTGCCATCGTTTTTTGGAAATGCTACAAAACCCTCACGTTTTGCTCGCTTTTGGCAAGGTGCAGAACCCCTTGGCCAAAACGACGCTTCAATGTCCAAAAGTGGCGCGAACATGTGGCGTTTTAACCTTTTGACTTGGAAATGTGCTTCGCGTCACAACGGCGTAAGCTTTTTAAACATCTCAGCTTCCAAAAGTGCTCCGAGACGGGTGTGTTTTGTACATTTTGACTTCGAAATGTGCTTCGCGCCACAACGGCGTGCACTTTTTCGACATTGCAACTTCCAAAAGTGGTCCGACGTCAGTGTTTTGTACATTTTGACTTGGAACAACGGCGTGCGCTTTTTCGGCATCTCAACTTACAAAAATGGTCCGAACCTGGTGTGTTTTGCACATTTTGACTTCGAATTTGCTTTGCGCCGCACCCGCTGCTTTAGCGAGCCTACTTTTCGACCCTCCGGAGCCACAAATCATTGGAAAAACACAGTGTTTCGCGACTTTGCTACCTTTTCGCGCACCTGCATCTTCTTTTTCCTGACTCTTTCTCTTCTCTGATCTTCTTTCTTCTTCTCTTCTCTTCTCTGACTCTTCCCAACTGTGCTTTTTCATCTGTCCATATCGTCGGAAGTTTGACTTCTAAACTTCCTTCGATTAGTATCCTTGTGTCGTAAGTGACTCATACCCCTCCGGTGTCATCAAACAAGGCAATGGACAATTCCCCATTTATAGATCTGGGCAAATTATAATAATTTTCTAACCTGAAATAAGGCCTCCCATCTTCAGCGGACCCAACCCCTCC
Organism: Cladocopium goreaui; assembly: GCA_947184155.2. Lineage (NCBI taxonomy): Eukaryota > Dinophyceae > Suessiales > Symbiodiniaceae > Cladocopium > Cladocopium goreaui. Next base: position 382,506 of record CAMXCT020001402.1, on the reverse strand, counting down.
CTGAAAAGTTAGGCCATTTTGGGATGATTCCCCTAAAATAAACCATGATTACAGTGAGGGAGAACAGTGAGGTCGTTGTAATTTACCCAGATAGATGATTTTCCAATCAAAACCTCCATTCATGGATCATTTCCCATTGCCCTTTCCATCATTCTTGTGTCGTCCCTTGACACTGGTTGAGAACGGGAATCCCCAAATTTGCGTTGCTCCGTATAATCCAACCTCACTAATCATCAACCAAGCATCATGTAAAGTTTCCTCAACTATATTCCCATACGTTCGATGCTTAAAGCCCCATAAACACCCTATAATTTGAAGGGTTTATGTATCAATGAAATATTCTGTTGATTCTGCCAAACAATCAACTTTAATAGGATTGTCCATGAAATAAGCCAAACAGCTATTGGGGTACCCCCGTGACTATGGAAATCCTCAAAGCATACAGAATAACTATAGATGAACCATACATTAACCATTGATTATGGCTATTCTTAATACTACCAGGTAAAATTTATGGAACCCCCATATGTTGACAAGATCCAGTAAATACCATCATCAACTTATCGTTGAACGCAGCGAGGTCACAAGAGCTTCGACAGGCCGTCGTAGTCCGCTGTGACCTGGGTCAAAGACGGACGCTTCAGATGAGGTTTTGTACCTGAAAACCATGGGAAAACCATGGGAAAACCATGGGAAATCTGATAGCTGACCAAGTTCCACCATCAAATTGCCATGAATTAGGGATATCCCTAATTTTTTTGGACAAATCCCAAGGGGTTCAAACATGTTAACGCTTGATATCCTGCTGGTACAACTCAATCCGTAGATCCAAACGTAGTATTTTTGGCACCTCCTTATTGTGGTCCCAAATATGTGTGAATCCCCTACTAAACCATCTTATTCACTCAACAGAAATCAACAGCAATCAACATCAGTGAAGACCATAACATTAAGTAAGTCTGAAGATTCTCTTTGACTTGGTACATTTTGAGTGATTTGTTTTCCCACTAAGTTCATAGTCAATCGGTAGTCCGCTAACCCGTGCCTCGGTGTCGGCCAAATAGCCCTGACCGAAGCCTGGCGGATTTTGATGAGTTCAGGAGACAAGAATGGAGATGTCACAGCTGGGATTAAAAAAATGATTTTTGACCCTCTGTCATTTTTGAAGTGGCGAAATCCCAGAGCCTTTTTTGTTAGGTTTCGTTCGGGAACATCATCGAACGAAATGGATTGCAACGTTTTTTGTTGCTTAAATCCCAGCGAAACTGAGGATGAAGCCATGAACATCATGAACCAAAAGAATTGGTTCAGTCAGGGATTTTAGATGATTTTATGCCATGCAACACGCATTATGTAGAAAGATCGACATGAAGCCAGAACTACACCCAGAACATGATAGTTCTGCCCAGTTCTATCCTTCGGAGATCTTCATGGTAAGCCCAGTTATACGTCCCAAGATATTTGGGTTTATGAACCAAACATGGTTTAAAACCTGATTTGCTTAGATCCCCCTTAAACATAACAACTCTTCCCTAAATTGATTTCGCAGTGGTGATTTCCCATTGGGAAACTCAACCGTGAAAATCATCGACTCGGCGAATCTAGGTTGACATCAATTCATGCCAGGTGCGACGATAACCAGGGTATTCCCAGTTGTAATCCACCTGAGCCAGCCAGATATGAGATGATCATCATGGTGCAGTTCCAGTTCATCATAGTTTTAAAAGGGACCCATGTCTCAAAGAACATGGGCCTAAAAATCTCATAATTCTTTCTATTAATGACAGTAGATATAGGGGCTCCATATCCTAACTTACCGGGGCAATTTTCCCATAGCATATACAGTAACACCCAGTAAGAATCATTAAAATATGGGGTATATAATATATATAATATACACAGTATATATATATAGAGGTACGGCACATATATATATATCACCATAGTTATAGGGGTTATATCATGTAATATCAATGTAATATCCATGTTTCACCTCCGTCCTGCACCCCTCGTCGTTTTTGGAGATCCTTTTGGATTTTGAGATCTGGAACGGTGCTGAATCATTCAAATGAAGCTTGAAACCAATTGAAAACATGATCTATGAGGGTTCCATAAATGGGGAATCCCCAATAGCTGGTTGGTTTATTTCATGGAAAATCCTATTAAAATGGATGATATGGGGGTACCCCCCATTTGGGGAAACCTCCATATTGTAGTTGGGTCTCCCACTCCTCCAGGAAAAATCAACAACACATGATTTTTGACAACGTTCAGTTTAAAATCATCAAACATTTGCCAGGCGCATTTATTTTGACAAAATTGTCATCGAAAGCTAGAAAACACCATCTGGTTATTTAATAGGTTGGTATGGAAGCCATGGCCTATTTGTAGATGATCATGATGACTTAACTGAAAGATGGTGATTTTCCAGGCAAAAACTGTGATTTTTTTACCAGAGGGTAACCTGGCTTCACACCAAGACATGGAGGTTTCACAATGGGGTACCCCGAGATCCTTAAAATCAGACACTTTTCGTATTGAAACCATCACATCAGTGTCCAGACCGTTCGGTTTTCGTGTCGTCAGGGCCCCACACCCCATCCAGGTCGTATTTTTCGATGAGCTCGCCCAGCTCCTTCGGGTGGGATTTTGCGAAGGGACCCTGGCACCTGTAAAGAATGATGCAAAATGGTGGTTTCATGAATGGTAAATTTGTGATTTAAGCCTTTAAGCATTTGCAGTAAAAAAACATTATAGATTTTCAAATAATGGAGGTATAATCCGTCGCACGTGGTTTTTTCAGCCATGGTATAGCCACTGCTTTAGGCTTGTACCTCAAAGAGCCGATCGATCGGGATCTAGCTGGATATCATGGGGAAGGCATGGTTACCCTCTGGTAAACAAACATAGCTATTGAAAAAGGCCATTTATAGTGAGTTTTCCCATTAAAAATGGTGATTTTCCATACCATGTTTTTTCCACCTCAGTGCTGCAGCCAAGTATTTTTTTTCATTTTGCCAGTTGGAGATGGTCAAATTTTAATCGATGTTTGGCATCCATTGGATATCTGGTGGTTTCCCCAAATGGGGTACCCCTAGTTATCATCCATTTATAGTTGAGCTTTTCCATGAAATAAACCATCCAGCTATATATTGGGGTACATACCCCCATGACTTTGGAAACCCCCATCTCAAAAAAAACTATCCAGTATTTCTTCAGATCTTGGGGTTTCCAAAGTCATGGGGGAATCCCAGTCGTCGCCGCTTTTACTAAGTCATGGTCATCACTCTCAGCCGCTCAGAGACTCCGGCAGCGCAGTAACGCCTCCAAAATGGCGGCTCGTTGAGAAATTGCTTGGAATTTAAGCATCATGTAACGGGATTCAATGGAATCTTGATTTGGATGATGGGAATATCATGGGAATATAAGCATGATGGGATATTCATGGAATATCAATGGGAATTCCAAATGGGATAATCATTGGGATATTACCAGCAACGGTGTCATGAACATGGCAAGCTGGGAAATCCCCGCAGTCGGTGCAATTCCTAGCCTTAGGACAAATTGTCAGCGTTTGTGGGAAGATTCCCATTCCCCCAATTCTACCCAGCATTCATGGTATAGTTGTGATAATTCAGCTGATCCCCTGCTGAAAGACGAACATTTGCAGATTTTTAGTGCGACACAAATTATACAGTAAATCATAGTAAAGCCATCTAGTCAACACCAAAAGCAGCCCTTTTTGAAGCGTGTCACTTTCTGCATGGATCACCTTCAAATCTTCAGGTCATTTATATATCTGCTATCTACCCCATATCGCTCATGGCACTGCCTACTTGTATAAAGTCGAAGAAATAGCCCCATCAGCTATCAAAACTATTTTGGGTTGAACAGAAGGCTATTTTGAGGCTTCAATTGACGCCTAATAATCCCAGTTCGCGCTAGACTTCAGCACCTCCTTACCGAAATTACCACCAAATGACCATCACTTTTCGACCAACGAACCCCTCAGCAACGGCAACGGTGCAAACAAACGGCGCACCGATCGTCGCGTCGCGGCTGATGATCTCCTGTAACTTCTCCTCCGACCAGCCTTCAGTGCCTGGCGGAAGCAGAATATGAGAGGATATGAATTGTGGTTAATCTTGGTTGACCATGGTTTTTATAATTAACCAACCCTTCTTTTTAACCATGAGTCGTCTTGTCTTATATATATATATATATGTAGAGGACGATGAAAACAATGAAGCTTTTCATGAAATGTCTGGTTGGAGTAATGATGAACCATGAAGTCTTCCCTCAAATCGTCAACCACTTGGACCGTGTTTTTGCTGTCCCTCAAATCTACGGAATGATTGTCTCATCCTGATGAAACTGTCACATTTGGTGACCCACAACTGGGGCTGTCAATGGCCATTTGGTTTGACACCCACATATCGTAGTTAAAAAAATCCTCTTAATAAGTCTTCATATCCACTAAAAAAATCCACCAACATATCAGTATCATGGATATTCATGGCATATTCATGGATCATGTACTATGATTTTCTCGATTTACCTGAAAAAAAGGTCATAAGAATCCCATGCCCGTTCATATGAAACAGCCCCGAAACCGGCGATGGGATTATCCCAGAATCCGGCCAAAGGGCCACTTTGATTGGACAACCCGTGTTTGGACTGATGTTTTGGCAGCAAATAACACAATTATATTATATTAGGATATATACGTACATATACTTGCACCTTATCGAAGAAGAATCTCAATATTTGGACCTCAATCTAAACAAGTCAAAATGTTGCTACATTGCTTTCAACTGTCGCGGTTCTATCGCTTTCCAAAATGGGGATCCCATGAAGTCGACCGATGAATCTACTTACTTAGGAGCTTCTATCACTCGCACGGTCAATCCCAAACATGAAATAAGACGACGAATCTCAGCTACGATGGCCATTTTGAAAAAATTGGACATTTTCTGGGGAAAAGCGCAATGCAACAGATCTTGGAAACTGCGCGTTTTCAATGCAGTAATTACTAGCAAAGTTCTCTACGGCCTAGAAACCTTGGAACCAACTGAGTCAGCTGGACGTCTTCTTAACACGTTCCAGCTCAAGGGCTCACGAAAGATTCTGAAATTACACACAACATACATACAACGCCACAACACCAATGAATACGTATACCGAAGGGCAAATGAAACCCTTAACGCGCCGACTACAGGTTTCGATCGAAAAATCAAACCTCTGACCGAAATTTTGGAGGAAAGAAAACTCAAATTACTCGGACACATCCTCAGGAGAGACAGAAACCACCCTCTTCACCAAGCAACTTTTTCAACAACATCCGCTCTCCCGAGAGAAACTGAAATGCGAAGAGTCGGAAGACCCAGACAGTTTTGGACCAGTAACAATATGCAAAAAGCATGGGAAGTGATAAGAAACACAGACCCATCGGCACCCCAAATCCCATTCGACAGATATAACAGAGAGATACGGGAACGAATCATCGAACAAGCCCATCTTTACCAGCCCCCTTTTCACAAAGGAAACGGTTGAAGACTACACAGCTCAAACTCAGTGTGAATGACTCTCAGTGTGAACTATTCTCAATGTGAAGCTCTCCAGTGTGAGACACTTTCAGTGTGAACTACTCTCAATGTGAAATATCATCAATGTGAAGGCTCTTAGCAATAATCGGAAACTTGTTCTCTATACTTTCACAAGTGAGCGTGGCCTTAGGAGTGTATATCTTTTAATTCAAAGCTAGTTAGTGCCTACGACCTTTAGCGTTGACCAAGCTGGAGGTTCTGGCAAAATATATATATATAATATATATATATGTATACATGTCATATATACCCTAATAATAATTGGAAGTGCAGTTCCAGCTGTAAGTGGATCATATAACCACAATTATAGGGGTTATATACCAACTTATGGGGGTTTATAACCAACGTCTGAGCAGTGCCCAAAACCCTCTGTCGTCCCTTTCTACTGGTTGATAGGCATTCCCTGTTCATGGATTGTGAAAATCCCCAATATATTGGATATAATCTATTAACCTCACTAATCATCAACCAATCATCAGTTGTATCCACTTAAGTCCAATTGTGTCCCCATATCAAATGATGGTTTAAAAAAAAACCTTTTACATGACTTACGATCAAGCTTTAAAAACCCTGCTACCCTCTGGTAAACTAACATAACTATGGAAAATCACAATTTTTAATGGGAAAATCCACTATAAATCACTATTTTCCATAGATAAGTTAAATTACCAGAGGGTATAACACTAGTAGATCACATAATCCGAAGTCCCCGTGACCTTTGGGTCGCCGTGGCAAAATCATGTAGCGACAGTCGGCCGTGGAGTCGTGTACCACCACCTGCACCAAGCATAGGCTTCTGAACAAGGGCCGTTTTTTAGAGGTCTGAAATGGGGTATACCGGTGTACCATGGTATACCCCCAATTGGCAAATTTTTATGGAGGGAGTATAATTACCCCAAATGGCACATTTTAGTGAAAAACAATTGTGATATCAAACACTGGATTTAAGGATCTAGAGATGAGCAATAGCAATGGATCAATAGCTGTAAGCACAATCTCTAGGGGTACGAACACCAACGTACCAGCTCCTTTGATGTGAACTACAGGGGTATAGGTTTTTGACCCATAACTACCACATCATTTTCCCAACCATCCATTGGGGCTCTCAATGTTGCTTTGCGAGTGATGGTGACGTTCCATTGATGGGTAAACTGATAGAGTAACCAGGGGCCAGCTATCACCTTTGATTGTAGGTTCTATCCAGATCCTCATTGATTCCTTCTTGAATATTATCATCATCATCATCATCATCATCATCACCAGCACCATCCTCCTCTTCCTCCTTCTTCTTACTCCTTTATAGTTGGTCATAGGAAACATGACCAAAAGATAAAAGGGCATCGTGAGCATCCCTGTCCTCCTGGGACGAATCTTTAGCATGCAACTTGACCATGGCAGTTTAGATGGGCATAGTGTGCAGCAAAAACTTAAACCCAAATGGGGATATTTTCATGATAAATATTCCATACTTATCCCTGATGTATCTTGATGTATCCATAATCATTGTGGGGTTGCCACAATTTATTGTTATCTACTCTAGTATCATCTATAATTACATTTTAGTTTCTATTATCATCTATTGTCATCTATTATCTATTATTAGCTGTTATTGCCAACTATTATCCACTATTATCTACTATGATCCACTATTATTAATATTATGTTTAATATCGATTGTTATACATTATCAGATATTATCTATGTATATATATATATTATATGTAGTTATTTAAATATATATATATATTATCATATATGATCATACATGATCATATATCATTATCTATTATCATGTATTATCATATATGATCATACATCATCATATATTATTATATATTCTTATATATTATTCTAGCATATATTGTATCATTATTTTCCATATATATTATCATTAATTACTATTATTGTCATTCTCATTCTGAACTGAAACAATTCTGGCTGACTTCAATGGTGTCATCATTCCAGTGGCGCAATGAGGTCATTATGATTCATCCAGATTATCCATTTATCCATATAATGTCCATATCATATATGGTTAATTGCCTTCCATGAAATTCTCACGATATTTCCATTATCCCATTCAATCATATTCAATCAACAATTCAATCACCATGAGAAATCATCTAATTTTTGTTGCTCAAATCAGAATTCTTATTGGTGAACCCCCAACAAAAACAACACGCATGGCACCTGCACATCTTTCGACAGCTCCGTGCCAAACTCCTTCAAGACCATCCTTGGCTCACGCACTGCGCGGCTGCGGTACTCCCGGGACTTGTACCTGGACCATGGTGTGGAATTCCAGCCCTGTTCATATTGTGATATGGATAAACCATGATAAACCCATTGTTTATGGTGAATGACAGTATGATATGGCATGTTGTGGATATATGGATAATATCCAGCTTGAAGAATGGCGAATGGCAGTATAAACCCATTGTCCGACTTCGGAACATTTTGGCCATATTTTTTTTTGGGAAAAGAAAACATGAGGTGCTAATCCATCAGATGTTGGGAGACAAGCCATGTTATTTCAGTCAAGTCACAACGGGTAAATTTTTAATGGTAACATTCAGGATGAAGCTATAACAAAACACGAACAAACATGATGGAATTAGCATGAATTGACTGATATAACTGCATATTTACATGACTGGTTGGTGGTTTTAACCATCTTGAAAAATGTTTGAAAACCACCAACCAGATAACAAAAAGTTGAAAGATGTCCATACGTATTGATGGGATTTTTTTCTGGGCACGGGCCAGACCACAGCTATGGGGACAAAAAAACTGTTAAATCGTTGGGTGAATCCCTCAAGCAGTTAACTGGCAATCCCAAGTTATGCTGGGGCTGGATGTAGGGTACAGTTTTTAGGATATCCAAACCCCAACTTTACACCCGAAGCACATCGATATCTGAAACAGCGGGATCATCATTGGGGACAGTGCCTTGGAACGCCTTGGAGCTTCGACTCAGAAAAAAAACACGGCGTTCGCCCTGGAAATTTCGGCAACAGGTTTCCAGCAGATGAAGTTCTTTTCCTGAAGCTGTATGGCAAGTATTGGCAAGTCACCTATCATGGTAATCCGGCACTTCATTACAGGAATCATCCCAAACGGTTGTTCTATCCTCAGATGGGGTTGGAAAAATGTGGAAGCCACTCCATCCAATCCTGGAATTGATTAGACAAATTACCGGAAACAGCCTGTAGATTTTAGATGGTACCCTCTGGTAATTTAACTTAGCTATTGAACATGGCCCATTTATAGTTGCTTTACCTTTTAAGAATGGTGATTTTCCATAGCTATGTCAGTTTACCAGAGGCTAAGGCCGTTTACGGCCAAGGTTTCCTGTAGATTTTCCTTGAACCTCCATCCATCTCCAATGGTTCGCACCAGTCAGGGGAGAGTCCCAGCAGTGGCAAAGGGTAACAGCTGCCTTGAGCGTCGAAGCGATCGAAAAAAAAACACCTTGGGATGGAACCAAGAGAAATTCATGGGACTGAAGCAACAACGGAACGGCGATTCAAAGCAAGAAAACAAGAATTCAACCCAACTCAACTGAAGTGAGAGTTTGGGCAACAGTGGCAACAGCCAAAATACATTCAGAATTTTTGGATGAAAAAAGGTCACTTTGACCAAGAAATGAGGCCACTGACCATAGTTCTCCGGCAGGATTCCAAACATCATGATGCACATGACTCCCTGGCTTTTCATCCCTGTGTTTGTCTGACCCTAACAGAAACATACAGAAACTTTGAGGTCCCCACAGGGATACCCCCAGCCAAGTGATCCAAGTGGCAAAGGGTACACACGATCAAGTGATGCTCCTATGGCGCGACTTGAGTGGTTCACTGCGGAGGTCTTGGATTTCAGTGACCCAAAGTTGAAATTCTCTTTGCCGCAGTTCCATTGAATTCTTCTTCCGGTTACAAATGGATAGATTTCACCATAGTTTTTTTCGGGGCCCCATATCCCAACAAGCATGGGGATTAACAGCCCATAGGTATATCCATCAATAACCATCAATAAACGTAGTTATAGCTCCATATCCTAACATAGAGATATAGTAAGATACTCGTTGTCATAGTGGTTGTATAATGTTATATCCATTAATCGAAGGAAGTTTAGAAGTCAAACTTCCGACAATATGGAGAGATGAAAAAGCAGTCAGTAGGGAGAAGAGTCAGAAGAGAAAAGATCAGAAGAAAGAAGATGCAGGCGCGCGAAAAGGTAGGAAAGTCTCGAAACAGTGTGTTTTTTCGTGGTTTTGTGGCCCCGGAGGGTTGAAAAGTAGGCTCGCTAAAGCGGCGGGTGCGGAGACATCTGGGGAGATGAGAGATGAAAAGTTGCACGCCGTTGTGGCGCAAGCCCATTTCGAAGTGAAAAGGTACAAAGCACCTCAGGATCGGACCACTTTTGGAAGTTGAGATGTTGAAAAAGTGCACGGCGTTGTGGCGCGAAGCACATTTGGAAGTAAAATGTGTTAAAAACTGAGGGGTTCGGAGCAGTTTTGGAAGTTGAGATGACGAAAAAGTGCACGGCGTTGTGGCGCGAAGCACATTTGGAAGTAAAATGTAACAAAGCCCACCATTCTCGACGACTTTTTTTGGAAGTTGAGATGTCGAAAAGTGCACGGCGTTGTGGCGCGAAGCACATTTTCCAAGTCAAAATGTACAAAACACAAGGGGTTCGGACCACTTTTGGAGGTTCCGATGTGGAAAAAGTGCACGCCGTTGTGGTGCGAAGCACATTTCGAAGTCAAAATGTTAAAAGCACTAGGGGTTCGGACCACTTTTGGAGGTTCAGATGTCCCTTCGCTTCGCTTCACTACACTACATTACACTACACTCCACTACCCTAACTACAACTACACAACTACACTCCACTACACTCCACTACGCTACATTACACTACACTACACTACATTACACTACACTACACTCCACTCCACTACACTACACTACATTACTCTACACTACACTACCTTCCACTACACTTCACTACATTACACTACACTACACTCCACTACACTACAACTACAACTACAACTACACAACTACATTCCACTACACTCCACTACACTACATTACACTGCACTACATTACACTACACTACACTACGCTACCTTCCACTACACTTCACTACATTACACTACACTACACTCCACTACACTACGTTACACTACACTACACTACCTTCCACTACACTTCACTACATTACACTACACTACACTCCACTACATTACACTACACTACACTACCTTCCACTACACTTCACTACATTACACTACACTACACTCCACTACAACTACAACTACACAACTACACTCCACTACACTACATTGCACTACACTACACTACATTCCACTACACTACATTACACTACTTTACTCCACACTACACTCCACTACACTACAACTACAACTCCAACTACACAACTACACTCCACTACACTCCACTACACTAAATTATACTACATTACACTACATTCCACTACACTCCACTACACTACATTACACTACACTACCTTCCACGACACTCCACTACACTAAATTACACTACGCTACACTACATTACACTACACTACATTCCACTACACTCCACTACACTACATTACACTGCACTACATTACACTGAATGACACTGCACCACAGATAGATGGTAGACAGATAGACAGATAGATAGATAGACAGATAGACAGGTAGACAGCTAGACAGATGAAAGAGAGAGAGAGAGATAGATAGATGGATGGATGGATGGATGGATAGATAGATAGATAGATAGATAGGGAGATAGATATATAGGTAGATAAATAGATAGGTAGACAGATAGATCAGTAGGTAGGTCGGTAGATAATCAGAGAAAGATAGAGAAACAGAGAGAAAAAGAGAGAAAGAGAGAGAAAGAGTGAAAGAGATCAAGCACCTTTCGGTCCATCAGTGGATTCGCTCTGCCATCCCTGATTCACAACAACCAACCTCTCCTATAGGTTTCCTATTTTTGAAACTTCCGCCACCGCCTTGTGCGGTACTACTGGTAACTTAATTGTCATTCTAGTGTAACCAGTCATATCCCCATAATTTTCCCATAAATATATGAGGTATAGATGGTATAAACCATAGTTTGATATCCATTAGTGTGGGTAAAAAAGTGATAAGCCGTCCCCCAGTCATCACCATCAAAGTATAGGTGGTATAAACATGTATAAACTTACCATATAAACTTACCATTCCCAGTCGGTGGTAAGTTTATGGCATTGTTTTTCCATGTTTGACCCACATTACTTCACGCCCGCTCGGCTCGCGCACCTTGGGCGTTTGTTCGAAGACCACCAGCTGTGTGGGTGCTGTGGGATTCACTGCGTTGACCCCGATGGAGGCGCAGGCGCTGTTGGCGTCTGTCAGAAGACGAGCCTTAAACCTGGTGACGTGGGTCGACGGGACGGTTGAAGGGGAGAAGTCACCGGAATGGGGGGGGAAAATCTGAAAACCAATCCAAAATGGGAATTTCTTATGGATTACCATCTGGTTATTTAACAGTTCGCCATGGAAATCACCATGCTATTAATAGGTAAACCATCTATTTCTATGGGCTATCGTAATAACCATGGCAAACTGTTAGTCATAACCAGAAGGTTTTCCTCATCCAAAAATGGGATTTTGGGCATCCCCGGTAGCTAAACTTTGTCAATGATGCTGGAAACTCTGAGGCGCAAACTCGGCATCCTTAGCCGGGAGAGAAACAGCTGGAAATAGCTGGTGTTCATTCATGTTCCTCCCAAAACTATGGTATTTACAGGCTATAACATGCTATAACTATGAACAAACTAGGTATCGATCCAGAAATTCAGAACTGGGATTGTCCAAAAAAAAGAGAACTTACCACATGTTGATCCTTCAAAGCCTCATATTTTCCATAGGCCAAGTCTCCACCCAAGCTCTTGCCACCACTTTCCGCCCCACCTTGGGATCACCGTGGGATGATGGCTCGTTGCGTGGCTTTGTCCGAATAACAATGACGATGAAATCATGGGGGAACAGGATGATTTTCATCAGTGGAAAGGGGTGTTCCTAGAATTTTTCAGACAAAACTTGTTGTTTTGGAAATATCTAGGAGTATGGTACATTCATATGTACATTCTAAAACCAGAATCCATCCACTTTGGGGAGTGGTCTATTTTGAAGCTCATGATTTTTTGTGGAGTCAAAACACGGTTTGTTTGGATGTCATCTATCCCATGGGAAGCATATAATATGGGATGACATACCTCTATGGATTTGATGATCATCCCCCAATATGGTTATATCATCTGCTTTCTGATTGTTGTTCTACCATCTGGGAAACTAACATAGCGAAAATCGCCATTTGTAATAGGTAAATTAACAAACATAATGGGCCATTTTCAATAGCAAACTGTTAAATTGCCAGAGGGTATATACGCCACTAGATCCTCTTGCATATCCCTATGAAATCACAGTGTTTTGTGCTCGAACACAACTTTTGACCATTGCACATATCTGGCTGAACAATCGCTAACACGAAAATTTCCGAAATAAGACTATTTGGGGATGATTCCCCCAAATCGTCATCATCATTCCAGTAAAGCAACAGTGAGGTCATTATAATTCATCCAGATATATTATCCATATCACATATGGTTAATTATATTCTCCCATGATATTTCCATTGATATCCCATTAATTCCTATTCATCCATTAATATATCCCAGAACCAGCAAAACTCCATCCAGAGATATTCCATTATATCACCATCGTACCACCTAAAAATCCCTCTTATTGGACCAGTGACAAAAAAACGAGACCACTCTCCATATTCAATTCCATGATATCCCCATTAAATCCAAATATATCCCTATTAAATTCCATGAGCTCCCTCCCCTGTTCAGGATTGCTCCCAACACCCGAGGTACAAGAGAGGCAAACAACTGATCCGTGGGTTGGAGCAATCCCACTGGGGGTCCCCATTCATATTTCACCCATGGTTATATGGCCATTCTATTCCCACCATCCCAATTAAGATTCCATTAAATCCCATTGAATCCCATTAAGATCCCATTAAATCCCATTAAATCCCATTAGATCCCAATTAAGATTCCATTAAATCCCAATTAAGATTCCATTCAATGCCATTAAATCCCGTTGAATGATGGTTAATATGTTAAATTCCATTGATTGATGAAATCTGTCCCGGCCTCGCCACGCTCTGTGGGTCCCTTGGCGTCCAATTTTTCCACGAAGGCGCGGAGATCGGCGGCTGAGACGATGCCTGGAGAGATGTTCGACGGATTTTTGATGAGATTTCGGGATTATCTGGGATTATCATCCAATCATGTGGCTAAAATTTAAAACAATGATAAACCACCCATTTTCCTGGGAATGGTAAGTTTATACCATCTATGTTAGTTTGGGCTCGATCCCCCTACCAGAGGTCTTACCGTGTCGGCTGAACGATCGAGGGTAGTTGTGTTGCCATGGATATCATTTCGGTTTCGAAGCATCCTGTGGGTGTGAACATCAATGTTTTGGTCAATTTTGACAGCAGGTTGGGTGATCATTTGTTCGGTGTCGAATGTCAGTTCGGCACTCGTGTGGCCATCCCTCATGAGGGTGTGCAGGGAGAAGGTCTGATGACCCTCTACAATGTCAAACGATCAGGACGCAAGGTGCAAGATGCCGAGATGTTGACTCCAGACCCTGGCTTCCCCCCCAAAAACATAAGACGTTTGATTTTCGTGATCTTGGATTCGTCCATGACGTTTGTTGTGGCATGGGGGGTTTTTCTACTGCCATGGATTTTCTGCATTCGGCCTGTGGACTCCCTGGCCGCGTTGTTTCCGCCGTCGATCTCTGTCCTCTTGCTCTGTCTGCGTACAGGTTGAATCATGCTGCCACAGCTGTCCTTGGAGATATCACTTTGAGTGAAACAATCTTTGAAATGCATATCCAGCAGTGCCTCTCTGGCGTGCAGCCTTTGCTGGTTGGAGGCTTCCCATGCCAACCTCTCTCGAGACAAGGAGCACAAAGGCGTCAGTCGGATAGTCGAAGTATGGTTCTGCCTGCTCTGTTGCGAGCGGCGTACTATCTCCAAGTTTCAGGAGTTTGCTTGGAGTGTGTGCCCGAAGCATACACAGATCAGGGGACTCAAGCTGTTTTGCACGAGTTTGCCAATTTGATGAATTTCACTATCCATCAAAGGATTGTCCACCTCCATGACACCTGGCCCTCCAGACGTACACGGTGGTTTGCATTGGTGATCCCTGAGTGCTTTGGATTTCATTTGCAAGAGATGCCAAAATTGAGCCCTGCGCCAGTTGTAGGAGATTTGATCCCTTTTACCCAATGGCCAACTTGGAATGATGCGGAAGAACATCAACTTCGGTGGACAGAGATGGAATCGCAGACTTATAAAGACCCTGCATATGGAAGTACTGATAGAAGGGTTGACTTGAGCCAGCCACTTCCGACAGCATTGCATTCGTGGGGTAGTGCTCTATACAAATGCCCATGCAATTGCCGAGCTCAAGGTTTTCACCCACGTACTTTGAAAGCTAAGGGTTTGCGAGGAGTGGAAATCATCTCGGGTCTGTGGCCTCATGCATCAAGACATATCCATCCCAAAGAGCTTCAGTTTTTGCTTGGGTTTCCTCCTTTGCAGTGTGTTCTTTCTGATTGCCGGGCGCAGTTGTGTTTGCTTGGAAACTCAGTGTCCCCGGTCCAGGTGATTTGGATTTTGTCTCAACTGTATCAAGGCTTTCATCTGATGCACGACATTGCACCAAGGGAATGCATTTGTCGATATTTGCAGGCCATTGTTTTGCACCGTGATGTCACCTGGCCAAGCCCAATACCAGGTGTTAGTCAAGCCATTTTGGATTTCCCACAAGGCCAGGTTTCAGTTTCTTTCCATACTGGAGAGACCATCAGAGACTTGATTCGAGCAGAAGCCACTTTGCAATTGGATCCCCGCAAAATCAGTCTCAGCTGTCAAGGCCTGGAACTGCCAGAATGGGCTTACGTGCAAGAACGGACGTATCAGGTCACCTTGGAAACTTCGTTCACTGACTTCCCAGTTCAACCAGTGCCTGTCCTGATTGATCACCTTGGGGTCCGGAAACTGTACGTCGTCCCGGCCAGTTTTTCGATTGCCGCTGCGCTTTCTTGGGTTGGCATTGTCGGTTACAAGTCAGTTGTCAATGAACACCAGGCTCAAATTGATATCAAAGATCGGGTTCAAGCTTGGATCGTGATTGTCGTGCAACTTGACCCTGCGGAAGTGGAATTTGAGCTGCTCATGAGACTTGATGGACTTGGTTTTGACTCTGTCCACAGAACTCCGGGTCTTTGTGTCACCGAAACTTGGGGTGGTACTGGTCTCTGGCATGTGGACCAATTGGTCAAGTCAAATTTGTTGGTTTCCTGGGCTGGATCGGACTTCCAATCCCTGACTGTCTGGCTTCCTTCTTTTGCAGCTGCGGTGGTTGAGTTGTGGCCTAGTACTGCTGAAGACCATTTGCGAGCATGGCTCTCCGTGTCGCACACAAGTGTTTATGCCATTGTTCTAGAACAGTGGGGATGGAATTTGCTCAAGATTTCCGTGCGTCTTGTTCTTTGAGCCCGAAAGTCAAGTGTCGGCATCAGCAGCTTATTTGGCCTTCAGGGCAAAGGCTGCCAGTGGCAGACAATGGTCATCCGAGACCTATATCCAGCGTGGAAATGAGTTTGGACTTCCAGGCACATTGGAGCGCATTTTTGCACTGCTGGACTGTGAGTTGAATTTGCCCAGTCATGTTGCATTGGCACTGCAGCAACATCGCGTTTTGGACTTCCCAGACTGCAATGGGGACACCGCAGCGACATGCTCACTCACTCTGCTTTATGGACTTTCTTCGGCTCAACTGCCTCACTCGGTTTCCATGTCAGGCAATTCAGACCTAGGCCTTGGACTTACGGCCAAGTTTCTATTGGATTTCTCAAGGGCTTGGACTTGCAGCCGACCTTTGGATTTTGGGGTTGACCAGATCAAGGTAGTGAGCATTGGCCATGAAGCAGGCTTGGATTTTGTTTGTGAGACCAAACCTTTTCAGGCGACAGGTGATCAGTTGTACATCTTTGTTTTGATCGACCGCCATTGGACTTTTTTGCACTGTCAGTATCAACAGGATGGTTTGAGCATTACTCAGTTCGACGGACTGGCATGCACCAACATTCAAAAGTTGACTCCAGTTGTGGAAGCCTTGAAGTTAGCCTGGAACGTGCAGCGGATCACTGTCCAAACCACGTGGGAAGTTCCGCAGACCCGACAGGATTCATGTGGCACCATTGCTTTAGCACATTTTGGACTTTTGCTTGGACTCTTGACTTGGGATCAAGCGATGCAGTTTGAGACATTGCATGAGAGTCTGGCTATCTGTGGTAGTATGTCCAGTCTCCACAGTCCAATTGGTTTTGGGGCTGAGGAGAATGCTGTCATCAGATCTTTAGAACAGGTTCTGCCATCACATGGAGTACCCCCATCCGAAGTCAAGAATCGTGCCCAAGCAGCCATCAAGGTTTTTGGACTTGCCGCCATCACTCGTGCGTTACAAGCTAAGAACACATGGATGTCTTTGAAACAGCTTGGAAATTCTAGGCCCAAGCCTTTCATGTGGGTTACTCACGAAGAGCTCCAAAACCACATCCGGGACCGTTCAATTTCCCAATTTGGAGTTGAAACTGATGGAAAGAAAGGCAAACGAAGCAAAGAACCCAAGAAGTCAGCACAGGCCATCCAGCTTGACCCTGCGAGCCTTGTCTTGCCAGCAGGAGTTTTCATCACTAATGATGGAACAGCACTCCAGCAAATTAACATCACAGATGTGCAAAAAAATGCTCGAGGGATTGCGTTCGGATCATACCAAGACATCCAACCCTTTTTGGCAGAAGGAAAATCCATTTCCCCTGAAGGTCTTTCAGTGTTGGTTGTTGGACTCTTTCCTGAGGCTGCACCACTTGGACTTCCGACAAACTCCTTGCGTGTTCCTGCGATCTACCGAGGCACAAATGAGCCAATCATTCTCGATGTGGTCGCAGTGCAATTGGGTGATCAGGCAGTTTATCGACTCACAAATCAGAAAGCACCAGAATTGGCCGTTTTTCCAACCAGGGTTTTTCGTTTGCATGTTTTCAAGGACTTGTGGACTTTGTCACATGATTGGAACGATATGATTGCACACCCGGTTCGTTCTTTGGTTCAGCAGTTCTCTGTCCTCAAGTTGTGTCGTAACCCAGATTGTGATTCGCTCTGCGGGGCTTTCCATCCGTCAATTGAGGAATCTGGGGTTGAATCAGGGCTCATCGATGTCTGGGCTTTTCGCTGGACAAAGAATGATGGATCCAAGTCAAGTCCTGTCGATGCTGATGTCATGTCGGTTTACATCCGTGTCCCAGAGTCATCGTTTGCGTACCTGCACAGTGCATCCGGAGGGGAAGGAGTTTTCTTTGAGCCACGATGCCAAGATTCGCCTGGGGCAGACCCCGCTTTTGCTGTTGTCTGGGTGCCACAATCCAGTCTGCAAGACATCATGCACAAAGTCAAGACAATTGACCATTGCCTAGCCGCATGTCGCATTGGATTGAAGTATGGGGTTAGATGCCTGGCGAAGCACCATGAGACAGTCCATCAAGAACTGAGGCCACAGGTACCTTTTGTCAACTGTGTCATTCGTGAAGTGTATCGATTGGAACCCTTGCCAGCTGGAACTCAACGGCAATCGTTGTCAGAAACTTTGCAGTCCATTCAATGGCGTGCTAAGCCTTTGCAACCTTGCAAAGGTTCCCAGGGCCGTGCGTGGACAGTTGGTGCCGAAGCTCCGCCACCCAGCCAGTTCATTCAGGCACAACATGGATGGGTCAGCATTGCCAAGGTGAAAGACCAGTTTCAAGCTCAGCCTACTCAGCATCTGATCGCTACTGCAAAGACTAAGCAGCACATTGGTACCGTTCGCTCCGCACCTGCCTCCACTCCTGCAGTCGATCCCTGGACTTCGGGTCGTGATCCTTGGGGGGGATATCAAGCAGTTTCCACGAAAGCACCTGCACCCCCTTCTCAACATGTGCAACAAAAGATTGACGATGTTGAGCAACGATTGAGTGATCAGGTCAAGGCCACCATTGTTCAAGAACTTCAGACCACTGACACCAGCGGCCGAGTTGATCAAGTCGAACAGCAAGTCCAATCCCTCATCGAGCATCGGGCTCGTTTGGAACAATGGGCCACTGAGGGCAATGGACAAATTGCCATGTTGCAGCAAGAAAGCCAGCAGCTGCATCAAGCCATTGACCAGTGCCATGCACGAATCGGAGAACAAGGTCAAGCCCTTAGCCACGTTGTCAATGAAGTCTCATCATGTTCTCAGGCACTGACCATTCAGGGACAAGCCATCAACAAGGTTTCCACTGAAGTTTCATCGTTGCAGGATGGACTTTCGAAGTCGTTGGAATCATACTTTGCAAAGCAGACGGAGCAGATTGAAGCTCTTATGGCTAAAAAGGCCAGGACTGGTTGACTAGGTCGGGCGGGGCTCTTCTCTGGACTTAGAAGAGTGCCCAAAACAAGTTCCGTGTCCTTTGGATTTCTTTCTCGATTTTGGTTCATCAGTGTCTTTTTTCTTGCCTTCTTTCGAGTCGGTGAAGCTGCAGTTCCTGGTCCTCGAGCCTCGTCTCCGGACTCTTTCCTTGATGCCCCAACCTGGTCTTTGCCTGAGCAGCCTGAGTTTTGCATCGGATCCGGCAATCCATCCGGCATAAATAATAAGTTGCACACCTTGGATTTCTTTCCCAAAGGCTGGTTCCATCTTGCTGAGACGCAGGCTTCACGTTCCCAGCAAAGCCTAGTGCAAAGTCACTTGAGAGCAGTTTCTGCTCGCCAGAATCGCAATCTTCGTTGCTGTGTCGGAGCCCCGGCACCCTTGCGCCCAGGATCCCAGCACTCAGGTTCCTGGACCGGAGTCCTCAACTTCGGAGATTGCCATCTCCGACAGGTGCCTTCTTTTTGGCCTGCCGGTGAGTACAATAGCGGCCGAGTCATGCTCACTGTGGCTCACATAGCCAATCTCCAGATCACTTCTGCTACAGTTTACTGTCCAGCCAAAGGCCCTTCGTTCCCTCAGGCTACTGAGCTTGCTGAATCCCGGTGCTAGGATCATCTGTGGCGATTTCAACACTTCAGCTGGTAGCCTTCGCCAAATGCAAATTTGGAGGTCACAAGGCTGGGCGGAAATTCAAGAGATTATGTACAGCCGGCATTCCATAGCTCCGAGACACACGTGCAAAGGAGCTACCACCCCTGACCAAATATGGTGTTCCCCGGAGATCATGCCTTGGATTTCCAACATTGCGCTTTGGAAGATTTATCCTGATCATGACATGTTGCTTGCCGGGATTCGCATGCCGAACTTGCCTAAGGTTTCTTTGCAATGGCATCTTCCTGGTCATATCCCTTGGAATCATGTGTCTCAGGAACGATGGACTTCGGATTCTGACGTTGGTTCTGTGTTCCCTCCTAGCGTGTGGCCTGCGGGCGGCCTACCTCGGTCTGAACCAGTCTTTTCCGATGGACTTCACTCTTTGGACTCCACTTTTGCCTTTCAGCAATAGAGCAGCAAGTTTGAGCAAGCAGCATCCAGGTGCATTGAACTTCCCACCGCAAAAGCTGATCGAAGTTTTTACGGCCGTGGTCAAATGACCAAACCCAAGTTTCGAAGTTGCACTTATGCAGTTCCAAAGCATAGCCGACAAGGCGAAGTGCAGCAGACCTGCGGTTTTTTGAATAGGGCCGTTGCTCGTTGGTTCAAACAGCTGCGACGTATGCAATCCTATATGCATGCTGTTAAGTCGGCCAACGTAGACTCCAACTTTCGATCCAGAGCTGAATTGTGGAACAGCATTCTCAGGGCTGCCGGTTTCAGTGAAGGTTTTTCAACGTGGTGGTTGTCCCGACCTGTTCAGCTCCAAGGCACCCCTGGTGCAATCCCCATGTACCCGCCAGACATTGTCATTGCCAGTTTGCTGTATGATGATTTCAAGCAGAATTACAGGCACTTCGAAAGCTGGCAGTTGCAAAAACGCCGGGCGAGTTGTCAGTCAAAGCTTGTGGAAACCACCAGAGGCCTGTTTGCAGTCACAAAGAAGCCTGCAAAGGAGACTTTGGATTGCCTTGAAGACCAGATCTCACAGCCCATCACTGTGGTCAATGTTAACACAAATGTGATTCAGGTGCCTGAAGTTTTCCCTGTTGAAAATGTCACCCATTGGACTTTGCAAGACCAGCCAGCTGTTGTCCGGGTCCATCCGGATGGCTATCAAGTTGACTCGGATTACGTTTTGGCCAGCAATCAGGTCTTGACTTGCCATGTTGCGGTTCATGATACTGCGGTCATTCACAATAGGTTAATTGACCTGTGGTCCCCAAGATGGAATAAGCACAAAGATGTGCCAAATAGCCATTGGAACCATATCCGTGATTTTGCCCAAGCACACCTGAAGTTTGAGCCTTTTGCCTTGCCTCCCATCACGGCACAGGACTTTCGGCGTGCAGTCAGTTCCTTCAAATCAAATGCTGCCTCAGGCCCATGTGGGTGGTCATTACAGGACCTTAAACATCTCACGGACGTACAAGTCTCTGCCATTGTGGATTTTTTTTTCCGCAATCGAAGCAGGGGCTCCATGGCCTGCTCAGTGGTGTGTTGGCCTAATCCACTGTCTTCAGAAGCGAGCATCCAGCCGTACCGTTAATGGATTCAGACCCATTACTGTGGCAAGTTTGTTTTATAGGCTTTATGCAGGCATCCGTTCTGGCCAGATACTTGCTCAGCTCTCCAAACGAGCAGACAAGTTTCAGTGCGGTTTTGTCCAAGGGCGCCAAGCCTCTGATGTTTGGTATCTTGTTGGCATCAGCATCGAGCTGGCCATGCAGCAATCCACTCCTTTGTTCGGTGCAGTTGCAGACATAGTTAAGGCTTACAATGCCCTGCCTCGTTGTCCGGCTTTTGACTTTCTGCGTTTGCTTGGAACTCCAGAATGGTTTCTTCAGGTTTGGTCTCGTCATCTCAGTTCATTCACCAGGTATTTCATCGTCAACGGTGAAGCCAGTCCTGCAGTGTGTGCGTGCACGGGCTTTCCCGAAGGTTGTCCACTCTCCTGTTCCGCCATGACGGCCATAGACACCGTCTGGCACTGGTGGCAACATGTCGCGGCCCCTAACCCACTCAGTCTGAGTTATGTTGACAATCTTGAAGTGTTAGGAGACTCCTCTCAAGCTGTTCACGCTGCTTTGCAAAGCTTGGGTTCTTTCTGTGACCATTTGGACTTGGAAATAGACACTGATGCCTTGTATGCCTGGTCGTCTTGTCCGTCAGGTCGCCGTGAACTTAAAGATTTGGGGTATAAAGTAAGTTTGGGAGCCAGGGATCTAGGAGGTCAAGTCACTTACTGCAGTCAGCTACGTAACCGTGTACTCACTGACCGGATCACTGGAATCAAGCAGTACTACACCAAGCTCAGATCAGCAAAGTTGCCAACCCAGGTGAAACTTCTCAACATCAGACAGGTTCTTTGGCCCAGAGCTTTACACGGATGTGAATCCGTTGTGCTTGGGAACACTCACCTCAATAACATGCGATCAGGGGCTATGTTGGCTGCAAACTGGAGACGTGGCGGAGCTTCTCCGATTGTGCGAATTGGTCTCCTTAACACTCCAACTGATCCGGCTTGGTATCAGCTGTGGAAAGTTGTGCAAACCTTCAGACGCCAATTTCACTGCAGCCCTGTTGTTGCAGATTTCTGGAAGCTTTACCTTGAGAATCTGCGAGGCTCGACGAACGGGCCTTTCGGCAAACTTTTGGATCTTGTGCATTCAGTTGGCTTGCAATTGGACGAGGAAGGTTGCTTGTGGTTCTCCCATCGGGGATGTTTGGACTTGACTACTTGTTCCAATGTCATTTTGGAGAAGATTCTTTTACATTTTTTCCATCGTGCACTGGCGGACCAGGTTCAAAACAGGTCCGGATTTCAGGACTTGGAGGGCTTTGACTATGACCTTACGACATGTTGTGACAAGTTTTTTCAGCCGCACCAGGTTGAACAACTAATGGTCGTGCGAGATGGCAGCTTTTTCACCAACCAATTCTGCAGTAAGTTCGATGCTAGCAAATCTGAGATGTGTGTCAGTTGCAATGTTGTTGACAGTCGTGCCCACCGATACACAACATGCAGCAGATATGATCAGGTGCGATCTCGGCACCAGCAGTTGTTTGAAGAATGGCATTTGTTTCCTACATGTTTCCAGCAATACGGTTTGGTGCCAGCCAATCCATGGCAGGTGCTCCTTTGGGAAGCTTTTCTTGCCTTGCCAAGTTTGGTTAACAAGTATGAGCTAGCACCAACTGGACGAACCTGGCACCTTTTCACTGACGGCACATGCAGTGCACCTCAAGATCTTGATTTGGCACTGGCCGCCTGGGCCGTGGTTTGGGCAGATCATGGTACGGTAGCATGTGGCTACCTCTCTGGACTTCAACAAACCATTTTGCGCGCCGAAGCAACAGCAGTGTTAAGTGCACTGGGGTGGATTGATCAACAGGAGGGGGTTTTGCACCTATGGATCGATTCCCAGACAGTGATTGACAATCTGCGTGACTTGCTTCGAGGCACCGGGGTTGCGTCGGACTTCGAGCACCCTGATCTCTGGAAACAGATAGAGGCCTTGCTTCAAACTGTGAAAGCCGAAGTTGTCCCACACAAAGTTGTCAGCCATTTGCCGCAGTCTGAGTGCCTTAGCCCTTTGGAAGACTGGACACGAAAGTGGAATGAAGCAGCTGACTCCCAAGCCGACTTGGCAAATCTGACTCGGCCCATTTTTTTCAACAAAGTTTGGGTTCGTTTCCAACAACATAGGCAGAGCTGGAAAGCACGAGTGAGTTTGATCACCAAGTTTCAAGTTGAAGTAGCAGCACAGGACTGTACTGATGAGAGCGTAGAGGAAGAATTAGAAGAACAGGGGTTCGGCGTTTCACGTTTTGATTTTGTCACTAGTTTGAACCATGCCGAGACTTCTGTACATTTATCCACTTGGCTTCAGGTTTCAGGTAGTTTTCATTGCGGTTTAGGATCACAGGCTGATCAGCTTTTGCTTCAGCTGTGTCAATGGTTAGTCACAGTTGATGCAAGTGCCTCTGAGATGCGTTTAGTTGCCATTGTCGAGATTTTTGTTGCTTTCAGGCTTCGTGTTGGGGGTGCCCCTTTGTGTGTTGCCGGGGGCGATGTTGATAGGTATTCTTTGGTTTCTTTTGCCCGTGACTTTTCGTATTTTCGTAGGTTGTGGAAGCTGTTGGAAACTGGCACTGGCATCACGTGGACTAGTGGGCAAATAGATCTAACACAGGTCCGAATTTTGCCTCTGCAGAAGGCTGTCTGGTTGGGATGGCCTCGCGAAGTCGAGTTGCCGGTCTTGCAGGCACTCGATGAATTTGTGGGCGCACGCCCTATTTCCAATTGTCAAGGTTTCTCTCGACCTTGGCGCAATTAGAGCTGAGACTTTTCGGACATGCGGGCTGCGCGAGCTGCCTGCATGCTTGCCTCAAGCCGTGCGCAATATACCATCTATGTTTTTTTTTAAATGCTGTTTTTTCTGGGGGATGGTGCGTTTATGACATTGGAGTTTATCCAGAAATAAAAGATGGTAATCCTCCATCGCAATCCTAGGATTGCGATGGACATTCAGCAAAGTCGAATTGGGAATTGGGATGAATTGGGGATATATTATCATCTGAGTATGTTCAATGCAGATTTCTAGTATCACCTCTTTAACATCAACATCTAGAGTGGTTTGGGCTGAGGAGTTGGTTATCTTAGGAGGTTCAATCATATATATATATGTATGTATATTTCAGAAACACCAACAAAGGAATGTAGGAATGTAGGGACTATTTACCCTCATATCTGGTGATTCTTTGGCGATACCCTGAATGGATTGATGCCAGAAAATCTGCAGGAGCCCTTAGATCAATGGGGGGAAATCAATGGATATCAGGCTTCGTCAAGCATCAAACTATCACGAGATATGCAGCTTCGCCCTGGATGTATCAGGGTATAAAAAAATGTTCACGGTACCAGCAAGAATTCGAAAAATCTCACCATTCATGATCTAAACTTTCTAAACATATCTAAACAAAATGGTGCTCATTGATATTTCGTTTGATCATGCCCCAAAAGCGGCGCCTTTCTGTTGCACCGCTGCCACAAGGGCTCGCGCGATGGCGGGGCATGGCAGCTCCTGATGTCAGGTCGATGGAAAGATGTTCAATTTTCAAGGATAAATATGACAAATGATTAACAATGGAAGCAAAGTACCTTGAGAAACAGCAATTCACTTGGCAATTTACCACTTATTCGCTGGTAAACATACAAAAATCTATTGAGAATGGCCATTTATAGTGGATTTTCCCATTAAACATGGTGATTTTCCATAGTTTTTTGTATGTTTACCAGAGGGTATTCGCTGGATTTCAGGTTTCAGGTCGCGGGGATTCAGCTAAAATTGCACCAAGACTGGAGATGAAATGGAATCATCAAGAACTACACTGCCGCTACACAAAATGGGACTGGTTGGTGGTTTCCGTAGTTTCAACCCTCTGAAAAATCATGGAGTCAGTTGGGATGATGATTATTCCCAATATATGGGAAAAGGGTGGTTTTAACAATCTTGAATAATATGAAAGTTCATGGGAAGGATGACATTCCAGATATGAAATGGACAAATAAAAGCCATGTTCCAAACCACCAACCAGAGTATGTCTAGTCTATACCAATCTGATACAGCCGCAAGATGTTGATGGGGAGCCAGCTTGGAAACACAAAAAAACAGATTCAATCAACGTTTCTGGTGTTCGCACATCCATGGAGTTGACTTTCCTCAGGGATTCATAGTCTTTCATAGTTATGTATGCTTTCTTGTTGCTTCCGCAATCCCAGTTGTTGTTCTTTACATTCCCAAAGAACACCTGTTCTGTAGCTGTCTTCTTCCTCTGTTCATGGCTGACCTATTCGAAACCTGCATTTACGTGGCCCAAAAGAAATAACCCAGAATCATGATTATGCCGCTAACAACCATGGCAAGCAACCACCCCAAAATAGTGGGGACCATCAAGCCAGATATGCTTGAGACAAATCATCGAAATCACCCACCAGATTTACCAACCATAATCTACCACAACCAACCACAATAGCCAACCAAACTTGTAACAGCCCCCTCACACAATAACACATATGTCTTAAAGTAGACATCTCACTATCACTATTGTTGATAGCAATGAGTAGCAGCAACCGCAAATGCAAATGCAAATGCAACAACAGCACCAGCAACAGCAACAACAACAGCAACAATAAGAGCAAAAACAAGAACAACAGCAACAGTAAGAACAAAAACAAAAACAAGAACAACACCATGACCATACAGCAACAAATCGTAACAACAATCCCTTCACCGTTGCCACGTTGCTCTCCTCATCAACTGCCCGTTGCTCCACCAGCACACGTTCCTCGTGGACGTGGTCGTGGCCATGGCGGCCGTGGTGGCTGTGGCCATCCTCAGTGCAGAAAACCATGACTGAAGCCAGCTGGAAATGGCTGGAAACTGGGAATATCTGGGAATTGCTTGATGATTTTGCTTCTTTTTCGGCACTGGATATGTCTGGACGGTGTTTGAATGCCCCAGTTTGAAACTAGACCTTAAACATATCAACATATGCAGATATCCTAGTGTGGATGGTGAAGAAATCCTGCATCACCAAACTGGTTGAAACCCCTAAAAATCATGGGGTGTTTCCCACCCAGTTTTCCCCTGGGATCACCTGACAAGGAGCAGTCTTGGCCCGTTTGCAGTCCTTGGACGCAACACTCCAAGCAGTCATGTTGTCATGCAGTTACAGTCGCTCAGATTGACTAGAATAGTACTAGAATCTAGAATAGTACTAGAATCAGGTACTAGAACAGCAGTAGAATAGTAGAATCATGTAGAATCTAGAATTGTAGTAGACTACTAGATACTGAACTCTGCAAAAACCACGCTGCGACGTGACCCGAATTCCACCACGCTCCAAGTTTCCGGATGGCCATCTGCAAGCGGTGCAACTCGTCGCTTCTGCTGCTCCAACCTGGTCTGGTTTTCGTTTCTTTCGGTACATATTCTTAAGCAAAACATAGCAAAACACTGTTCATACTTCTTGTTACATCTTCTTAATTTTAGGCGCCCTGTAATACTGTAAACCAACATAGATATGGAAATCACATGAATGTGGATCATTATCCGAATGGGAAATGCCATGAGTTTTCCACATCTTCAAACACACCAGTTTTCCCAATATCCTAATTCTACGGTCAAAAGAAACATGGTGATTTCATCCCCTACATCCACCATGGGAAATGCCAGGGAAAAAAATCATAGGGATAGGGATTCATGTGCTATTCACAGCTGTAACTATGGATATTATGAGAATACATCAGAAATTATATAGGATTTATAGGTTAAATGCCCATGGATCAGCCATAAATTCATTTTTTCCCATTACCCTTTGGTAAACTAATGACTATGGAAAATCACCATGCTGAATGCGTAAATCAACTATTTCTATGGCAATTTTCAATAGCCTTTTGTATGTTTACCAGAGGGTACATCCCATTAATCCAAAAAACATCACACATTTCTCCATCTGGATACACCACGGGGGATCTGTCTGAGACACTCTTCCGGATCAGCAGCTTCCAGCCAGCTCTGATAGATCTCCACCGTCACCTGGCATGGAGGTAATCAAAGATGGCCTGTCCTTTTCGAAAAATAGAGGGCCTGGTTTGATATACTATAATCATCTATAATCATCTATAATCATCTATAATCATCATTTATCTAGCTATTGATTGGTTCTCACGGGAATAAAGCCGCCATCAACCAGTGGGACATGGGACATCTATCGCCATCTGCAAAGCAAATCTCCTACAGAACACCTGGTGCCCTGACCACCTGGTGCTGATCTTGTGCATCAAAGTCCTGAATGCACCTGGCATCGAAGCGCACAAGGTACAACCTCGATCAACGAGAGATAACAAAAACCGGCCGCGCCGGAAGACGGGCATATCAAGCTGGGTTACTGCTTGGTGCTTTTAACTCATCCCTCCAAAACATGACTTTTCTGAACCAATCATCCCAAGTATGGATGAACAACGCAGATTTGACACCCCAAATCAGGGGGTTTCCGGGACATGTAGGGAATCTTCATCACTAGGATACTTGGCCAGGTGTCACCAGGATCTGCTGGGGATCTGCTTGGATCATCACATCCTAAAACCGTCAGTAAATGACGATCCCATCTGTATGGATGATTTGGAGCAGATTTCATCTATGGAATCCATGACCACGATCCATTCATAAATCATCGATATCGATGGATGTAGATGGTTCATCCATGTTCATCCATAAATCATCCCACATCAAATCCATCGACCAAAAACATGGCGAAACCAGTGTCAAAACACCTCCCCAGTGGCAAGGTTTTCATCATGTCATAACTCCAGTTGTCTTCGTCAACACATGGCATGGGACCCCTAAGTCATAGCTGCCTGGAAGACCTTACGGACATCTTTTTTGTCGGTCCATTATGGGAAAAATACCCAGTCATAGTTTTGATCCATTTTTTGATGAGTTTTTCAGGTGGTTGGTTGATTCCCCCAGTCATATTGTAATTTCACAGGCCGAGTTGCGGGCTCTTGCCCCACGCCTTTCCACCAAAGGCCAACTGCTCGGGGTTCGCGAAGACACCCAGAGATCGCTCCACAACACCACCTCAAAAGAAAGGCACAAAGGCAGATAAATCAGGGCAAATTACAATAATTCACTAACCTGAACAGTTCGGCCATTTTGGGATTCCCCTAAAATAAACCATGCTTACAGTGAGGGAGAACAGTAAGGTCGTTATTATTTACCCAGACATGGTTCCAATGGATGAAAGTGACGGAATCCGTGGCAATTCTCATGGCGGAAACTCGGATGAATCATCACATTGGGGGGGCTACTGTAGCGTATTTTCAGTCAAACTCACTTGAGTTCAAATTCTTGTTTCTCGTGCCTGAGACTATCGATGATTCCAAATGACGGTTTCAAGCAAATGCAGGACCGTATCTGCCGATTTATGATAACATAAGCCATGAAACTAACTTCCCTTCATCTTCACCAGTTGGTTTACCCACTAAAATCGAAAAATCCAATTGTTTCCCGGCCAAATCGGAATTATTGTCTCAACTCCGCAATTTTTTCATGGTTAAATCAGTGAATCCATATCTTTATTCCAAATCCCAAGTCCTTCCTGCTGAAATTCCCAGATTTTGTTTGAAATTCAGAATTTTCATGGATCAACCCCACTTTTTTCGTGAAATCATGTCAAATCTCAAAATATCCAAGCAAAATGCGACTTTTCCCCCACAACATTAGCTTCGGGGTCGCCCAAAGGTTGGTCTCCCGAGGGGGATAACTGTTCACTGTCACTTTTCCTACCACGCTCTTGGGAAAGGACGAATATTTCTTGGTTCAATCCACATTGAAAAAACATGACACGCACATTTACATCAAAAGCCCAGTTGGACTCCCAATTTTTCTTGGCTTTTCCTGGTTTTCCCCTTTTTTCGTTCCCCGTGTTTTGCCTGACCCATGCCATCGTCCTTCCAGGGCACAAACGCCGTGCACGAATCCTGGCGTCCGCAGATGCGGGCGTCGCCAGCGGCTGGCGAAGGAGCTGGGCTTCACACGCACCACGCTGTCGACCTGGAACCTCTGGAGAAACATGATCCACTTGAGCCGCAAAATACGATGGTTGGTGGTTTCAACCTACCCCTCTGAAAAATATGATGGATGATGTTAGGATCATTCTTCCCAATATATGGAAAACATGTTTGAAACCACCAGCCAGGATGGTCGGTGATGAAATGGGGACTTATGCTATCAAAACAATTTAAGGGAATTATGATGAATTATGATAAACCATAGGAAAGCTATTAATCAACAAATATGGATAGCCTGGATAGTAATCTGGGACACCCAATAATCAACGTACCATTTGGGGATGTTTTATGGTTTAGGGCTTACCAGATTTCAATTAATCAATTTAGGATGTGGATATGGAGCAAGGTATTAATGTGGGACTAGTTGATTGATGATTAGTCGGGGGATTATACTAACCAAGAAAAATTGGGCAATATGGAAGTTTCCTAAGTCATGGTACCCCCAAATAATCTCAGTCATTGAACCATGACTTAGTATTGAAACCCATGATGGTTTTTGGAAAGCTTCAATATTATAATATTGGTAGTGAACGATGATATAAATCTCGTCCAGGTTTCCAACTTTCTATTTTGCGGTTGCTGTGGGATATTCTGTGGATATCGCGACGGAAAATGGCTACTATTTCCATTTATCCATCATCCAGCTAAATGGTGGATTCAATCATTTAGTTCGATGATTTTCCAAAAAAACATACCTCCATGAGGAGTTTCCATGAATAAAATGAATTTTGCCACGAACATGTCGTTTTTATCATGTTTTACCCAGGACATGTTGGAATTTGAGGCAAGACATGTGAATTTCACCAGGAACATGTGGGGGACTTGAAGCACAGCTTGAGATTTCGGGCATGTGGATTTTGAAGAACTATGATTTTTCAGCACAAAACATTGCGATTGAACTACCAACACTTTGCTGAGATTTTGTGAGATTTGACCACTGAGGTTTTTGTGACCTTTTGAAGGGTCAACAGGATCCTAAACCAAAAATATATGTTGGGATATTCCCTGAAATTGAGGTGAAAAATAGGCCCACCAACTGGTAGCTCCAATTTTCATCGGATCCTGGGCCAAAAACGCCGACTTGCCGGGGAAATGAACATAAACCAAAACTCGATTACCAAAAACACATCAGGGATAAAACCGAAATAATATAACCCTGGATATATATATAATATATTGTATATATATGATAGAAATATATAAACATAATATATATATATATATTATATACATAATATAATGTATATATATAATATACATAATACATATATATATAATATACATAATATTAAAATATATATAATATAAAATAATATATAAAATATATAAAATTTAATGAATATATATATATTATATAAAATATATAAAATATAATGTATATATATTATAATATATATATAATATACAATATATAATATAATATATAATATATAATATATTATATATAATAAATTATATATAATATATTATATATAATATATTATATATAATATATTATATATAATATATTATATATAATATATTATTATATATAATATATATATAATATATATATAATATATATAATATAATATAATATAATATATAATACAATATATATAATATATATTATATAATATAAATATATATACAGATCATTTCATGAAAAGTTATGCTTATGGGATGAGTTTTGGTGATATATTTCATGGCTGGTTATATATCATTTCAT
This sequence comes from Cladocopium goreaui, assembly GCA_947184155.2. NCBI lineage: Eukaryota > Dinophyceae > Suessiales > Symbiodiniaceae > Cladocopium > Cladocopium goreaui. The sequence goes on along the minus strand of CAMXCT020001402.1, from coordinate 351,308 downwards.
GAAACATGAAATCCACCAGTCATGACACCTCCACAGAAATCCAAATGATTTCACCGCTCCGCTCTGCACCTTGGGCTCTCATCGTCGCCATCATCGCCCAGCTCCTTGGCGAGTTCCTCGTTACTCAGCAGCTGATGTTCCAACAAGGCGCTGCAAATGGAACTGGCCCACCTGAGATCTGCGGTGTCAAGCTGGATATCTGGAGATGCTGCCAGAGTTATGGATTGTGGGCTTTATCATGGATATAACCATGGATATAACCATGTGTAACCACCATGAAACATGCGATTTCCCGATTCTACCAACAACCAACCACGCCCCTTAAAGTTCTGACCGTGTATCAAAACATGGCATCTCTGGGATGCCGAGACAAAAGTTGGGACAATGATCTTCCTAAACTTCTGATGATTGTAAAAAACACACACATATAGATAGATAGATAGATAGATAGATAGATAGATGGATAGATAGATAGATAGAAAGATAGATAGAAAGAAAGAAAGATAGAAAGAAAGAAAGAAAGATAGATAGAATAGATACATAGATAAATAAGATAGACAGATAAGATAGATAGATAAGATAAATAGATAAGATGGATAAAATAGATAAGATAGATAAGATAGATAAGATAGATAAGATAGATAAGATAGAAAGAAAGAAAGATAGACAGATAGAAAGATAGATAGATAGGTAGATAGACAGATAGAAAGAAAGATAGATAGATAGATAGCTAGATAGCTAGACAGATAGACAGATAGACAGATAGACAGCTAGATAGCTAGATAGCTAGATAGCTAGATAGAAAGATAGATAGGATAAGATAAGATAAGATAAGGTAAGATAAGATAAGATAAGATACGATAAGATAAGATAGGATAAGGTAAGATAAGATAAGGTAAGATAAGAAAAGATGAGAAACGGTAATATAAGATAAAATAAGACAAGATAAGATAAGATAGGATAGATAAGATAAGATAAGATACGATAAGAAAAGATAAAGTAAGATAAGATAGGATAGGATAGGAAGATAGATAAATAGATAGATAGATAGATAGATAGATAGATAGACAGATAGACTAGATACACATACATAGTTATATAGGTTATATGGTATATTTTTGATATATACACACACACATTTTTCTTTTTATTACAGTACCTGAAATACCACAGAATGGGCGAATGAGTCGTTGTAATTTTCGTGGGTGAAAAGTCCAGCTTGGGATGCTCATCAATCCCCCCAACATATTTAAAGTGGTAAACCCAATGCCATAAACCTCTATTAGGAATGGCTTAAAATTGGGTTTTCCTCATTGTACGTAAATATCTAGATAGTAAATATGAATATATGTACATATAGAGTCATACATACATTACATGCCATTCCATTCCATTCCGTTCCATTCCATTTACATTACAATACATTACATACATAGCAACTCGGCAAGAAACAAGTCATGCGCAAACTTCCTGGAACCTTCTCGAATAAGCACGGCAATCTGAGGCACTTCTCGTAGTACGAGGCTTCAGCATATGTCTTTGGATCAAGGTATTCAATGCCACGCCTCACCTGTCATGAGAAAAGCGAGCCAACCAAATCCCATGGTTCATCGTTTTCCTCATTGGAATTGCCGAGCAAGGGGTATATTCTCTATTTCCAGACACACCCATAGAAGCCCTTTAAAATCATCAACAAATGGGTTTGAGCATCCCCATCCACAACCTTTGATGCACAACAACCCAAAATACCATAAAATACCGGTGAATCTTAGACTCGCTGGTTCTCTGACGATGCCCATTTTTTGAGCTGCTTCATCTATTGTTCATCTATTGAATCACAAAAATATCCATTGTGTCCATTTAATCTTGATAATATCAGTATTAGCGCAGTATCACTTTATCCCACCCCCCCATCAATATCCATTCAAAAAGGCGCCTTAAATTCGTCAACCAAACCAGGCCCAGAATGACCCTTTGGTAGCAAAAATGACCATGGAGAGTTCGGTGATTTACCGATTTTCTACATGGTGATTTCAATAGCAAACTGGTAATCAGATAATCTCAAACAGTTGGTTATATACCCCAGAAAATATTCTTAAATATATCATAATATATCATACACCATATATATCCGATAATACAAAATTCGGGGGGACCATGCTTGGCTTTACCCGGCCTGGTAAACTAACAGTTTGCTATAGAACATCACCATGAATAGCTAAATCATCAAACTAAATGGATCATTTTCCATCGCTATGTTGGTTTACTGGAGGGTATTGTACAGAAAAAATCCCGATCCCATTAAACCACCATAAAATCCCATAACAATCCATTAAAAAACCAAAACATATACTGGTTGGTGGTTGAGCCAACCCCTCTGAAAAATGATGAAGTTCGTCAGTTGGGATGATGATTATTCCCAACTGAATGGAAAGTCATTCATGTTCCAAACGGAATAATAATCAATGGATATCAATGGATTTAAGAGGGATAATAATACCCCTCCTAACAAAAATATACTGGTTGGTAGTATACCTATCCCATTAAGGATTCCATTAAATCCCATTAAATCCCAAAAATTATATATGCCATCCTTTTTTTTCTGATCATCGCCACCTCGTCCACTTTCAGATGACCCTTGGACACCAATAACATCGCCGTAGCATGGACTTGGCCTTGGTTTCCACACGGTACCGTGTACCGTGCTGTGAAAATTGGGATGTTTTTTTTTGGCTGCGAAACTTGGAAAAGTCTAGGGAAAATTGGAAAAATCTATTAAACACTATGGTGTTTATACATGTTTAAATGGGTTTCCTTGGAAAATCTAGCGTGTTTTTGAACCGCTTTTTGGTTGATCACGAGTTATTTTAGCACGAAATTCCTGCAACTTTTTGATCCAATCGGATGGAAAAAACAGTTATTGTTGGTTTATAACTGGGGAAACATAACTATGTTTAACTATGTTGGTTTATAACTATGTTTAACTAAAAACTGACATTAGAGCTTAACTCTGTTTAACGATCAACAACGGGGAACAAAGCACCAACCACATAACATGGACACATATAGGGGTTTCCTAAGTCATAGGGGGTACCCTCAATCATCATCCATTTATAGATGGATGTTCCATGAAATAAACTATCCAGCTTGTGGGTACCCCCATGACTATGGAAAACCCCATATGAAATCTTTGGGGGTTTAACTATCAAACATGGGGGTTACCATCCATAGCCATATGCTCATCATTGGGGATCATCCCAAAGCACTCAGAACGTCCAAAATCACCCAGTTTTGTAGCTAAATATACGTACCGCACCATGGGTGGAGCATATGGGAATTGTAAGTCACAGTGAGGTCTCCGATCTGAAATCGCGTAGGTCAATTCGCCAAGATGAGGCCCCTACGAAATCGCGACAACTTGGCGCACATAAATTGCTTTACGTTTGGGTTTATGGGGGATAGGGGTATAACTATGATATAACTATTCATGGGGTTTTGTTAGCCCACTTACTAAGGGATCTGAGGAAGAACTGTGCATTTTAACATTCCCATATTCGTAATGATTTTGCTGGTGAATCTCCCCCCATTTTCTGGGAGAAATAGCACTTGCTGCTGTTTTCATCTGTTTTCTTTTCTGGTTCGATGGCCAGGGCCCCTGCGCTAAGCAACTGCGGTTGCCAGATCACCCAGTTGGATCAGTTGGATCAAAAATATCAAAATCCTGTGGATGGGCCGATGGGCCAGCGAAATCCTGCACCGAAAGGATGGTTGAAACATGTTGAAACCCTGTAAATAATGGGATGTTTACCACCGTTTTCAGCTGGTGCAAGATTTCGCTGGCCCATCCACCGTATCTTTGGTCCCCAGTTACTCAGTTGGCCACGGACAAGGCACGTTCCCAGAAGGCGTGCTGTCGATCGCCCTTCTCTGGCAGAGTGCCAGAGGCCGAAATGGCCGGCAAACTGCCCATGTCATGAGGTCCAATGGCGGTCACCATGGCAACGTTTCTTTGGCGACTTAGGCGACTTTGCTTGTGAATTTTCTGATTTGGGAGTTGCCAGTCAGTTGCCAGTTTGTTTGGTGTTTTTCGAGATGTTGGCGAAGAAAAACACGGATGTTGCATGTTTGGCGACCGTGCGACCTGATGTGGTGCGAAAAAAGCCGCGAAGCTCCCAACAGCGATGGGAATCAACAATCAACATCTTGATATCAAATTACTGCCAATATCTATCTATAAGGTCTATAAGTATAACAGTTATAACATATCCCCACATGATCCAATAGATATTCTCAGTAAATTGATCTCATGTTTGTTTTCATGTTCCCAACGATAGACTGACCACTTACCAGCTAATTATGGCTCCATGAACGACCCGCTGGATCCATCAGTTGATCCCGGGAAGGATGGGATAGTCGTCTACTCTGAAAATGCTTTGATGTTTGATGCTAACACAACTTTTTTCACCAGAAATTGGAAGAGAAAAAACCGCAAAAAATCGATTGAATCCACCCAGCTTTTCCTGATGTTCCAACTTTGCTGTCTTGGTCTTTTCCTGTTGTCTCATCCTCCCATCGACCATCTCGGATTCCTCTCCTTGACGAAGCGTTTCCGACTTTTTGTTTTCCGCGACATCCCCGAGAAACCTGTTGTACAAAAAACCAGGGTTTCGTTTGGGGGCCAACATTGGAGAGAAGGGATCAATAGACAGGTTTTACTTTTGACAGAATCAAAAGACAACACGAGGGGGCAACCTCATCAAAATATGCTGTAGTGGCTGATGTCCACGAGCGAAGATTTGAAGAATTCGCTACCTGATGGGCACTTTAGTGGGAAAACATGTGGATTCAGGGTCTGAACAATCGCTCCAGTGCGTTTGCAGAGCAAATGAGAGGTCATGCTTTGCCAGGTTGTGCGAACAGCGCATGCACCATTCAAACACCCGGTCAAATTCGGATGGTCAGCATCATCTCAATCAATAAGCAAAAGTGTTACAACCATTTGGAGGCCTCAAAACCGGGTTGCAACCACCAAAAAAGCAGGTCCATATCGACAAATTCAAAAAGACTCTGGCCACATTCCGAGAATTCATTAGAAACCTTCAAAAGACCCTGGTTTTCATCGGATTTAGACCATGTGTATGGATCCATCATTAACAAAAAACGGGATATACCACGATATTGGACCCATATAGAACCTGGTTGGTGGTATACCTGCCCCTCTGAAGAATATGAGTTCGTCAGTCGGGATGATTATATATTCCCATATATTATGGAAGGTCATAAAACTCATGTTCCAAACCACCAACCAGTATATTATTATATTGCTATTGTATATACCCTCTGGTAATTTAATATGGCTAGTTGGTTTACCTATTAAAGATGGTGATTTTCCACAGCTATGTCAGTTTACCAGAGGGTATATGGAATAAAACTAAAATCATTGTCAATGGAATTATTGTTCCAACCCACCAGCCAGGAACCAATCATTTGACGCTGATTTTCATGGGATTTTCAGGACTTGACCCCAACTTGGGACGTTGCGAAAGAAAGTCACGCCTTCGGAGCGGCCGTTGCCCCCAAAACCTTGGCACCCGGCAGGGGGGCGGAGGATGAGAGGCTTATACATAAAATATAATTTTTTTTTGTTTATAGTTATAGTCTAGTAGTATATATATATTAACTTTTAACTCTTAACTGTACTATTATATCATTGTTATTGAGTAATTATTCATTTTTAGCTATCGAATGTTTAATAGGCCAGTTTGAACAGTAGGACTTACTAATCATGCTCATTTGGACTCTCATAGAGTTTATCCGGGAAAAAAACATAATCCCTTCCCAGGGACTAATTTATAGCCATGGAATAGTTTCAAGATAGTTGGCAAAAACCCAAAGTTTAACCCCCCACAGAGAATCGTTTTTTTTTTTCCGCTCCTGGAACCTACTTGGAAGTGCAGTTCGAGTAGATATGATCTATACAACCATAGTCATAGGGGACCCATATCCCAACTTATGGGGGTATACTGGGTCAATGGGGAACACCTCCGCTGATGAGAAAATACAGGAAAAACACCATTTGGAGTTTGGAGGAATTTAGGAATACCCTATCTTGAAACCAACCTATTTTTGGATGCCCAAACCATCCATGGTCATCTATTCAAACATACCAACCGTGATGCACATCGAACTACCTCGCGAGAATTGGATCAAGACTAAACATGGAACATGTCTCTAGCTTGGGGAGCCTGAAGATGTCTTAAGTTTTGGCGCAAACCCAGCTAACACAACCAATGATAAGATAACCATTGAACATCAGTGATGCGCCCAAAGAATCGGGAAACTCATGGTGATGCCAAGCTGGTATCGTTTATCACTATAACTTATCTGGTTGGTGGTTTCAACCCTCTGAAAAATATGAGTTCGTCAATGGGCAGGATGACATCCCATATATTATGGAAAATAAAAGCCATGTTTGAAACCACCAACTAGTTATAAATACAAAAGCAACTTCGCCGCACAAAACTTGGGATGCTTTCCTGCTTTTAAGAGGAGACTGAGCCTCCGTGGATTTCGGAAGAGTTCTTTTGTCAACGACAGTCGGAAAGGGAACAGCTGGGGATCCCAAAAGCCACTACAAGACTTTTACTCCATGGCACACAAACTTGGGACACCTAAAAGTACCTCAAATCCGTTCAGAATCCTCAATTTTGAGATCAATCCAGCTCTGCACCGGCAAAATCCTGAAAATTCGCTCTCCAAAAACGGCGGTGAAATTCATGGCCCAAGGGCCGACAAAATCTGGACGGTCTTAGGATGATCCTGAAAAATGCCCAAGCCATGGAGGTTTCACAGGGAAAATCATCAAAATCAATGATTTTCCAGCCGAGCTGTTGAGGTCGTTATAATTTATAATTTATTCAGATCAGTAGCACTGATGCTTGGACTTAGAATTCATAAGTTTTTGCGGGACAAATGGGAGTACCCTCTGGTAATAAAAAACACAGCGACAATAAGCCGTTTGTAGTTGATTTTGTTGTAGAAAAATGGGGATTTTCCACAATCGTCCAGTTATGGTAGTTTACCAAAGGGTAGGATCATCCCAGCATCGAAAACCTCAGGTGCCTTTGTGCAAGGCCTCTAAGCGAGCCATTGAAGCGCTATCCTGCAACGGGCTGGGATGATCTATGATGATCTCCATAGTCATGTGGCTACCCCAAGCTTGCTGGATGGTGACTATTTCATGGAACATCCATCTTTTTCCAGCCATATGAGTCATATGAGGTTCCACTCGGGATCAATCCAGCCAGAGTGTCAGAATGCTGCTTCCAACATCCATGGAACATCCATCAATGGATGATGACTGGGGGTAGCCCTATGACAAAACGGACACCTCCATATGATTTCCAAACATACCCCAGACCCTGCTTAGCCTGGGACTCTGGTTTGGTTTTGTGATCATTGGCCAACATAGCAACATTTTTTTCCAGGAACTAGATATACCAAAAGGGAAAACATCAAACATCGCCAGCCCACAAAGTAATTTACCACATCAGATGTAAAGATTTTTGCGCAAATCAGAAATCAGAAATACTGATCAAAATGGGGTACATTCATCACTTTGATATGGGAGCTGCAAAAAAACATGCTCAACCTTGGATGCAGATTCTATTCCTCCGTGCCAATTGCTACTCCAGCAGAAGGTCAAATTCATCCACTAGCTACAAGTCATCTGGGTTTCCCCAACAAACACTTGGCAGCCGTTCAGTTGGGAGTCTCCACTAATTTCGCTACGGGCTGCCAGGTTGGATTACCAAAGGGTAGCCGTTACCCACTGCCCTCCATATGTGTCTCTTCCAGACACTTTAGCATTAAACAGACACCAGAGATATTCCTATGTTAAGGTACGCAAACCCAGGCATTTTCCCATTTTCACATATCCTGATTATCCTGTTTTCATGTTGTTTTCATGGGTCTTTCCATGGGTTTTTCTAGATCTTTGCCCACCAAAATCTCGGTAAAACTCCACCCTCCTTGGCCACGGTGGCACCGGCATCGGCTTCGCGACCGGACAGCTCCGGGCTGAATGCGGGCAAACAGAGCACCGTGTATTGCGTGGCCGTGGGCCAGATCCATTTCACCTCAGATTCTCGTCCATGGCATATAAATATATATATATATATAATACAGATATTGTGGGAAATATAGATGGTGTATATCATATGATATATATATACGGATATATAAAGGTGGTATATAAACGTTAAAAGACGGTATATAGCTATTTTATCTATGGGATAATGGAAATAATGAACATTAAGCAGCGTTCCATCATACCAGTTTTATGTTTAGAGGATCATAGCCATTCAGTGGTATACAAGCGGTATATACAATTGTTATATACATATGCATATATATATATATGTATTATAGAATAGAGTGAAAATGTTCATATAATTATGTATATATATATGTATAGAGCTGGCTTTTTGAGATCATCATGGGGTAACATGGATAGTTTGATGAAACTATCCCCCAAAAACAACTGGTATATAATACTGTATATATATATGCATTATAACTGGTGTATACATCATACATTTCTCGAGGAAACCAAGCATGATTACTGGCAAGTTGTCACTTTTCAGTTGGATGAACAAACGCAACCCGATGCTCTGATGCTCAGCCGAAAGCCTGGGATGGGAAACACCACAGAACTTGGATCCTGGTTCCATTCGCAATGAGATGACTAGTACTTTGGTTACTATTGCACTTGTGGAATACAAGTAAACTCACTAAGTAGATGAGCAACCTTTTTCTTGGCGGATTTCTAAGTGTGGCTTTTTGGAGATAGAACATATAGAGACATATAGGTGATACGAATGGTCCATCCCGACACTGTAAAGACAAAATGATGTGAATGGCGAATCATCTGTTCATCATTTTCCTAGCTTTCTATTTTTTGGATCCCTGTTGGGATCCCCTCCTTGTTGAACAAAACATTTCACCAGCCTCGGTTACACAACTGGAGCCAACTGGAGCTCCCAACACGTAGAGACTTCGGCAGGAAGACCCCTTCACCAGGGCTGATGGTCAGTCGGCGATCGTCGCCAAAAAGGAACTCGATGGATCCTTCATCACAAACCACCTGGGCTTGGATCATTCGTGGTTACCATATAGGTATACCATAGATGTAGCATAGTTATATCATCCAGTTGAATTGATGGAATTTAATGGGATGTGGTTAATCATGGTTAATAACTATATTAACTATATAACGATACTTAGTTCACCCAGTTGAATTAATAGGATAAACTCAGGATAAAAGGGGGGGAAATTCACGCGATTTTTTTTGGCTAATCCTCCAAGGACCCGGCATTCGTTGGCACAAGGGGAAAATGTGGGCAGTTCCATCTTTTCTCCGGGACTCATTCTTGCAGTTCCATGTTCAATTTTAGGTCTATAATCTGAAGAAACATATAAATTTTGAATTCTTCGCGCGTGGCAATTTGGGATTTCCCTAGACCTGCTGGTGAAATCGGCCGGTGAGGAAAGTACATAACTTACCTGCTATGATTATGGATGTGGTTGACAATGGATTCCCTTCGGTTGATGGTTGGTTGGGGTTCCAAGTGTGAGTCATGACAATCCCTGTCCAGCAAAGTTAGGATCCAAACATGGGGTTAATGGCTTGTGATCATCCAGCCCACAAATGGGAATCCAAACATAATGGGTACATCAAAATCCCAATGAATATGGCCTGATTATTCCCACCCCCCAAGGACTGGGTTAATCTAATCCATCTTTTGACGCTGCCATATATACGAAAATAGGAGGTTTTGATCACTCGCCTGGACATGTGGCTCCAAAGGCCCAAAGATTTGATGTCACTGCAGACTTTACTTTTTCCCACCAAAAAAACAACCAAAATGACACAGTCACATGCGGTGGGTCAAAAAATGAGGCTTGGACCCAATAGAATTAGGTCCTGAAACTTCCAATAAACCATGTATTCTGCCGGAACGATGTGAGCCAAACGTGTCTGTGTTTTTGGTGCATTTGATTCCCGAGTTTGTCCAGAAACAGGGTATGCCCCCGCAAGACATGCAAGTTTGATGGGGAATTCAAAAAAATCAATATAGATCAATATAGACTTTTGCCAACATTTTTGGACAAACCCAGCTATCTCGTTGAACGAACCTGTGAGGCGAATTCGACATCTAAGGCGCACACAAACTCATCAAACAGGGGCGCTTGAAAAGCTTCCTCGCAGGCTCCTCGACTTGCTTGATCCAGCTGAGAATATGCGACGCCACCCCCATTCTTTGGGTATGGTTGTTCTGTCACCTTTTTGATGGCCATCAAAATCAATGCAAACATGGTCATCAAAAAATACATATTGATTGAGCATGAATATGTTATCTATCCGATATGTATCCCATGGATATCCATGATGATTACTTAATATGCCGATTGTCACTACTCTAGTCCAAACCAAGGATCAAACATGATCAAACATGACTTGCAGGTCATGATTTTCCCTGTTTTTCCTTTGCCCCTTTGGGGCGTGAATCTCTGTGTCCTTTGACCACGGCACGTGCCAATGACATGGCGGCATCATTGGAGGCCACTTTGCCAAAGTGCTCGCTGATGGTAATGCCTCGATCGGCGAAAAAAGGTGGGTATAAAATATCCAAAATGGGATGGTTCAACCATCAAAAATGGTGATATTAGGTTTTTGGTTTTTGCTTTTATAACGGGTTGGTCTCAATAAAATTCCAGAACTGGTTGGTTTGAACACCGCCGTCCAGCATGTCAGGGTTTCCAAATTGAAATCGGCTAAGCAATCGTGCGGCACTTGTGCATTTACCCAAACATGGGACCTCAGAAACGCGCAAAAAATAAACAACTGATTATTTTTGTTTTTTTTGGCATTCCGAGTCACCCAAATCCAATCTTAATGGGATGCACCCACACTTGCAAGATTTCATGTGTTCCTTATTACTATATGCGTTCCATATGGTGAATGATCATCCCATCATTGTGAGGAATTCCGAACATAGTAGGCATATTAAGAACATGGACTGATGACCATGTGCAAATGTCTGAGAAAATAACCCGCGTAATTTGACTATGTCGAATATGAAACAATTTAATTTGACTGGGATGCAAGTAATCAAATTTATCAATTTTTAAATACCGCCGTCGTAAGTTAGCAGAATCGTATTTTCATGTATCACTCGAAAAAATGTGTATATACACAATCAATATCCACTAAAAACCTTGACGCGCACACACGCACACACACACATATATATATATGAACACAGGGATATTACATTAGATTAAAAACTGAGTTTATACGAACATATCTTAGATTTTGTTGTTTTGAAATAAATCATACCATATGATATTATACACTGTTATATTAAATGAGCTTTATCAAACTAATTATATTAACTCAAACGGTGTTTTTTATATGATATTGAATTATATTTTACAAAAAATATTTTGACTCATATTACATGAAGTTGGAAAAATCTAAAAATACATGATATATATATATATATGTTATCAAACTTTATATTTAATGTGAAATTGTTTGATATCAAATTTAATGTTAATGTAGTGTGTAATATTTATCTGCATGAAATTCAAAATTAAGTTTTATAGTTATAGCTGATATGGAATGGTAAACTATATAAAATTATTGGATATAAAAAATGTTATATCATACAAAGTTACACTTGGTATTACACGTTCAAAAAAGAAATGCAACAAACACACAATATAATATTAAATTACTGTATGTCATTGTATATCATCTTGTTTGAAAATAAATACAAATTGATCTGTATTTCATATTGTATTAATGAACAAATACACATAAAATATAGAAATGCATGAAACTGTTTAACATTATCTTAAATATACAAGTTTAAAAATTGATTTGATATGACATTTTCAGTTGCATATCACTCAAAATTTCTGTTACACAGGTTCTTCGATATTGTGCTATATTTGAAAAACACCAAATTATATTAAACCAAGTGTGAAAAATATTCTATATTAGAACTTGTATTATACACACAATAATGTTCTGTATTCGGTTGTCAATAAAATGAAATATTGAATTAAATCTTCCATACTAAATAAGATAACAATATACTACATGGTGGAAAAATAATACATCATAATGCATTAAGATAAATATCTTAAACTAAATCATTTTATATTCTGTTACATTACATGATATGAAATGATATCACAGTATACTAAATTTCATTAACTCGGTTTATACTAATAATTTCTATACCATGTAACATAGTATCAAATTTTATGATGTGACACGCCATGACATGATATCAGATTATATATGATATGATATGGTACTAAATTAAATTCAATTATATTGAATTCGATTAGGGTGTCCAAGATTGAATTGGATCCCCCAGACCATTGGTTTCCCTATCAGTAACATTTTTTTGGATGATTTTTGTCCCATATTTGTCTATATATGTCTATATGTTCCTATGGCAACTTTCGTCGTATCTTTCCTTGCCTGGTGCATCCACTACATCCACCTTCTTTACCACAGTTGCCTGGCATCAACGGCGATATGTCTGTGATGGCTTCTCAAGGCTTTGAGGAAATTCAATCACCCAAAGGGGGGGAGTGATAGAAACAACCAACCAACATATGGGGATACAGTGGAATTTCGAATATGGGGTAATATACTGGCAATATTGAATGAGACACATATCACCACTGAAATGTTGGGATATGAAACAGCGTTGGATTTTCTCGGATTAACTTGGACTCAAAGCCAATTCGGTACTTGGGTTTGTTTCACAAGGGAGCTCTAAGACATTTTATGGCCATTGATCAATAGGGAAGCTGCTGTGGGCCATAGGATGAACTGGGCAATCAGGTCCTAGATTGGCAAACAACCGTGCATGGGCACATCCAGTTTCTTCTTCTGGACGAAACCAACATTCTTGATGGTTCAATTTGAAAACGCAGACTACTGGTTTACAAGATGAGTTTTTAGCAGTTTTCGGATGGAAATCGCATGTGGGATTTTTATTTTCGCTTTCATATTGGAAAGTTTAACGTGGACGTTGGCTTTGGCTTTGTAGAATGAACGCGAAAGAAAAAACACATGGTTGTTCGAAGCATGGGGGTGATCGATGGGATAAAACAGAGTTCAGATAGAAGATTGCTTCGGGATGTCTTGAACTAATCCCTTCAACCGACCCATGCCAAAACTGAGGTGTTAAACCTCCAAGCGCCCCCGCAATGGGACAAGTCAAACCTGATAAGGGAACGTTATTGTGTTGTTTCCCTGGATCTTCGGTTCGGCTTCTGCATCACAAGGGCCCTGGTGATCAAGCGGGTATTTTGCCCTTTCTTGGTGACAGTTGTGGTTAACCCCCCCCATGACATCCAACAGAGCCAGCAGCCATGCGGTCGCTGCAGGTGCGCCTTCTCTTCCGCCTGGGATCTCAAACATGATCTGAGGATGGTTTGCAAAAATATAGCAAACTCACGCCCACACACATGTGTAGGTAGGCGGATTCAAGTTGTATACCTCATCAGCCATTTCGCGTCGTTCTACTTTCATGGTAGCTTGGCGCCAGTCTTGGTTTAACTTCTGCCGCGCTGGCCGCTTGCAGCAGAACCAACGCAGCGTAATTAAATCTGAACGGGGGCCCCGTGCTCCACCTCTGTCAATTGAAATGGGTTCTTTTAGCGCGGTCTCAACTACTTAACAGCTTGGATAGTCACTCAAGTATACTAAGTATACCCTTGGGTTTTGTGAACCTATTGCAAATTTTGACGCCACGTGCCAGAGACATGTCATTTCTGCTGCTTTAGCATGCAAAACTTTCGGCTTGTTGGATTGCCAAAATGCAACGAACATATGCTTTTTTTAGTCATCCTTTGAGTCCAAATGGATTGTGGAACTCCCCAAGTCAGTTCACAGAGAAAAGTACAGTACACGCACCACTTTGACCATGGCAGGCACTTTTTTGATGATCTTGGTGCCGTGAAATTTACAGATTCAATCACAAACACAATTCCGAACCATACTTATCCAAAAAAAACCGTTCACTGCTTGCTGCCTGGAACAATGGTCTAATGAAGTTGAGCTGGACGATTTCACTCCGGGTGGAAATTTAATCCATGTGCCGCATCGACTACTAATCATGAGGATCCTCTGCCATGCAGGATGCCAGCGAAAAGTAAACGTCAGGATCAACTATGCACTCGCTTCGGATGATGCTTGGGAACGGTGGCCGGGGGATATGCATGGAGGTTCGATGACGTTTGTGTGATTTCACCCTGTTGCTCTGCTGTCCACACAGATAAAATCGTTTCTACACGGGATGCGAAAGGCTATGTATCCATTGTTTTTGGGACAGCAGCAATTGTCAGAGATCCAGGGTCAACCCCAAGAATGCCTGGCACCCCCAAATTCAAACTTGTTTAGAACAAAATTTTCCACATGGTGCTGCGATATGTTGCAATAGCACCCAAAATGCACCACGTGGAGGTTTCACGTGGGGGTACCCCCGCATGATAGGTAGAAAGGTAGATGACGGATAGATATAGGTGGATGGATGGATAGATGGTTGGATAGCTCGATATCTTGAAGCCTTTTCCTCTTCAGATTGAAAATTGAACATCGTTTGATTAGATGACTTTAGTATTGGAACCTGTGGCGGCTTAGGGATACGACATTTCAAGAACCCACCCAAATTAAACTGGACACAACCATGCCCCATTGCTTCAAGCAGAAGATGCGTTTTTCTCCAAACATGGGCCCAGTCTCAATTCTTAACTTAGGTCTTGACTCAGGGTTGCTCTCGGGGGAAATTTGCCAATCGGCAATAAGAACAGATAACAAATGCATATATATATATGTGTATAATGTATACATATAGCAGTAAATATATTTATATACATATATATTTGCACATACACATTTGATTGACGATATATGTATGTTGTAAATGTAGATCTATACATCATGCTTGGTACATTGTTATCAGTCTCTATCTGGTTGATCTTGGGATTTCGTTGAAGATCTTAGATGATCTGGGACTGTCCCCATTGTGATCCAATCCAAATCGAACTTTCTTGGTATATCGTCCGCTGCCCTTGTAGGTGCTGGTAATCTAAGTTGGCACCGGGAGATCGGATGATTTTAATATTGAAACCCATGGTGACTTGGGGATTACCCCTGTGAAACAACCATTGATATTCCCACGAAAGTCACCCACTTGGAGCAAAACCAGCCAAAAAAATCAGAAACCAAGCTCCGGAATACGAATTATGATGACCACCATCAGCTTTTTTCGGGTGTGTACCACCCAAAAAGTCCGGAGTCCAGATCCAGAAGAAAATTCTTCGGCCGCAACCAGCCCCCGCGTCAACACGTCATCAGAACAGCAATGTTCAAAGCCCAGACTAGATGGATAACCAGATAGACAAAACAAATAGATAGATAGATAGACACATAGAAAGAAGGGCAGACAGACAGGACGTATTGATAGATAGACCAGTGCGTAGACAGATAGATAGACAGATATATTGGTAGATAGATCGATATATAGACAGACAGATAGGTAGACATATAGGTAGACAGATACATAGCTAGATACTTAGATAGATAGACAGAAAGATCAATAGGTAGATAATTACATGGATAGATGGAAAGAGATAGATGGATAGACAGATAAAAAGATAGACGAATAGATAGACAGATGGGTAGAAAGACAGACGGATAGATAGATAGACAGATTGGTAGACAGATAGACAACTAGACAGACAGATGGAAGAATAGACCGAAAGAGATAGAGAGGGTGAAAGTCAGAGCGTCAACCAGCCTTGGCACATCAGTGGGTTCGCCTGCCATCCATGCATCACGAGAACTCACCCCTCCTATAAGTTTCCTATCTCTGAAACTTACGCCGCCGCCTTGTGCGGTACTACTTGTATTTCCAATATATAAAGGATGGACGCACCTAATCATGTGGTAAAGCCAAAAAACCATCCATCCCTAATGTATGAAATTGGGCATCCCCCTAGACAAGGAAGGGGTTACAATACCCTCCTAATGGTTGGTTAATGGGATGGTTCAAGCCACGACCGTGCAGCAGCCACTGCATTCACTGCGTCGGCTGCGTTTCAGGTCCCAGCCACATCCGCCGTCGCCGTCATCGCCATGATGGCGAAGGAGCCATCGCAGTTGCAGTCGACGGCCAGGTGCGCTGGAAGCAGCAGACCTTCACCTGCGTCGATGTGGAAGCTGCCACCTGACAAGAGGTGCAGGGCGCTTTCGCTACGTGAAAACATAGATTCCAGGAGAATCCTAGCCTAAACCAACCCTTGAATAGACCCTAAACCAACCCTAAACGAACCCTAAACGAACCCTAAGCCAACCCTAAACCAGTTAACCCTACATATTCAACCCTACACCAATCTTAAATCCTAAGGCAATCCTAAATAAACCCTAAATCAACCCTAATCCAACCTTACATTCAACCGTAAACCAAACATTAATAAACCTTATGCCAACCCAAAATAAATTCCAAGCCAGCCTAAATCAATCCTAACAGATGTTAAACCAACCCTAAACCAAATCTAAATAAACCGTACTAAATAAATCCTGAGCAAACCCTAAACAGAACCTAAACACACCCTAAATTGACCTAAAATAAACCCTAGATAAATTTTAAGCCAACACGAAATAATTCCTAAAGAAACCAAATGTAAAACGAAAACCAACTCTAAAGATGCCCTAAACCCACTGTAAATAAACCTTAAACCAACCC
The DNA here is from genome assembly GCA_947184155.2 of Cladocopium goreaui. Lineage (NCBI taxonomy): Eukaryota > Dinophyceae > Suessiales > Symbiodiniaceae > Cladocopium > Cladocopium goreaui. Next base: position 334,470 of record CAMXCT020001402.1, on the reverse strand, counting down.
AAACTAAAACCTAAACCGAAACTACCTTGGCCAACCCCCAAAATAAACCCTCTACCTGGGGACGGTGACCCAATATGTGGGGATGGGGACGTGAAAAATTCACCTCCCCAAAAGCTGCAGGGGCCGAAATGGACAAAGTATTGATTTTGGAACCAGCCGCTTGGGCTTATCTGAAAAACAGGCTACTTCCTGGTTATATCGTCACAGTTTTCCTTCTTAGATCACTTCGGGTCGCTGCTGGATGCTGAACGGATCATTGAACCATCTTTCTTGTTTTGGTCAGCCCTTGAGTCCTCGAGCTTCCGCCAATGGAAGCAGTTCCAAAATGGGCCACCCGAGTCCGTGTTTCGCCTTGGAAAGATAAACCCGAAGTGCCCATCCCTCCGACACAGATTCATGATGGGTAAACTAATTGTGGCGAAACTTAGATAACCCTTCCAAAACTTGCACGTGTCCATGATTTCCCGCAAAGCAAAACCAACCTGGAAGTCCCGCCTTCGTAGGTGACATCCATGGACCCCGCAGTGCAAATGATGTGCTCCTGGGAACCCCAAAAAATGGCGGAACATGTTTGAACATGGGTTTATCTAACACCTCCAACTTGGATGGTTTATCAGCATTGCCGTAGCAAAAAATGACAACCTTTTGGGGTGATGAAAAAACAATACCAGATTTTTAGACACGCCCACGCACTTTCGGGTTGATGGTGGAGTGGTTGGTCGCTTCGCCAACTCCGATTGAGATCAAAGGGCTCATCAGTTCCATGGATTTCTGGAAAATGTCCCATGTAGTTCGATGATTTTCCACTTGACATGCCCCTTTTACAGGGGATTTCCGATTGCCAGGTTTGGTTGCCGTGTAGAGAAACCCGGCCGCTCCATAGCGAATGACATCATGGCACACCAGTCTACAAGGTGAGACCCCCCAGTGATGTTTGTTGGTTTTTGAACCCCATTAAAAGTAGTAATGTCTGCCATAAACCAAGGAATTTATCAAGTGAGCAGTGCGTCAACTTCGCTATCATACCTAGGGGACCTCATCTTATACTTGCAGAGATAATTACAGCGCTAAATACGGAGTCGTTTGACTTGTTTTAACGCATATGTATATGTATATGTGTATATTATATATATATACACATACATATCCGACATATATATATATATGTATATACGCGCTATAGTTCACATATTAAATTTCACGAGCTCCTGGGATTTTGTGATTTTTAGGGAATATTTGATATCAAGGTCAAGATGCAATATTTGGTGCAGTGTACGCGCACAAGGGTCGCACGAAAAAACTTAAGCGTCATGGTTTGCACGGGTTTGCACTGGATCAGCCTTCCATAAATGGAATTGGTCCAATTAATCGTTCAGAAAAAATGAAACGGTCGGAAACGGTCGGAAACATGATCAGGCCAAAACTTGTCCAACCCGCATTTCTTAAAAAAAAACATTTCCGCGCAACGCAGTTTTTTTTTGAAGGTCCAAAGGTGTCCAAGGGGAAACGGTTGGAAACAGTCGGAGATCGCACCTTCGCTCGGCAAGAAAGACATGTTTTTACATAAGTTTCAAACATGTTTCATGAACATATGCTACAAAACAACTACTTTTTTGCCGAGCGAAGGTGCGATCTCCGACTGTTTCCAACTGTTTCCCCTTGGACACCTTTGGACCTTCAAAAAAAAAACTGCGTTGCGCGGAAATGTTTTTTTTAAGAAATGCGGGTTGGACAAGTTTTGGCCTGATCATGTTTCCGACCGTTTCCGACCGTTTCATTTTTTCTGAACGATTAATTGGACCAATTCCATTTATGGAAGGCTGATCCAGTGCAAACCCGTGCAAACCATGACGCTTAAGTTTTTTCGTGCGACCCTTGTGCGCGTACACTGCACCAAATATTGCATCTTGACCTTGATATCCAATATTCCCTAAAAATCACAAAATCCCAGGAGCTCGTGAAATTTAATAAGTTCACACACATATAAACAAATAAAGAAACAAACAAATAAATAAATGCATAAATAACTAAATCTATCTTTACGTAAATGAACATATCATATCTATTCTATATATAATACTTGACCCACGACCCCGACCACCCGTGCCTTGACTCCCACGGGCTTGGTGCGCAGCGCTGCTTCGCTGCGCTTCGCCAACAAGGAGAAGGAAGTGGTGCCCTGGGGCGACATGGTAAGTTTGATGGTGCCCCAAGGCATGTTTACGCGGACTAAGGGATTACTGGGACTTAACGGGGTTTAATGGGATTTCATGGGGTTTCGTGGGATTTCATGCGATTTAATGGGATTTCATGCGACTTAGTGGGATTTCATACGATTTTTTGGAGTTGAATGGGATTTAATGATTTTGAAACCACCATAAGCTGAGATATAACCCCTCCCTGTAGGGCCCGGCCCATGCCGGGGCGGAAGTTTCGAAACAAGGACATGGCTATAGGAAATCAGTGGCCTATAGGAGAGTTTTTGCGATGCAGAAGCAATGAAGTGTTGAAGTTGTGAGGTGCATCAACGAGTGAGCAAATTGAGCACATGGTTGTTGAGATGCCCATGAGATGAAAGAATCCATGCACAGCTCACTGAATAAACCAGTGAGTCAAGGATTCACCGCATCAATGAATCAGTGGATCAATGAAGCAACAAATCAACAAATGAATGAATCAGTGAATCACAGAATCAATGAACCAATGATTCAACAAGTCCATGAATCAATGAAACAATGAAGCAACAAATCAATGAATCAGTGAATCAATGGTTCAACGACCAGTGAACCAATGAACTAGATTTTGGGCATGCTTCTGGGGTAACAATTTTGGAGGCTCTCCCCCATCTACCTTGGGAGACCCCTGGGCATTCTATGAAGGACTCTATTGACCCCTTGGCTCAGGTCATGTGGTGGCTTTGAATCGTTTTGTGCCCCTTGTCTGCATTAACCCGCATCAACCTGCAGTAGTACGAATCATTGAACCGATGAACCAATGAATTGGTGAATCAATGAATCAATGGTTCAGTGATTCAGTGAGTCAATGAGTCAGCGAATGACTGAATCAGTGAGTCAACGAATCACTGCATAAATGTATGAACGAGCGAATGACTGAATGAACGGATGACAGAGCCTGACTGTCTGACTGACTGGCTGACTGAATGAACGAGTGATCACATGAATGAATGAATGACTGATTGAGTGAATGAATGAATGAATGGATGAATGAATGAATGAATGGAGTAAATGAATGAATGAATGCATGCATGCATGAAAGAAAGAAAGAAAGAATGAATGAATGAGTGAATGAATGGATGGATGAATCGGATGAATGAATGAGTGAATCAATGAATTTTGCCAACCTCATCCTCCAAAAGTGCCCCCATCCCCTCAGTCTTTTGCGATTTTGAAGTGTAAATCGAACTCTCGCTACAGCCAGCTTCATTTGTCAAGAGTTTTTCCCCGAGAGCGTCTGAGCGAAGGGTTCTTCTAATAGTGGGGGTCTGTCAAACATCTTCACATCTCCACATCTTCACATAACATCTTGAAATCTTCACATATTCCCATGCTCACATCCTCACATCCTCACATCTTCACATCTTCTCATCTTCACATCTGCTGATCGTCACATCTTGTCATCTTCACATCTGTTCATCTTCACATCTTCTCATCTTCACATCCTCACATCTTCACATCCTCACATCTTCACATCTTCACATATTCTCATCTTCACACCTGCTCATCTTCTCATCTTCTCATCTTCACATCTTCACATCCTCTCTTGCCCTCTTGCTCTCTCCTTCTCGTCTATTTCTCTCTCAATAAGGCGCGGGGCAGTGCCAACGAGACGGCACGAAACGCAACCCTTTAGCACGAAACGATGTTCGATCGCCAAAAACTGAGGTAAAATTGCGATTTGCAAAACTTCCGGCGAACCCTTTCGCACGAAATGAAGTTCGATCGCCTAAAACTGTGGTAAAATTGCGATTTCACGGGTCCGGGCGCAGCCCTTTCGCACGAAATGAGGTTCGATCGCCAAAAACTGAGGTGCAACCCTTTCGCGTTTGTGTGTAAAAGTGTCTGTGTGTAAAAGTTTCTGTGTGTAAAAGCGTCTGTGTGTGAAAGCGTCTGTGTGTAAAAGCGTCTGTGTGTAAAAGCGTCTGTGTGTGAAAGCTTCTATGTGTAAAAGCGTCTGTGTGTGAAAGCGTCTGTGTGTAAAAACGTCTGTGTAAAAGCGTCTGTGTGTAAAAGCTTCGGTGTGTAAAAGCTTCGATGTGTAAAAGCGTGTGTGTAGAAGTCTCTGTGTGTAAAAGCTTCTGTGCGTAAAAGTGTCCAATGAATCGGGGCTCAAGACGTCATCCGCCGCCTAGTCGCTACAAGTTGTGCTTCACTCCACAGCTTGAATGCCTGCGCCAGCGACTCCAATACATGTTCACTTCATGGTTCGGCAGCTTTTTCTCAGGTAAAAAAACATCAGTGTTTTTCAGGTAGGCTCATCCATGTCGCGACGTGAGATGCTGGAGTGGTCGCAAGCCGGGCAAAAAGGCATCCAGGATGCGTGCAATGACACTGCTTCCTGGACGGCCTTGGATGAAATCACCCGACAACACAATTACAGCTTCAAATCCATAGCTGCATGGCCTGTGGATGGTTGCCTTGTTTGCAAGCCTACAGAAAGGGCAGCTATGCTGCTTGGCAGCTTGCAGGCCGCGTGCAACGTGGGAGTCATCAAAGAAGATCTCGGCGTGTCTGTGACAGCGGTTGTTTCCATGTGCGAGACTGACATGAATGTACATGGAGCTCCATCGAATTGGAATGATTACTTCCGTGAGCACGATGTAGTTCATATTCATTGTCAGCTGGACGACATCACAGTGAAGCAGCCGGGCCGGGACTTAGAACGGCACAAAGCATTGCAAAAGAATTGCCTCTCCGAGTGGAAAAGCATATGCTTCCAACTGTGGCAACAGTCAGTCACTGCCATCAACGCAGACAAGCCCATGAACATTTTGTTTCATTGCTTTGGTGGCATCAACCGCAGCGCTGCGGTTTTGTGTGCTTGGCTCATCGCAACCTATGATATGGCTACAGCGCGGAAGATGCGATCAAACTGTTGCTTACAAAGAGACCGTCTCTTCGCCCGTGGCGCCATCGAGACTATGTTTTGGAGGCATTGTGGATGGTGGAACAACAGCGCTGTGAGTGGTACTGGGATTTCCGACTTGACGCGGCCTAGCTCTCATTTGCTTGTGCGCTGGGAGCCTGAAACCGCAGAATGTTTCGATGTCAAAATGATGTCGAAAAGTATGTTCGTGACGTTTGTGGTTGAAGCTGTAGCGGAGACAAGTCAACCGAAACTGTTCGAGACTTGTTGAGGCACGTAATGCTTCCTTTCTGACAAGTCAACCAGACCTGTCTGAGACTTTGTCGTCTACAGTCAACTTGGTCGACAGTGAATAAAGCTGCTGATTGCTCTTGCGCAGGTAGTTGCATGGATCGATCTGATTTCTATCCGCAACATGTTCGATGGCATTGCTTATCGTCACACTTGCCTATGTGACATCATGAGGCTGCAGGTTCTTGCTCACATGTAGACTGCACTGTTGAAAAGCTGGCTTTTCAGGTTAGGATTGCAAGAATGCAAGCACGCATCGCAAAGTTTCTAGCGATCAAATGCAGGTCCCCTAATGCAGGCCACGGACTTCACCCCCCTTCATTGCTGAGGTGCCCACGACAACGATGACTTCGCTGTGAGTGTGTGTGTGTGTCCTGGCGTCTGTCGGCGTCTCTGTTTGTGCGTCCCGTGTCTATCTCTTTGTGTGCGTGTGTGTCTGTGCCTGCGTGTGTGTCTGCGTGTATGTGTATTCCTCTTTGTGTGCGTGTGTGTCTGTGCCTGTGTGTGTGCGCGTGTATGTGTCTTCCTCTTTGTGTTCTGTTTGTGTGTGTGTAACATCTGAACAGATGTAAAACTTCTGCAGGGGGCCCGTGGATGCATAGATTGCACGGGCCAACGAAGACCCATCTATGTCGTCGTGCAAACGTACCTGCAATTTTCCAGTTTATCGTCAATGGCAACCGGCTAAGCCAAGAACCGGCCCTTAGGTCATTGTTTCTAATCTAACTGCATGTGAGGGGATTCAGTTCCCAACGGATCACTTCAATGATCCATTTCTTGTCTAGTGTGATTTCCATGGTGACTCCGACATGGTGCCATGGAGCCATTTGAGGCATCCCTTTTTAGGGAGAATGAGGACAGACCTGACTTCCGAATTAACGCATTTTAATCTGGTAATTCGTTTAAGTAAAGTGAAACAGTTGGCCATTCCGTTCTCCACTTTTTACAATGTCTCGCCGCTCCTGCTGTCTTTGCGGCACCTTGGAAATTTCGTCTTTACTCTAGTGAAGCCGATCCGAACAGCCAGAAACCTCTTTTTTTGCTGATGCTCAAGCTTCTGATGCAACATGCAACATGACAGATGATCCAGGCAGGCACATGCCTTCCAGGTGTGGTGATTCTTTTCTTTTGATGGTTTTCTGGTGAGGTTAAACACTTCGTGCATCTAATTCGCTTGAACTTGAACAGCCGTTTATGCCCATGTGGCTTGATCGACCACGGTCCCGTTTTGGGAGTAACGCACGATTACTAATCGAGAGAGCTGAGTTCCCTTAATTTTATGTTGTTGGTTCCTATTTCGTCACCAACTAGTCCCCCATGCGGTCCCTAATTTCTCCCCCGTGCCCCTCTGTAATGTGTCGTGGGGTTTAGGTGTGTGCCCTGTGCTGGTTAGGTCCGTTTCGCCGTGTAGGTTGGTTCTGGAGGTCCGTTTGTTCTCTTCGCCCCCCTACGCTGTTTTTGGCCTTCTGCCCGTCGTTTGTGTCCGCTTTTTCTCTTCCTCTTGCCTTTCAGGGTTGACCCGGCTCCGGCCGGGTGTGTGTGTGTAACATCTGAACAGATGTAAAACTTCTGCAGGGGGCCCGTGGACGCATAGATGGCACGGGCCAACGGAGACCCATCTATGTCGTCGTGCAAACGTACCTGCAATTTTCCAGTTTATCGTCAATGGCAACCGGCTAAGCCAAGAACCGGCCCTTAGGTCATTGTTTCTAATCTAACTGCATGTGAGGGGATTCAGTTCCCAACGGATCACTTCAATGATCCATTTCTTGTCTAGTGTGTGTGCGTGTGCGTCTGTGTCTCTATCTTTGTTTGTGTGTCTGTGTGTGTATGTGTTTCTTTGCTGTCTGTCTCTGTCAGTATCTTAAATTTTGTGTCTATCTTTGCTTACTTCTGCTTAAAATCTGACATAGCATTTCTATCTCCTTTCTGCTGATCATCTGCATCATCTTCAATGAAGCTTTCACCTACAATGTCTTTGATACTACTTACAAGAGAGTAACATGCTCTTCTACGCTCTCGGGCCATCCATCGTCTAGTTTGCGATTTTGAAGCGCAAAGCAATCTTCGAGTATCGGAATGCAAATCGAACTCTCGCTACAGTCTCGAGCACATTTTGCCAACTTCATCTTCCAAAAGTGCTGTCATCCCCTTAGGTTTTTTGCGATTTTGGAGGGCAAATCGAGCTCTCGCCACTTTCCTGTGCACTTTTTCTGGGCAACTTTCGCAGATCGAGGCCTGCACACGCAGAAACAGAGACCTTCCTTCGGCGACCACAAGAGCCAGTAGACTATACCCTAAAAATCACAGGTTTTCGCGCCCGACAATGTTTTCACCCGTGAATTCACGCGTTCCCGAACTGTCACTCTTCTCTGCTTTTTTGCTCCCATACGCGAAGTGCTGTTGCTCACTATGCTATATTGACATGATGATGATGATGATGATGATGATGTTGATGTTGTCATGACGACCTGAAGTTTGCGAACTAACCGTCCTTTGATACCTGCCATTCTATACATCTTAAAACTGGAACTGCACTTCCAAGTATACTGATGCACGCACACTGTGGTTCCGAGCGCCTTGATTTAGACCCATGCCCCCATCTGAGATTAATTCAAGATTCAAGCGGCGAAAGCAATGCACCCTCCGGTACTGTATTCAAACGTTGGAATGGAAATCCTCGATTCATAGACCACATCAACATCTTCATTCTTAGAGTTTTTTCAGCCGGCCATGCTTGATTACCGGTGGGTAAATGGATTTCGCACTGACCTGGGCAAATTGTAATGTGTAAATTAATGAAACTGTTGTGACCCTCATTTGGGAAAAAATCCAGCCACGGAGTTGATGATACTAGAGGATATCCCCCAATCCAATTCCCATCTTTCGTGCCAGCCCTCCTGCTTGAAGTACTCCGAACATGTGAGGCCAGGCCTTTGGGGTTGGGAAGTCTCCCGGTAATTTTTACCATGGCCGTACATAGAGAGCGGCGAGGTTTGCTGTTTCTTGATACATTATGAAAATGGTGACTGTCCATAGCTATGGTCTATAAACAAATGGCGCTTCTCCAGATCAAAACTGGTGATGTACCAGTAAAAAATGATGATTCTCCAAAACGCCCTATTGAATACCACAAGGGTGAGGCCCTAGATAGCTAAGTTGACTTACAACTCGACTGACTATGGTTTATGGATATTTATGGAGGATGTACCAGTTATGACGATATAACGGTATAGTATTGTTGGGCTTATAAACCAACTAACATCACTGGGGGGCCAAAGGCATAGTTATTTTTCTCAGTGTCGTGCGCCGGCTCAGTCACCACTGGTTTGGCCAGCAGCGGCACCAAAGGTGCTGCCGGTGCAGGCGACATGGCGCAGATCTGATATATGGCGCCTTGGGTTGTTGAGCTCATGGACATTACCTAAGTAGCTCAGGAACGTGAACATTGTTGGTAGTTCAGCGAAAGTCATCGAAGTAAATGGACAGTTCTCCAAGTCGTAAACTGCGACATTCCCGCAGGGTAGTAGTTTAGGATGGCGGCCCCCCTGTGATGGAGGTGTTGCTGTTAAGCCCAACTTGGAGCGTTAGTGGTGAAGTTGAAACAGTGGCTACAACCATGGGATTGTAAACCCGCAATGTTTATTGAACTTCATGGGCTTCCCAACAAACTATGGTGAAATCATGTGAAACCTATCCACGAACAGCGCGCTGGAAGTGCACTTCCAAGCAGTACTTTGAGCAAAAGCTGGAATGTGCGATCGGTGGCGACTTATCGTTGTGCTGGATGATCTCCAAGATCTTTCCACGTCTGGCCACAAAGAAGGGGATGAAACTCTGAAAGAATGGCACCCAACAAAAATCTTGGCGTGTTTGTTTCAGCACTGAAATTATCGTTCAATTTCGGGTAATTTGGGGGTACCATAATTTTTCTTACCACCAGCCGTGATCCAAGAAACAAATCATCAGCGCGGTCCCATGCTTTTGCGTCGCCTCAGTTGTGGCTGGGCTATCTCGAGCAATGTCATGTTCTGCTTTATGTTCTTGACATTGAACAAAACATGTGGATTGTTTCAGGAACACTTGCAATCAACGTTGCGTTGTTGACAATTTGTCAAACATGTTTTTTGCTTCCTTTCTTGTCATGTTTCTTCACATATGACTTCCGGTGACTGGAATATGAACCCCTGAAATTACTTTCTTCGCGTGATCTCGGCCCTTACACACTATTCTGCCATAGTTTCTGACATACCACTTGCGAATATCTATGTCCTGTATATTTTGACATTCTATCTGACATTCTTTCTGGCATATACTCTAACTGACATTCTTTCTGGAATCTATTCTGATATTCTTTCTGGCAAGTATGCTGGCATCTATTCAGGCATTCATTCTGGCATTCTATGTGGCATCTATTATGACACTCTATCTGGCATGATATCTGGCATCTATTCTGACAGTCTCTCTGACATGGCCACTGAGATCCGGCGCTCACCGTTGAAGTCCCACTGAGATCTGGATCTGAGGCCCGGCAGTGCCCACTGAAATTTGGGGCTCGCGGTTGAGATCCGGCAATGCCCACTGAGATCTGGAGGGTCCGGGAGTGCCCACTGAGATCGAGGTCCGGCAGTGCCCGCTGAGATCTGGGGCTCGCAGTTGAGGTCCCGCAGTGCCCACTGAGATCTGGAGTCCGCAGTTGGGGAGGAAGGAGGAAGGAGGAGGAAGGAGGAGGAAGGAGGAGGAAGGAGGAAGGAGGAGGAAGTAACTCTTATAAAATCTAGAGACCCTTACCTGGCAGGTGGGGAAAAGCATGATTTCTTGATGCTTCCTCTGTCCCCTCCTTTCCAGAAAAATCCAAATCTTATTGTTTCATGAACCCAATTATTGCTTTTTGCTTTTTCTACCCTCCCCTATCGAAAATCCCAAATCCATTGTCTGGAGATCATGTTCCTTGGGTTCCCCCATGGCTTTTCCGTCTCTTTTTTGTGTATTTGGGTTTGTCTTAAAATCATGGGAACGACCCCAAACTCCGTGGTATAAATTATATATCAGGTTTTTTTCCATGTAAACATTGCTACTTTATCACTGAGTACCCCATGTTCAGACCAACCCAGCTGTCATATTATTGGCTACTATATCGCCATATCCTGCAAGCGATTCCCATGATTCAATGGTTCATTTACAAAGCAATTATCTCTATGAGTTGCAGTCAGCAACAAGATAAGCACATATAACTAATATATATATATATACATATAATATACCCTCCGGTAATCAAGCACGGCAATCGAATACCTACCATTTATTTCGGTGGCTTTCTCACTGTCAGAGAATTTTCCATGTTTCATGACACCGGAGGGTAGAAACCAATATTCCAAGCATAATATGCTACCACTATTCTAATTAATGATACCGTAGGCCATATATTACCATATACAGTAATATTAATGTGGTTCAAACAAAAATAAACCACCCATGTGGGAAGGGTAACCATACCACCTATATAAATGGTGCTGACTTGGGGATGGTGCACATGGCATTGTTTTACCAACATTATACCCCAGTATATCCCCACGATATCAACCTTTTTTGTTGCTTAAATCCAAGACTGGTTGGTGGTATACCTACCCCTCTGAAAAATATGAGTTCGTCAGTTGGGATGATGACATTCCCAATTAATGTGGAAAAATTAAAAATGTTCCAAACCACCAGCCAGAAGATCTTAATGTGGCGAAACGCCCAAAAACATCACGACCAGGCGCACCTCTCGTGCCTGCTCATAAAGCTCCTCATTGGACTGGTGGGAAGATCGACTGGAAAATCTACAGGAAACCAGGGCTTACATGATAATCCCAAATGATATCTATGGAAATCTATGGAAGTCTATCCACAATATAGAACTATCTGCACTATCCCAATGATCTTTGGATAAACAACTTGGATAATTCTCCATTTTGCGATATCTTCAGCGCCTAAAAAATGTCATTTTCGATGATCGAATCCTCAAATCTTCAGTGAAAATGGCAGTGGTGTCCTTGCGTGGGAAGCGATCCATGGCCAGGATCTTGCCTCCCCAGTCCCAGAGTCATCCGAGCACAGCGTCAAAATTAGCTTAGCCTTGGAAGAAATCTGGTCATCTTTGAACAATGTCTATTTTTAGTATATATGTAATATAATATATATATAATATATCAGTCAATCTTTGGGTGGTTAATCATTATCAATCATTTTGAGCCGTGCCGTAGGTCATGTCCATTTGTCGGGATCCAGCATCCAATGTCCTTATGCAACAGCTGACAGAGTCTTCAGCAACTCATTGGACTCAAACTTTTCGGAGACCCGTGGTAGTTTAGGTCATGGAAGGGCCCAATTGCAATTTGGGTTTGTCTGAAACCTAGCAAACCTGGCCAAAAAAGATTCCGCAGTTTTTCACGGTCAAAAACAGTTACAAAGTATCAAAACAAAACAATTTACAATTATTTGAAACCATCAACTAGTGATATCAGTTATCAGTTATATACCCCAAATGTCTCCGGTACTTGGTTTATTCATTCCACCATGTTTCCAGCTTAAGTTGATGTTTGTTTTTGGATTTCGCACCACCAATCCAACTGCGAATCCCGCCCTTGGCTGTCATCTCTAGGGAGAAAAGCCTCAGGTCGCACCGGGCGGCAGCACCGGGTAGTGCCGGGCAGCTACACCTGGAAATGATGGGATGGTTTGAAGAATCTTGGAGATAAATCCAGCAGGTTTGGAATTTCCCCCAATTTTGAAACATCTTATGTTGAACCATATAGCCATGAAAAAATCAGGAACCATTGCTCACCCATATCAAAAATCTGGCTGCATTATATATCTAATCATTCACTACAATAACTTCAACATCGCTGAAAGAAGACAAAAAAGGATGAATTCCCAAATCCCAACCAATCCAATGACGTCATAGTGAGGTCGCTATAATTCATCCAGAAATACGATCCACATCACATATTGTTTGCTATTTTCAGATGATATTCTCATTACATTTCTATTCATATCCCACTAAATCCCTATGAATCCATCACATGGTGTTTGTATCACCATTTAATCACCATTTCATCCAGAAAAATGAGTGGGCAGAGGGTGTGACTTTGGCTGCAACTTCCTAGGCACCAAGCCGTAGTCATATACTTATATGTATGTATTTAAATAGATATATATGACACAAACACACATATATATATATATAATATGATATATATAAATATATGTATGTATATATACACATATATACATAGATACATATGTTCATATGTACATATAGAATCATATGTGCATATCTTCTCACCAAAAAGACCACCCTTTCCCCGGCCGAGCAGCAATAGATGCGTGGTGTGCTCACTGATGGTCTCCCAGTTGGCTCCTGGCACATCGGCGGGTGAGAATGACCAGATGAAATAGCCCGGTCGCATAGTACACCATCACCATCATCAACATAATCATGTACCGTCTATATCTATATCTCTCTCTATGTAATAATATATTGTAATCATATGGAACTGTGTATAGAGATGTATTTACATATGTATATACATATGCGTGGGATATAGGGTGTATATATCTACATATACATAATCATATGTATATGTATATCTATGTATACATATAATCATATACATATAATTTCATATAATCACATATATATATGTACATATGTTACACATGCAACTAAACCAGTTGCTGATTCTCGATTTTCACCCCGGGATTCTATGATCTCTACGAAGTTCTCACCAAGGAATAGGGTAGATATGTTGAGATGAACTGGGATGTAAGGGGAATCTGATCAATATGGGATATTTATGTGTCTCAACCTGTCATGCCATGACTGGATAGAATAGAATATCAATGATTATCATGGACAAAAATCCTCGTTCCCTCATGATGATCCTCTATATATTGGATAGTATATACCCCCCCCACAATCAGCCATTGCTCACATAAAAAACCATGACTTTACTCCGGTTACATCCTGGCTAGTTCACCTGGGCATCATAGGGGATTCCACCAAACCAAACCACAAGGCAACTAGGCTACTATTGATCCTGAAATGATCAATTTTCCCTTCTCAAATATACAGATCATATGGCTGATTTGGGGGTTGCTGCACTTTTGGACAACTTGCCCAAGATCCACAGATCCACGCCCAAGAATCGCGCATGCTGCTCCTTCATACCGCCACTCCGGCAGGTAAGCAACCTCGTGTGAAGTAGAGACACCGCTATCAACGGATGCGACCATCAAGATATATAGACATAGATATTCAAGTATACAATGGAACATAATTGTTAATTTTCAGAAAGGAACGGGTAGTATAGGATAAGATAAAACAAGTCAAGATGGATAGGTGGATCCATGGATATATTATGATATATGTAATAAATTGTAATGCTACATAATATATACACGTAATTGACATGTAAATACATACACTGAATGGCAAGTATTCCCTTCCCCGACGACTCTGAGCGACGATGGCGACTGGATCGCTAGGCGAAACATCTCCTGACAAAAATGGCATGGTGAATTCTCAAATGCTCCAAAGACATGATCAAAATGTGGCTCATCAGCAATTTCGGGGGTTTGGCCATGTTTGGCCCCACACTGCTACACTGCTACCATTCAGAGAAATACGCTGAGAAATATGCTTTTCTTCTGGTTTCTTTTGGATGTTTCTGGATCGTGTGAGCCTCAGCTTTTCTGTTTCCCAAAGCCGTTCGCAAAGAACCCGGCCACAGAGCATCTCTGCAGTTGATGCACCGTACAACCCAGAGATTCAATCCTTGGCAGAATCACAAGGAAACACATCATAACAGACATAACACAACTAAATCAACCTTGGAATCATCTAAAGTCACCGTGGTGGAGACGCTTAGAGGCTTTCCCGGGAATTTCATCGTTTTGGTGTCGCCCCAGGGGACTCCTGCGAAGGTTTCTGCAGAAAGAAGCAGCCAAAACAGCAGCGCCTGTGGGGTTGGTGCTTTCAACGTTGGAAAATACGAGTGGTTAAGAGCATCCTATTTTCTCTTTAGTGGTTAGACATTTCTATATGAGAGCCCACGGCTAGAAATTAGAACATAATGGATCCGTGATCAATGGAGTGGGCACAATCATTCCTGTGGTTAAACATAGACATCTTTGAAACCGCACTTTAAATTCCAATTCCGGTGTCCGCATTTTTGGAATAAAGGCCTCTCTCTGGTCGAAAAAAATAGCTCGAAGCCTATCACCTGCATTCTAATGGGAGCTACTGGCCCTGAAATCTGTTACCAGGAGATATTGGGCATCCGAAGTGGAACTACTTATAGAACCTTAGATCAGTTACGGCTGCAATGTGGTGCCCCACCCAGTTATAAGTCTACAAACCCAATAACTAGTTCGATATATATATATATCTTTATACCATAAGTCCTTGTGAAATTAGAGTTATAAACCAAGTTAGCTATCATCATGAGGCACCACTCTAAAGCAATATTTTAGGGATATATATCCTCTTAGGCCTAAACAACAGTTGCCTTATGGTAGGTACTATCCCTCCCACTCCTTCATCGCGTCAACTTCTGCACCACCTATGGTTTTTCTGGTTGGTTGAGCCTACCCCTCTGGAAAATGATGGGAGTTCGTCAGTTGGGATCATGACATTGCCAACTGAATGGAAAAATAAAACATGTTCCAAACCGCCAACCAGTGTTTAGATGCTTTTATGGTGGTTTTATAATGGTTTTACATTGCTGAACATATTCAGAAATTGATTTGGGAACATCATTTGGCATCAACATGTACCTACACAGTCAACAAAATGAAGGTACTGTACCCCACCCCTTCTTTCTCAAGTTCCTCGATGAACATCAGATTTTTGGGGATCGAATTTTAACCCCTGTTTACACAACAGTCTAGGCAATGCTGAAGCACGGCATGGTTGGTATCTGATGATGGATGCTCCACTGAAAGATGCAAATTCACGGTCAGCACTGTGATGAAGTTGCAGTTGATGAACTGGCATCTTGAGCCAAAAGTGCCATTGCGGACCTCATTTCGCTGCATCAAGGGGGCACCAGTTCACCATGAAGTGGTGTAAAAAGGGGTGTAGAACATTGTAGAACCATGTTTGATATGTATACGTTGTGATCTATGTGCATCTGTATTCGGTAATTGGCTGACTACGCTGCCGCAGCGGCAATTTTCTCAAAGCTAAAAGGTCTTAGGCGACCCGAGTGGCCGAGTGGAGGCTGGGGATGGTGATCCCAACTTGGGCCCAAAGGGGCCGTCGTTCGCATCCTTCATAACTATAAAAATGTGCTAAAAAAGTTTGGACACTATAACTATAGTATACTATAGTCGCATCCTTCATAACTATAACTATTCATAGGTTGGACACTTCTTTCTTTACAGGACGATACTTCAAAGTGATCTGTAACATCCCGCAACCTCCACTGGCGCTCATTCTGCTCTTCTCTTCTTCCTCGGTGACCCATCGAGGGGGATATCATGCCTGGTTGGTCTCTTTGACCTGCTGGAATAAACCTTTTCGCTAGACTAGGGAGTCTGATCCGATTCTGAGTGGATTGGTTACCAGTTTATCTCTCCACATTTGTTGCTCCCAAGTGATACGTAACTCACCTGCGATCAAGGAACTTGTTGCCTTCTGCGGACCCACCTGGGCTGATTTCCAGTTGAGCCCAGTTTCCAGTGGAAAGAGGACGATGAGCAGCAGACCAAGCCTCCTAAAATATCAAGAGGGCCAAAAAAACAACAATTATATATAGAACCACCAACCAGGTAACCAGTCAGCCATCTTCAAAGGATTCACTCTAGAGTCAAAGAAAGAGGTACTGTGATGTTTCTTTGTTTGATGTTGAGAATGCACTGATGGTATCAGTGTCCAATCTGCATCATAGCATGCCCAACCCAGCCTGCCCCAAAGGCAAAGATGTTACCGCTACCTGAAACGTGGCCATCATGAACCCATCCAACCAATGCACAAGGAGGACATGGACAACATTTAGAACACATGATAGTTTCGCCGTTGACCCAGCCCTTCCTTGAAGTCAGTTGCCATCATATTCGCCCAACGACTGTCGACGTTGAAGCTACCCAAAAGCAATCTTCAAACAGTTTCAGCCCAACATGGGGCCGTTGGCTAGCGCAAAGGTGAACCATGGTCAACCTCTGTTTGTGACTTTTTTGGATGCATATGACCCTGGGGCTTCCGGCCTGTGTTGCCGGACCCACCAAAGATAGAGCCAGTAGAGCCAGTAGATCCAGCATCTGAACCTGTGGCAATCAGAGAGAAATGGAGACATCTCGACAGCTTCAGTGAACTGTTTATTTTTGCTTTGCAAGATTAGGTTACCGGAAGGGTAGTCATTTTCTACGAGTACTTGTGCCAATGTATATATATATATCGAACCTCATGTTGGCTAGTTTTGAACAGCACAAAATAGCACAAATATGCACGAACAGTTATGTCAGTAAGATCAAGAAGGAATTAACGATCCCAGAGCAGACCAACTCTGCAACAAGTCCTTTGATCCAAGCCCAACAGTGGCGGAATAATTGCATCCATCACTGGGAAGGTCACTTTTTGACATCAACCGTGCTTCGTCATGTGGATTTTGGTTTCAAGCTCCTTAAAATATCAAGAGGGGGAAAGAACAAGCAGGTGAAACCACCAACCAGTCAACCATCTTCAAAGGATTCACTCTAGAGTCAAAGAAAGAGGTACTGTGATGTTTCTTTGTTTGATGTTGAGAATGCACTGATGGTATCAGTGTCCAATCTGCATCATAGCATGCCCAACCCAGCCTGCCCCAAAGGCAAAGATGTTACCGCTACCTGAAACGTGGCCATCATGAACCCATCCAACCAATGCACAAGGAGGACATGGACAACATTTAGAACACATGATAGTTTCGCCGTTGACCCAGCCCTTCCTTGAAGTCAGTTGCCATCATATTCGCCCAACGACTGTCGACGTTGAAGCTACCCAAAAGCAATCTTCAAACAGTTTCAGCCCAACATGGGGTCGTTGGCTAGCGCAAAGGTGAACCATGGTCAACCTCTGTTTGTGACTTTTTTGGATGCATATGACCCTGGGGCTTCCGGCCTGTGTTGCCGGACCCACCAAAGATAGAGCCAGTAGAGCCAGCAGAGCCAGCATCTGAACCTGTGGCAATCAGAGAGAAATGGAGACATCTCGACAGCTTCAGTGAACTGTTTATTTTTGCTTTGCAAGATTAGGTTACCGGAAGGGTAGTCATTTTCTACGAGTACTTGTACCAATGTATATATATATATACTAGGCGCAGATGACACGGGACTTTGCGGCCAATTTAGCCGATGTTTTTTGGCACATGACATGGGATTTATGTATCGATTTTGCTATGGATTTTTTTTTTACACATGACATGAGAGTTATGCGCCGACCTAACGGGCAGGTATTTTTCCATTTTATTGACAGATGACATGGGAATAAGTGATCAAATTTGCACATGACATGGGGCTTCCAGGAAGACACAGACGTCCAAGATGGGAAATGGCAGGTAAATTCCTTTAAATTCCTCTAAAATCTTGTAAATTCTTTTAAATTCCTTAAAAGTCCTTAAAAGTCCTTTAAATTCCTTTATAGTCCTTAAAATTCTTGAAAATTGCTTTGCATTCATTCAAATTCCTTTAAATTCCTTAAAAGACGCATTTACCACATGACACGGGACTTCCAATTCCTTTAATTCCTTTAAATTCCCTTAAATTCCATTAAAGTCATTAAAAGACGAATTTACCACATGGCATGGGACTTTCAATTCCTGAAATTCTTTTAAATTCTTTTAAATTCCTTTAAATTCTTTTATATTCCTTTAAATTCTTTTAAATTCGTTTAAATTCTTTTAAATTCTTTAAAAATTTCCTAAAATTCCTTTAAATTCCTTCAAATTCCTTTAAATTCCTTAAAAGACGAATTTATTTACAACATGGCATGGGACTTCCAGTTCCTTAAAATTCCTCTAAATTCTGCTTAATTCTTTGAAATTCTTTGAAATTCATTTAAATTCCTTTAAATTCCATTGAATTCCATTAAATTCCTTTAAATTCCTTGAAAGATACATGACATGGGTCTTCCAATTCCTTAAAATTCTTTAAAATTCCTTTAATTTTTGTTAATTTCCTTTAAATTCCGTAAAACTCATTTGCATTCCTTTAAATTCTTTTAAATACTTTAAAATTCCCTAAAATTCTCTTAAATTCCTTTAAATCCCTTTAAATTCCTTAAAAGACGAATTTACCACATGACATGGGACTTCCAACCCCTTTAAATTCCTTAAAATTCCTAAAAATTCCTTTAAATTCCTTAAAAGACGAATTTACCACATGACATGGTACTTCCAATCCCTTTAAATTCTTTCAAATTCCTTAAAATTCCTTTAAATTCATTAAAGTCCCTTTAAATTCCTTAAAAAACGAATTTAAAACATCACATGGGATTTCCAATTCCTTAAGTCCTTAAAATTCCCTTAAATTCCTTTAAATTCCTTAAAGGACGAATTTACCACATGACATGGGACTTCCAATTCCTTAATTCCTTAAAATTTCCTTAAATTCCTTTAAATTCCTTAAAAGACGAATTTACCACATGACATGGGACTTCCAATTCCTTTAAATTCCTTTAAATTCCTTAAAAGACGCATTTACCACATGACACGGGACTTCCAATTCCTTTAATTCCTTTAAATTCCCTTAAATTCCATTAAAGTCATTAAAAGACGAATTTACCACATGGCATGGGACTTTCAATTCCTGAAATTCTTTTAAATTCTTTTAAATTCCCTTAAATTCCTTTAAAAACGAATTTACCACATGGCATGGGACTTCCAATTCCTTTAAATTCCCTTAAAATCCCTTAAATTCCTTTAAATTCCTTAAAGGACGAATTTACCACATGACATGGTACTTCCTATTCCTTTAAATTCTTTTAAATTCCCTTAAATTCATTTAAATTCCTTTAAATTCCTTAAAATCCCTTTAAATTCCTTAAAATCCCTTTAAATTCCTTTAAAAAAAACTTTACCACATGACATGGGACTTCCAATTCTTTAAAATTCCATAAGATTCCAGCTGCTCAGCTCCGACCCGCCCGGACGGTTTTCCAAATAGTTGCTGAATAGCTTCGAAATAGCTGCTAAATAGCTGCTAAGTAGCTGCTAAATAGCTGCTAAGTAGCTGCTGCTCAATAGCTTCTAAATAGCTGCTAAATAGTTGTTGAATAACTACTAAATACAGTAGGTGCTAAAGAACTGCTAAATAGCTGCTAAATAGCTCCGAAATAGCTGCTAAATAGCTGCTAAGTAGCTGCTAAATAGCTGCTCAATAGCTGCTAAATAGCTGCTGAATAGTTGTTGAATAACTACTAAATAGGTGCTAAAGCTGCTAAGTAGCTGCTAAATAGCTGCTCAATAGCTGCTAAATAGCTGCTAAATTGTTGCTGAATACCTGCTAAATAGCTGCTAAATAGTTGCAAAATAGCTTCCAAATAGTTGCTGAATAATTGATCAGTGGCTTCTAAATAGCTTCGAAATAGCTGCTAAATAGCTTCTAAATAGCTGGCAAATAGCTGCTGAATAAATGCTAAAGAGCTGCTAAATAGCTTCTGAATAGCTGCTAAATAGTTGCCAAGTAGAACAAGGAGGTGAATGGATTCACGTGACTTTGGAATATTCTAACTGCTGACGTATTATTTTGGATTATTCCAACTGCTAGTAAGTAGTCATGCACTAATATACTATCTTTGTTCATGTGGGATGTGAAATGTAGAGTGTGTGAGTTAGTTGACATGACATGTTTTGCATCATTTTGGATGCAGAGGTCCCATGTCATGTGATTTTTTTTTCCGAGGCACTTTACAGATGACACGGGACTTATGCATTTTTCTGCTTTTTGCACTTTGCAGATGACATGGGAGTTTGCGTTTTTTGGGTATGTCCGACAACTCCCATGTCATCTGCAGGTACTATATATATCGAACCTCATGTTGGCTAGTATTGAACAGCACAAAATAGCACAAATATGCACGAACAGTTATGTCAGTAAGATCAAGAAGGAATTAACGATCCCAGAGCAGACCAGCTCTGCAACAAGTCCTTTGATCCAAGCCCAACAGTGGCGGAATAATTGCATCCATCACTGGGAAGGTCGCTTTTTGACATCAACCGTGCTTCGTCATGTGGATTTTGGTTTCAAGCTCCTTAAAATATCAAGAGGGGGAAAGAACAAGCAGGTGAAACCACCAACCAGTCAACCATCTTCAAAGGATTCACTCTAGAGTCAAAGAAAGAGGTACTGTGATGTTTCTTTGTTTGATGTTGAGAATGCACTGATGGTATCAGTGTCCAATCTGCATCATAGCATGCCCAACCCAGCCTGCCCCAAAGGCAAAGATGTTACCGCTACCTGAAACGTGGCCATCATGAACCCATCCAACCAATGCACAAGGAGGACATGGACAACATTTAGAACACATGATAGTTTCGCCGTTGACCCAGCCCTTCCTTGAAGTCAGTTGCCATCATATTCGCCCAACGACTGTC